>PVHX01000045.1:0-211697 GCA_004024805.1 Geosciurus inauris
TGTGGACAGTAGAGTATCACCCCCAGAGGTTGTTGACTGGAGGTGTGTGTGTGGGGGGGTCCCCTAGAGGATATTTGGCGATGTCTGGAGACATTTTCTTGGTTATCACAGCATGGTGGGGGTAGGTTGCCACTGGCATCTAGTGGGCAGAGACTAGGATGCTGCTCAACACCTCAGTGCACTGACACTGTAACCAAGACTGATCCCTGGACCCTCCACGGAGGTTGCAAAGCACTGGTCTAAGGCAGCCTGAATGCCTGGACCGTGACCCCATGGAAAAGGCAGGACCTGGGACAGATAACCTGTTCCTTTTTTTGGTACTGGGGATTGAACTCAGGAGTACTCAACCACTGAGCCACATCTCCAGTCCCCTATTTTGTGTTTTATTTAGATGGAGTCTCACTAAGTTGCTTAGTGCTTCGCTGTTGCTGCGGCTGCCTTTGAACTCGCAATTTTCCTGTCTCAGCCTCCCAAAGTGCTGGGATTACCTGTTTCTGATCTGCAGTTTTCTCACCTGTAAAGGAAAAGAATACTACCTGCTTCAAGGCTTATTTGAAAAGAAAGGGAGATTATGCAGACCTGTGCCCAGTGCATCTGTCTAATCAAGTTCATTTTTGTGGCTCCAGTGACCCATTGTGTTCTGACCAGCTTTTCTATGTTGGAGAAATTTCCCACATGAGAAGGCTTCCCTTCCCCAACTCAGTGCCCATCTTTCCTTGGAGGCAGGCCACAAGTGAGTGACCTAGGTTCTGCTCATCAGAGGCTCACATGTAAGGTTTCAATTAGGAATAGGACACCGTGGGAGCAGGTTGTATGTGATGTTTTCACTGCAGCTTACCTGATAGGCAGCCACAGCAGCCTTATTTTTGGTGTGGAACTGGAGGTGGATTTCTTAGCAAGCCATTCTGAGGTAGTTTTGGGCATCATTAGTGGACCCTCCACCTCAGGCTGATTCTCCAGATTTCCTAATGAGACACTGGTCATCCCATAGTGTTTTAATATACTCTCCTTTATTGCCTGTTTCTAAGTTCAGTATATATTGGACCTATTTGCCTTCCAGTCATATTTAGAATTAGAAATGCCACATAGTTTTGTTCTCAACTTACTTAAATTTTATTATTATTGTGTCCATCTTATAAATGAAGAAACTAAAACTAAGATGTAACTGACGTGCCCAAGTTCACCATGTTGGCAGCACAGCTGGGCCCCACATTTTTCCTGTAAATCTGCTGCTGTCTGCCGATGTCAGTGGGAGCAAGCATCTCTGTCTCTGCAAGGAGCTGACATTATAAACAGAAAAATATGTCTAATTTGGAAAAGGTATGCACCACTTCTTGTCAGATTTTTACTCTTGGGGACCTTTGCTGGAATGCTAGCTTTTAGTTTAATGACAATAATAGTGGAATCCAAAACTAATGTGTTCAGAACTTTTTCAGCAAAACAAGACCCACAGCTAAAACACTACCATTCATTTCTTAACTGTTGTACTTTGCTTCTTAATATCAGACTTTTAATGATGATGGTTTTACAGTTATTTAATGTTTGTCTACAATAGAACAGAGTAAAAGCCAACATACGTCACAACTTATTGAACATTCTGATAAACATCTCCAGCACCCCTGAAATGACCTGCTTGTGTAATTACCCATGGGTTAACATGTGGCGCCTGATGCTTTATAAGTCAACTGTTGAGTGATATAAACTTTTGAGGTTTGATTACACAGAAATGTTGTGGTTTGAAGAATGCTTAACACGGCATCTTATCTGTATACTAATTCATACTTCAATAACTTTTTACATAATTAATGCTCTTCATTTATTAGAAATTAGGGAAACTAGCATAAGGGATGGATGACTTAGTGGTTTCAATAAAAAATTATTTTCTTAAATTTGGTGAGACACCTCTTTCTTCCCCCAAGTTCATGACAACCGTGTGGTTTTTAGGGAATTCCAAACTTTCTTTTGCAATTATAGATTGTATCAGTCAAGGTTCACTTGCAGAGAACAGAATCTATTCTAGCTGGTTCAAGCAGAGGAAGATTTATTACAGGGTATTAAATGGCTTACAGAATTTGTTGAGAAGGTGAAGAAACAGACTTGAGGTTGAGCTCTCAGGAATGACTTCCAGAGCCTCACAGCAGAGCAGGCCACCAAGGGAGCAGTGTTATCCTGTGGTGTCAGGATACTGCTTGCCAACTGGGGGATGTTTCAGGACCATGCTGCCACTGGTGTGGGAGGGCAGGAAGGTGCCACAGAAAACCCGGACCCTTCCAATGATGGTACCTGCTGGCAGAAACAGCAGGAATATGGCCCCCAACTTACAAATCTTTGTCTTTTAAATATGACCCCATTTTGTCTGATTTATGGGCCTCATAGCTGCAAGGTAGTCTGGAAAGTACACTTCCTGTACTTTTCTAGTCTCTGCAGTACAGGAAGATGGAGGAGGAGGGTGAGCCCCTGCTGCTTGGTTATTGGATCCTACCTGAGAGCACCTTTCAGTGGGATTCAGATCTATCTACACTTGGTCCCTCAGCTATGGAGGGTATGAAGGAGTGTTTCTCCCCATCCCTCCTCTTTTCTTGTCACCGAATGCTTGCTTATACACATATACATGGTAGGTAGCCTTCTTTTGATGAGCTGCCTCTTCTGATTTTTAATCTCATATCTCATATAAATAATTATGACATGGAATTTTCCATGCAAGCCTGTGCTTCTCTTGACTTATAGACTTTTCTGGTTTGGGAAGAGGACTGGCAAAATCCTGTGAAGGGAAAGCTCAATTGGTGACTAGCAGTGGAGGCTGGAACCTTGGGTTCTAAGCCAGTGGCTTTCCTCCCATTCACACATTGTAATCTTGTGGGGGAGCTTTAAAGATACCCATTCCAGAGATTTCATTTCCACCCCCCTTGGTTACTGCTTGGGTTTTAAGATGGGCTGAGAACCTGAGTCCTAATCACTTTAGAACTAGATATTATGTAAAGCTATGGATCTTAAACATCCACCCTGTCCAGACCATCTGGAGGGCTAGGGAACCTCCAGACTGCTGGGCCTTACCCCCAAAGTTTCTGATTCTGTAGGTCTGAGGTGGTTGGTGAGAATTTGCATTTTTTTAAAGTTCTTGGGTGATACTGATGCTGATGGTTTCAGTCTTGTATTTTGAGAACCAGAGATCTGAAGGGAGCTTTCTATTTTCCTTGTAAATATCTGGTTTTTTACTTGCCTAGAATTAATACTTCAGTCAACACTTACGGAGCGTAGCTTAGCTTCTCTTCTTTGCCAAGGCTGGTATGGTCTGAGTAATAAGAAACCTTCAGGGAGATCAGGGTCTCACATCTCTAGAATATCCACACGTGAGAGGATAGTCCTGCTTTACTTTGCATTTGACTTTGATTTTTCAGATGAGTCCCTTATCTTATGTAGGCTTTCAAATACTCTTCCCCACTGCCCAGGATCAGACCTAACAACTATTTGGACAGCACGATTCTGTACCACTTTGATTTATCAAAGTAATGAGCCTGTAACTGTGACTTGATTCCAGGATAAGAAAGTCAATTTAAAAAATATTCCTACATGCAGGAATATCTTTTCCTAGCAAACCTCTGTCTTTGGCTGCTCCAATTCATATTAGAATGAGAGTAAATTTTTCTTGTACTGGAAAATATCTTTCTGGTTCTTCTTGTCATATTTTCCTCCTCCTCTTATCTGCCTTAAAAAAAGTTATTGAAGTTGTGTTATTGGCTGTTTTTTAAAAAACTTTCTAAGATATGCCTAGCTTATATTTTGCAAATGCTATTGATGACTTATTCACATAGGTATAGCTAGTATTTATCTTGTCAAAAAGCTTTCCAGATTTAGTGATCCTCAGATTTTGCCCCATGGAATATTGATTCAGGGAATTGACCTGAAATTTCCATTCTAAAGTTGAATAATGGTAGATTTTTCCCTGTTTATGGGAGAAACATTAGTGTGCAGAGTTTTTCCTGTTATAACAACTCCTTCATCTCTTTTTCTCTTAAGTTTATACCTGTGTATAAAATTCTCTATTGTGCTGATTTAAATACCCAATAATATTTTGTAGTCATCAGCAAAGAACTGTTTTCCTTCTTGGTGATTTACTTATTACTTTTGAAAGGCAGTTTATTTTAAATTATTGGCATAAAATTTTTGTCTTAGTGTTGGAATCTATTGCAAATTCAGAAGAGTAGTGATAAAATCAGGCAATTAGATTTTAAGAATAGTGGCTGTACATATGAACATGCTATAAGTATATGTAAAAAATACACAGCCATGAGAATCAGCCTTCTGGAAACAATATAAAGTTTGATGAATCTTCTGAAGCCCAAGAATAAACTAAGTCTAATAATTCCAGGCTTGTGTGATGTAAAGTATGCATGTTGAACAGCTGTTCTGAATTGACTTAAAAAGGGCAGCTACATTTCTGTGGCTCTTTTTTCCAGCTCATGGAACTTCCTGGGTATTGGTTTGGCCGCCAGGTAGAATTCATCTAAATACACCTCCAGAACACCACACTTCTCATTACAACATTATGTAGTCTTCAGTGAAATCGCACAAGTGTCCTTCCTTCACCGGATGTGGCATATAAACAAGAAGATGAGAATGGGAGGTGGACATTCAAATGGAAATTCCAAATAGCCGCATGGCATTTGATTGGTGGGGAGTAGATGGAATTAGTACAGAGATGGGGCCCAGGAGGCTGGTAGGAATTTTTCTGAATCCATTCCCCACTGAACAATAGTTATCTGTGCTTAAATCCAATGTGCCCAGGACCTCACACAAATTTCAGTTGGCCTTGAGGAAATTCCATAGTGAACATTAACCATTTATTGCAACTTTGGGTCTGTTTTCAAGAAGGAGCATGATAGCAAGCTAGGAGAACAGAGAGGATGATGAGTTAGAAGGGCTTCAGTGTTTGCTCAGTGGTTTGGTGAGTGTTTTTGAGGACCTCGTGTTCCCTTCCCCTCTCTCCTTCTTACTTCTCCCCTCAAAGTTGTGAACCAGGTGACTCATTGTTTAGGATATTAAGAAGTAAGCATGGGGGACTATATATATATCTTCGGATAAATAATCCAAATAGTGATTGATACCATTTATTAAGCACTTTAACTGCTGGCCTTTTTGGTGCTTAATACTTTATGTAATTATTTCATATGGCCCTTTCAAGTCTCCAAGACTTCCTGTTTTAGAGATGAGGAAACTGAGGCTGAGGCAGGGGATCACACAGCCAGTGAGCTCAAGAGGTCAGGCCTGACCCCATGTAAAGATGGTCTGACACTGAACCCCCTCTCCCCACTTCCACTTACTGGGATTGAAAAATTCAACTCAGGGGCACTCTACACTGAGCCACATCTCCAGCCCTTCTTTTTTTTATTTTTATTTTTATTTTTCATTTTGAGATAGTTTCACTAAGTTACTGAGGCTGATCTCAAATTAGCAATTCTCCTGCCCTGGAGTCCTGAGTCGCTGGTATTACAGGTGTGCACCTCCATACCCACCTAAGCCATACTCTTTACAGCATTGGATGGACACTAAACTCGTGGTATTAGGAGAAATTGGGAGTCTGATTTCTATGCACATGCTCTGTGGTATTCCCAGTTAGCAGAAGTCAGGGTCACATTGAAACTACCTATAACATGGCACAATAGGAAGTGAGAGATTTAGGACCTGAAGACTCAGGAAGCACTTAGAAATGCAGGCACAGATTGGCTCTTAATCTGGCTTTTGGGAAAATAAATGAGCCTCAATTTCCCCTTCTAAATAGGGGCAATAATATCTATCCTATCTAACTCATAGATTTGCTGTGAGGATCCAAGGAGAGGATAGTAATATTTTGAACGCTGTCCAGTATTCTCTCCATTCTGGATGACGTGACTTTTAAGTGGTGGTCACTGTATGGATTGTTTTCACGTGTGTCCTCCTGTGCCCTAAATCCTGGTGAGTTAACAAAGTGAACACTTGCTTTCTCTCGCAGAGGTGTGGTTCTGGGGAAAAATACTGAATGTATATTTTGGGATTGGCAAGTAGATTGTGCTGTGGAGATTTTTTTTTTTAGTTGTTGATGGACCTTTATTTTTTTATTTTATTTATTTTTTTAATTTATTTATATGTGGTGTTGAGGATTGAACCCAGTGCCTCATGCATGCGAGGCAAGCGCTCTACCACTGAGCCACCACCCCAGCCCCTGTGCTGTGGAGATTTAAGGCAGGGGAAGTTCACTGAGATAGCATTGCACAGGAAAGGCCTTACAAAGTGTGTAGCATAGTGAACTAAGTAAAGGATGTGGGATTCAGATAGGACAGGAATAGTTCATTTTGTGGAAAATTCCTTTGGCTTTTAAAAGGAAAACCAACTAAGAACTTAAGATATTGAATGCCGTTTTCAAAATGTTACTTCGGGACCATCCTGAGGAGTGGGACTCCTGGTGTGGAGGAGGACATTTCCCTGCTCTGACGGTTGAGGTTGGAGTACTTTTATGATCTCTCTAGGAGTGCTGGTCCTTTCCCACCTTTTTCAGGGTAGAGACCCCACAGGAGGAATACTCTTCTGGAACTTTTAGGTCAGCAGTATTGTTAATCTCGGTTAAGTTGGTTAGCAGTCTATTTTTCCCTCTATTGAAGACAGAGACCACCAACTAATTCAGGATTTTAAGAAAATATTAGAAATTCTTGTGAATAAAAATAGAATTGGTGGCCTAAGTACTGAGCTTAAATTAAAAGAGTTATCAGTCTTGCTTTGGGAAACAAGGTGACTAACCAGCTGGTTTCAGAAAGACTACTTCTCCCATTTCAGTGATTAGTTAATAAAATTATTCCTGACAGTGGAGGGTCGAGGAGCTCAGCAGTTCTATATTTAGAGACAGAGAATTCATTGTCCCAAGATCTCAGAAGAGTCTTTGCAAACACACAGAGGGGATTTAGAACAATTTGCATAAATCTCCCCGTGGATAGTGACATGGCTCCAGTGTTGGGGTGGTTCCAGGAGCCCCTCCTTGGCTGTATCTTGGGGCGACGCTGTGCTTGGTGAGAATTCAGTCTCATGACAGTTTTTGCCAGCAGGATTGGGTGATGGGACGGTGAATAAGCCCACTGTTTGGTTCTACATAAGGGCTCTTTTGTGTTGGCCTGGGGCAGTCATGTTCAAGTTTGTCTTGCTTTTCCCCAGTGATGTTTTTGGACTTTGTGGCCTGGAGAATTAAGCACAACACCTATTCTGAGCTAATCTGTCAAATTTTACTCATGAAAGGTAACCACAGCCTCTTGTATTTCTGAATGTGGAGAATAATAGTCATACCTTTGGAGACTTCTGATTTATTAAATTAGAAGTTGGGGAGAGGACAAGTTCCTTGGCATTGCCAGATTGTTAGGTATATATGCCTATTTGTGGTGGAACCGTGGGAAGTAATTCCCTTAGGTTCTTTACTATGATTTGCCTAGTTCACTGACTTTAAGAAATATGTTCCCTTGCATACTTAGCAAACAGGTTGTACTTTAATATTCCCCTGTGAAAGGGCATGAGAAACCTACCCCTGGAGTGTAGTTTAAAAATGCCAGGTGTTTACAAATCTGTGTCAACTTTTTTGTTTGTTTTTGTTCTTTTTTAAAAAACAATTTAAATGCTAGATATTATGAACTTTAACTGGTTTCTTGCACAGAATGTTATCACTCTAGAAGCCACATACAGAGTCCAATTTAAAATCTGGGGACTCATTTATGCACTGGGGCAATTTGTGTTTTAAATACAAAAACGAAATCTACTTATTTCTAATCTGAAGTTTATTTTCTCTTAGTCTGCTAGCTTGATTTCTCAGCTTTGTTCTAATAATATAAACATTTTTATGTTTATTTATAGGTGGCTTTAACCAAGAGAGCAGATCCAACTGAGCTTAGAACAATATTTTTGAAGGTCAGTATAAAAGGAATCTATTTTGTTTCTTATTTGGTTTGTGTTCTATAACTTTGAAAGATTATTTTCAAACAACTGTTTATTTCATTGTTAAAAATTTTTGAAAAATCCCTCAGAGCATCTTCACATAGGATTTGTGAAAGAGTTGCTTTACAATTCTATTTTAAAAATGTATAGAAAATGTGTAGCCAATTGTTTGTGATGGCAACATGGTGGTGTTTTCTTTTATCTTACATGGTGTCAAGTGCTGGAAAAGAGTTGGCTGAATAGTCTTGCAACTCATTTACCTCTTCAGGGTTGACCCGAGGAGGATGAAGATAAAGGTTTTTCTAAGAAGTTTAAAGGTCTTTGTCAACATCCACATAATCCTGTGCTCTTCCAAAGGGGACTATCCGGTCTCTGCTTGGTAGAAGCAGCCCATTTTTGTTGTTCTCATCATCATAACCACTGTCATTTTATTACAGCCGTGGAGCCCTGTGAGGAGGCCTCAGAGGAATAATCCTGGAGCACACTGGATACCACACAAGCTCATTTTCTTGGTTTCTTAGACTTCTGCCTACTTTGTGGTGTTGGGCAGTGAATGAGTAATATAATAAAAGTCTTTTTCAGGTCTCCAACACTGAAGCACATTTATGTTATTGAACTAAAATTAAAGTACTCAAAAAAGGAAAGGCCACTGTTGTAAAGATAATAAAAGCAAAATATGTGGACTTTTCTAAATATTGTGAGAAGGCAGCCAGTGCTGACTGGAGTGGGCAGTCAAGGTATCAGGTTTGTACCTTGATGTGTACCCATGTGAGCTAGAAGGTTACCCTGTGAGCCTCACTTTTCTCATCAAAATGCGGTAGCATAAAAAAGAAAAGCGAGGGCTGGAGATATAGCTTGGTGATAGAGCCCTGTCTGTTATGTGCAAGGTCTTGAGTTGGATCCTCAGTACTGCAAAACCAAAATAGACTAGCTGGAACAAAAAGATGGAGACATTAGGGAATTCAAATACTGCGAGGACATCTGATACTAAGGAATTGTAATTAATTGATTTTTAATGTGATATGACGTTCTGATTCTGAGAAATACACAGAGTCTATCTGAGATAGACACCAAAGTACTTACAGATGAAATCATGATGTCTGAGATTTGTTTTTAAATAATCCAGTGTTGGTGGAGTGGGAAGAATGAGTGGGCAGTATGATAATTTTTGACATCAGAAAGTGGGATATTGGGCTTATACTATTATCTGTACTTTGCATATGTTGGAACATTTTCATAGTTAAAAGTTACAAAAATTTGTGAGGATTCAATGGAGTAACTTATGTCACCATGCCCAACACCTACTATGCCTTAGCCATTGATTCAGTCAAAGTGTGAAATTAAATAATTAAAATACAGGAAAGATACCAATTGAAAAATGATTAAACATAGGGACAGTTTTAGGAGAGGAAGAAAGGAGAAATTTGTAAGGAGGTTTGGATTATATAGAGAAGAATAGGATTCTTTATAAGAATCTTTGCTCCTTCCTAGAAAGCACAATACAGTGTAGAGATTCTAGAAGATGAAAGCCCATACAACAGAAAAGCATTCTTTTCTTTCTTAAACTAATGTCTGTGGGATAAGGTGTATGAAGGTCTATTGCTGTTGTAAAACTCTCTCTCTCTTTTTTTTTAAATTTTTTTTTTAGTTGTAGGTGGACACGATATCTTTATTTTATTTATTTTTATGTGGTGCTGAGGATTGAACCCAGTGCCTCATGCATGCGAGGCAGGTGCTTTACCACTGAGCCACAATCCCAGCCCATAAAACTCTTTTCAACGATTTAATTTGAAAGGTACTTGCAGAAGAACATCTAAGTGTGCTGCCAAGGAGCCTAGAGAAATGGGTAAACTCACTTGAGCCCTTGAAGTTATAATCCTTCTTTCAATTGAGAGCATACTACTTCAGCTTTCTCACAGGAGTTAAGAGCCTCCTTCTGACAAACTGAGAACAACTTAGAGGCTGTCTTAGTAAATGGTGAGGCTGTGATGCTCATTGGTCTGTTGACATGATCCATTAGAAGTACTTAATTGAAAGGCAGTGGCCTTTTGAGTCCATGTGGCAGCTGGTGAGGCTAGGTTAAGATCTCAGTTTGGAATGGCATCTTTGCCAGCTGCTACATCTGCTCAGTATTGGGCAGGTCTAGGCTGGGGGCTAGTCTGATTGGCCACGGTGGACTCAGGGATAGCAGGAATTCCTTGCAGAATTCTGAAGAGTCAGTCACCTATGGGGTTTCTGTGTCCATGGACCTGAAGGCTGAGGGTGGAATCTTTGAGACCAGATAGGAAACTTGGGTGGCCAGGACTTTGCGGCTTTTGAACAAGAGTTTTTTATGCCTTGGAGTCTGTGGAGATGGGGTGGTGGTGGAGTGGGGTGGTACCTGAAGAGAACAGCATCAGCAGTTTGTGGAAGGGATTGCAGATCTGGCAAAGGTTCTGGTGACCTCACCAGGCCTGGATAGTGTGAGACCAACACAAATCCACCTTGGCTCAGCAAGCTGAGGATCTCTTGTTTACTATCCACCGCAGACAGTATTGTGGTGAAGGGGAGAAAGGGGAATGAGGCGCCATGGGGGCTGCCAGGCCAGGCTTTTTATTTAAGTATGGATCAGCAGTAAGCATTCTGTAAACCTGTCTACTCTGCTGATTTTCAGTCTGTGAATTTTTTCTGACTTAATTTTCTTCCTAATAAAAATTCTGTGTGAAATATCCCAGTTGTCTCCCTGCTAAACTAGGAGGAGAGAGGATTCTTCTCTCCCTTGGGGGAGGTAGAAAGGAGCTTCATTGTCTCCTTCATACCAGATGTACAGGGAGTAGAAGGTAAAAGAGGAGTTGGGAGCTGCAAAACTGAGAGAGAACCTGTGGAACTGAGCCAGCTGAGGGAACGGTCCTGGAGGATGGGAATGGGTGCAACTCAGGATTTTTAGTTTATGTTTTAGAAAAAAGTTAAAGTCAACTTTTCTTTGTTTCCTTCCTTCGCTCTCTATCCATTCATCCCTTCCTCCCTCCCTTCCTTCTTTCCTTCCTTCCTTCCTTGACATTGCCTACTAGATGTTAGGTGGTGTTAGGTGTTGGGTGTTACAGATGCATAAATCAAGACTTCTGCCCTTAAATATCTCACTGTGTGTATGTATGTGCAAGAAAACAAAAAGTCACAATATGGTTGATAAATATTGTACAGCATTATAGGAAGATAAGGTGAGACTTATTACCTCTTCCTATAGAGGGTCATCAAAGTTGCAGACAAGATGTTTGAGCCATGCTTTAAGACTAATAGGTGTTTATCAGATGGAGAAGGTAGAGGAGGGTTTGGGGTAAAGGAAGACTATTCCAGACAAAGAAAATAGCATGTTCAAAGCAAAGAGCTGTAAGTGCCAGTTGTGTGGAGGGAATAGCCAATAGCTTGGGCAGCGTGGACCACAGGATTTAATGATTCTAGGATTGGTAGAGAGGGAGAGACTTAGCACAATGCATGCCAGGCTAAAGCATTTGAGTTTATTGTATAAGCTCTTGTGAGAAGATAAAATATTATATTTTATCTGGATGCAGAAGCTTGAGTCTAGGTAGACAATTCTGCTTTTAACCTCTGTGTTGTCAGGCATTTGTTTGTTTTTGTTTTTTGTGTCCATCTAATGCTTTTGGTGTTGCTTCACATTAATTTAAACAGTTTTGTATTGATTGTTTACAGTTTAAATAATACACCATGAAATTCTGCTGTGAGTGGGCTGAGCAAAAGAAATGTAAGCAATAATTGTCTCAAAAGAGTTCAGATTTTACACAGGAGACTAGATTTGTAGACTAGCAGCAGCAGGTAAAAAGAATCTAAGTCAGCATACTTGAAGGTTCTGCCTGTGTGGTTACAGCCAATACCACAGGAAACGGAAGGAGGGAGCAGTTACCATTGTGGGCAGTGGTCAGGGAAGGCTGGCAGAGAGAATGTGAGGAGCCCCTGGGATGGTGGGAGAGAGGAGAAGACCACATGGAAGGAAAGCCCAGAGATGGGGCAAGGTTGAAGGATTCTTGTTCATTTGTCAAGTGTTTATTTAAATACAACTCTCTGCCAGGGAGTCTGCTAAGTATTACAGGGTGTGGGTAACAAAATTGGAAAGGTAATTGGGAGTTTGGCATGCCACTGAACAATAGGAAGCCATTGAAGGTTTTCTGAGTAATCTAGTGACAAGATGGGCTTGAGATTGGACTGGAGCAACAATGCTATGAGGTGTGTAGCCTTGGGAGTGATGGTGTTGGAGGCCCTCAGAGTTATTAGGGTCATAACACCAGCAGGAGTGGGGATTGGACAAGTCAGAGACACTTTTGAAGGGATATTTGGTGAAAGTGACTGTTGTTTTATTATACATGAGAGAGAGCAGGGAGCGAATGTGTATACCCTGTGTGCAGAGAGGTGCCAGTAATATGAGCAAAGAAATAGAGGAGGGAAGCAGTGGCTCAAGGGGGGAGGAAGAAAGGTGATCATGGGCTGCTCAGAAGCGTCTAGAGTGACCACATGTCAGAAGTGGAAGATGGGAAAACTGGGGGAAAGGGCTGGGCAGAAATGGGATGTGTTAAGGAGTAATGGTGAATTGTACTTGGAGTTTTGGAATTAATCTATCAATAAAAACATGATGAACACTTTAAACATTTTTGTAGGGAAAACAGTTAATTCTTTGTTTGAAAAACTTTCTTAACAAATCAGTTTCTGTCATTGATGAAGATCTAAAAGAGAAATAAAATAACTTGATGTCAGTATTGAGATAGTGGTCTCTCTTACTGTGTGTCTCTGTATGTAGACATGTTTTTTCTTTAACAGAAAAATAAACTACTGTTTTGTGTCCAGTATTTTCCCTCAGCAAATGTATTTTGAACACCTTTCCTTAAGTTGGATGTGTTTCTACAGTATTTTAATGCTGTGTCATGTTCCTGTGTATGGCTGTTATACCATAATTTATTTTACCACAATCTACCTAACCATCCTTTATGATTGGATGTTAAGTTGCCAGCTTTACTTTGCTATCATAACAGCTTACATATTTATATATAGCTTGCATTATTTTCTTAGTAGGAATTCCTAGAAATGGCATTGTTGGGCTAAAGAGTGGGTTTACAATAGATGAAGGCATTTGATTACTCTTAGCAGACTACATATTTTGGGTGGGAGTGTGGAAGTGTACAGTTCCCACATAATGTCATCAATTCAGATTATTATTAAGTACAATAGCAACAACAAAAAACCTTTCTGCCAACCAGTTAGTTGAAAAATTGTATACTTTTAAATTTGCATTTTTAACAAATAGTAATATATTCAATAGACCATTTGTGATTCTTAATCACATCTTTAATTTTTATTGTGACAGTATTCAAACATATGGAAAATAGAATGGGAAACACATAACTACCAATTAATTTAAATTCATATTTGTTAGTGTATATACATACATACGTATTATTTATTTCAGTGTAAGTTATGTATCACCATAATTCACCTTACATACTGTGGCACAGCTTCGAATAATAAGCATGCCTTCTTACATGATAATATCATTGTTTGGCTAATAAAATGAATAGTAATTCCCTAATAACATAAAATGTCCAGACCCTATTCATATTCTTCACCTGAGCATGTCCAAAAGGCCGAGAAATGATCCATATTTGTATTCTTAATTGTATTTTATTCCATCCTTACAACAGGGAGGTTAGTTGAAGAATGGTCAGAGGAAGTGACCTGGTATGTAGAGGGACTCTCAGTGGTTGGAAAACAGTCAAGGAGAATTTGCCTTTCAGCCCCAGGATATGAATGACTTGTGGCAGGAACAGGTAACTGGATGACAATGCTTCTGACCTGGCTCATTCATGGTTCACACACCTTTATTAAATGATTGGCTGTGAGAAGGCTGGATACTATCCTCAGAGCATATGCTGTAGTGACAGTGTCCTGTTCTGATTCTCTTTGCTGCTGTCTTCATTGGGTGTGGTAGTGTTTCTTGTTGGTGACAGTATTATACAGGGTTGTGCAAGGAATCCTAAAAACCTTCCCATTTTGTGAGCATATGTTTAATCATATTAAAACTCTCCTAAATTATAATAAAGAGAGGCTTCAGGTCACTTGTCAAACCAATTCCAAAGAAGGATTAAATGATATTCTGAAGATGGAGTAACTGTAAGAATTAGTGCATTCCCTTGACAGCGTTCCCTCGCAGCAGCTCCTCTGTTTGTTGCTGCAGGGTCAGCAGAGCTGCCTTTGTCAGTAGTCTAGTACCTACTCTTACTTTGGTCGGCCTCTGTCCATCAGTCTGAGGAACAACCTTTGACATAACTATTTGAATCACAAAGCAGACCACTTGGCAATGAGCTGATTTTGGTGAAGAAGAAAGCTGTGTTCTCTGTGCTCAAATGAACATGTTCTTGTATTTCAGAGATGCCTTCTTTATCATCTTGAAGCAAATGAGGCTGATAAAATATCTTAATGATTTTTAAAATGTAAAATCTTAAGGTATAAATAAAGTGCAGGGATCATAAGTGTATACTTATGATGGGTGTTCATAAAGTGAGCAAACCTGCATGACCAGCACCCCCCCCCCAAAAAAAAAAACTTTCTGATGCCCCTGCAGTCACTACTCACCCCTCCAAGGTAAGTTGTTGTCAGACTTCTCTCACTGTATGTTAGTTTTGCCTGTTTTTCCACCTGTAAAGATGTAATCATACAGTGTATATTCTTCTGTCTTCTTTGTGTGTGTGTTGCTAGGGATCAAACCCAGAGCCTCACTCATGCTAGGCAAATGCATTATTACTGAGCTACACTCCCAGCCCTGTCTGGTTTCTTACCTTTAAGTTTCATCTGTGTTGTGTGTAGTTGGGGTTAGTGTATCCTCATTGCTTGTGTTGTATTCTATTGTGTTTACCACGCCATAATCTGTTTACGTATCCTATTGCTAGTTAACATAAGTTATTTTTGGTACCTTTTGCTATTATAAATAACACCGCTCTGGACCCTTTGGCATATTTTTTGATGTTATACACATACTCACATGCAAATTTCTCTTGGAGATTTACTTATGATTGAAATTGTTGAGACTGTGGTTATCTTCAGTTAGAGTAGATACTGCCTCGCAGTTTTCTGAAATGGTTTATCAGTTTATTATACCACCATTATGTGAGAGTATTTGCTCCACATTTTTGCCAGCATTTGTTATCCTTCATTATTTTGGAAGTGAGTAGTGGCATCTTATTATAGTATTATTGTGTGTTTTCTATGGAACTTTTTTAAGTGGGGAGAAATTTGACATTGATTCTAAAGGTCATTTGGGACAAATCAAAGATTGTTCATCAGGCCAAGAAACTTCTAGGAGCAAAGTAATACAACATTTTTTTTTTTTTAACCTTTCATTCATTGGATAAATACCTATTGAACATGTTTCACATTTGTCTGGTACTAGTCTGGAAATTTGAGGACACACCAGTGAAAAAGACAGGAAAACAATTCTTGCCCCGACAGCTTTCCCTCTAATTGTAGCAAGTAAGATGCACATAATCTTCCAAGAGTAGCCAGGTCCAGTCATTGAGAGGATGATCCTGAAACATTTCCCATCACAGAGATGACAAGAACTCTCAATCCATGCTGACATTCTCCTGTGAAGTTTGGGGCAGATTCAGAACAGTATTGGCCCTGGGAAGCCATTGCCAACTCATCAGACCTGTTGCTAGAGATTGACTCTGCTTGTCAGGGCTTTCCCTACTGACCATATGATAATTGAGTATGTGCAAAGCAGGTGTCCTAAAGAGTAGGGAAGAATGATTTCATGTGTGGTTATGAAACAACTGAGATTAAATGGGAAAAACAAAGTTGGAGGATTCTTAACCTTCAGACCACACACAAATATAAAGCACTGGTCTACTATAACCTAAAGGTAAGCCTGCTTTAAGAAAGCTAAGAGAAACTGTGTGTGAGTATTTTAGTCTTGTGATGAAGAAAGACTAGGTTTTAAGCTTAGAAAAGTAATGGAAGAAATTGCAAAGGAAAATAAATCTACAGATTCAATTATATAAAAGTATCAAACTGGAAAAATATTTGCAACAAATATGATAGACAAAGGGGGGAAAGGGGATGCTCACACACTGCTGGTGGGAGGGTAACTTGGTACAATCTTTTCTGGAGAGCAGCGTGATAGTAAGTACCAAGAGCCTCAAAGTTCCTCTCCTTTGACTCAACAATTTCTTTTCTGAGAGTCTAGCTTTCGAAAATTGCCAGGAATTTGGACAAATGTTACACATAAAAATGGCTACCTTAGGTTATTTAAAATACCCCAAACTGGAAATAATCTGTCTACTGGTAGGAGAAAAGTTATGTTTTAAAATGAATTAATCACTGTCATAAGGAAACACAGTCATAACTCTAAATCATAGGATTGCTGTAATTAGTATTGGTATATCCTTTATATTTCAAGCTTGTTTTGTCTTAGTTAGGAAAATTAAACTATGTTCTTTCTTCTGCATGTCCCAGAAGCTGAAGCAAATGCTAACTGAAGAGTGGTAGGATTACTGGGCCATCTCTTTTTATTTTTTGGTACCATGCAAAAAACATGTTAAAACAGTGGGCCAGGCACAGTGGCACACACCTGTAATCCTAGTGGCTTGGGAGGCTGAGACAGGAGGATCACAAGTTCAAGGCCAGCTTCAGCATCTTAGGCCTTAAGCAACTTAGTGAGACCCTGTCTCCAAAAAAAGGGGGAGAGGTGTTGTGGATGTAGCTCAGTGGTAAAGTGACCCTGACCTTGGGTTACAGGTGCCTCGGTTAGGTCTTCAGCATCCTTCCCCCACTCAAAAAAAAAGAAAGAAACAAACAAAGAAAAGAAAACAGTGATATACTAGCACATTCACAGGTCCTCCCCTGGGCTGTGGGGCTAGGATTTGGTAGCTGGTGCTGAGAGAAAACCCCTGATTGCATCCTTGCTCTGGTACCATACCAGTGGCAGCTGTCATTCAGTGGGATAGAGGGAAAACAAAAATCCACAATAATCTAGAACTTTTAATCTAGAATTTTATAAAGTGCCTATATATGTAGAGCATAGTGCTAAGTGTTTTAAATGATTATCATTTGTTTCAAGCATCTGCCTATCTAACAATATTACCTACCAGGTAATATTGTTATACCTGATTTGCAGATGAAGAATCAGAGGCCCAGAAAACTTTACTTAGATGTTAGATGAGACAATTCAGATAGTAAGAGACACAGCTTTAGCTCAAGAGGCTCTAAAGCTTAACAACAAGTATCTAAGCAAGGCCTTAGTCTGCACTGGGCTTAAAATGTAGAAATAACAAATGACTTGTAAAAACAGTTTTGATTAGGGCTGGGGTTGTAGCTCAGGGGTAGAGCGCTTGCCTCGCATGCGTGAGGCCCTGGGTTCGATCCTCAGCACCACATACAAAGCAATAAAATAAAGATATTGTGTCCATTTACAACTAAAAAAATAAAAAAAATAAAAAATAAAAAAAAACAGTTTTGATAAGACTTAACTCTGGGGTTCCAGAGGAAGGGGAAATGCTGTCCTTGTACCTTCCTGTGCACCTTGTCACTGTGACCACTCATGTGGTTCCAGTCACCTAGCTATCCCTGCTTTCCTAGCTGTTTTGTCCTCTCCTCCCTCAAAGTTAATCTCTTGGCTCAGGAGGTCTTCTGCTCCACGGAGACACCACTTGATTGGCATGCTGTTTCAGCATTTCCCACAGCCTCTGGGGACCCATGGAACCTGAGTCAGTGGGTTCCCTTTTCCAGTTGGAATGTGTTCCACTAAAGGCAAGACCTGGTGAAGAAGCATTGCATGCCAGCTGGTTCTTATTGACCATCTCTGTGTAGGGCTTGAGGGTGGTGAGAACATTAGCTTGGGCAGCAGATGATACCTGCTTCTATAAAATCCCACAAGATGCATTGTGGCTCGGGGTTTGCACTTCAGCTTAGTTTATCACTCGTTCTTGTAGGTCACTACCTCTAGGAATTCTGTGGAGAGATAACTCTGTCTTTCAGGCATTCTTTGAGCACTCAACGATTTCATGAATTGGGAGCATCAGACCACAGGTGGTTCAGGGCTCTGTCAAGGGGGCATGAGGGAAGCTTTTATAAAGTATTCAGGGAAGCAAGACAAAGAAAACATTTGATTGGTTAAAGTGGAAAACTCCTAGTTAGAGGTCAGTTTGACATTACACATTGGTTAAGCTTAAGTTTTGCTTCACTGTTTACATTGAGTTGGGTTTGGGTTTCTTATGTAGGAACCCAAGGCACTGGAACCATCTCATCCTACTATTCCTCAATTAATTTTGTAATATTTATAATTAATTACAATTTTTAGTCTTTTGCCAAAAAACAAAACATAATTTGTCTTTCTAAATTTCTGTAAACCAGGGTTTCTCAGCACTGTTCACATTTTGGGCTAGAGAACTCTGTTGTATGGGCTCAGCCTGTGCATTACTGTAGGATATTTAGCAGCATCCTGGTCTCTATCCTCTAGGTGCCAATAGCATCCCTTTCCTCCAAGTTAACACAATTAAAATTGTTACTAGACATTACCGGAAGTCCCCTGTGGGGGAAAATTACCTACAATTGAGAACCATTGTTGTAAGCACAAAATTTGACAAATTTAATGTGTTTGGGTTTTTGTTTGAAGTGATGGGGGATAATTGTGACTGTAAAGAGCATATTTTCATATCTGATATTTTATCCTTTGAATATTCTCAGCGTTTTCACATGTTGATCTCATGATTATATACTTTTAAAAATTAAATATATAAAATAATATTTCTTTTTTTCCCCTTTTCTTAACAGTATGCAAGCATTGAAAAAAATGGTGAATTTTTTATGTCTCCTAATGACTTTGTTACTCGATATTTGAATATTTTTGGAGAAAGCCAGCCTAATCCAAAGACTGTGGAACTTATAAGTGGCGTGGTGGATCAGACCAAAGATGGGTATGTTTGTGTTTGTTCAAAACAGCTTTTTGCTGCTTTAATGATCAGAAAGTCATTAAATATATACTTTACCACCTTGTAAGAGCCTTTTCTCTACCTATTACCATTAACACATTCTTTTATAAGTATTACCCTTAATATTTCCTTCAATGGTCATTTCACAATTGGTGATTTCGTGTGTTTGGTTTTTGATTAGTTGAAGGACCTCTATAATTTCACAAAACAATTGTAATTGATGAGGTGGTGTGAAGATACATGAGGGTATTTGTATGTACATTGGTATTTTTTGAGGCAGTTGTAGAATTATGAGTAAATTTAAACATACCACTATGATCATAACTTTTCTATCATCTTTCCCTTACTCAAATCACATATGATTAAGTGGTATGGATCTAGGAGACAGAGTATGATAATTCTGAATCACCAGGAAAAGCATTCTGCTAGGTGGAGGGGAGAGACTACACCATACAGAATTAAGTAGGACATTTTGCAAAATGACTTTGGATTTTTCCTCCTTGGAATTTTCTCTGCCTAATCCCTGGATCTTGTAAATGGTACCTTATGTGGAAGAAGGATCTTCCTAGATGTGATAAAGTAAAGAATTTCGGGATGAAAAGGTTACCCTGAGTTATCTGGGTGGGCCCTGAATTCCCTCACAAGTGTCTTTATAAGAGGGAGATTTGATATAGACAGGGAAGAGGACGAGAAATGTGAACACAGATGCAGAGATCAGAGTGATGGGACCATGAGCCAGGGAATGCCTGGAAACACTGGCAGCTGGAAGAAGTAAAGAATTTTCCCCCAAAACCTATGGGAAGAGTCTGGTGTTGCTCACACCTTGATTTAGGACCTTGGGTTCCCAGAAGTGTGATAGAATAAATTATTCTGTTTTAAGATACCTGGCCTGTAGTAATTTGCTTCACTTAAATTTAATTGACAAATAAAGATTATATATATTTGTGGTATTTATATAAATATATATATTTATATATAAATATATTTATATAAATGTATATAAATATATATTTTTATATAAATATATATTTATATAAATATATTTATATATAAATGTATATATTTATGTATATAAATATATCTATATAAAAATGTATATAAATATATATTTTTATATAAATATATATTTATATAAATATATTTATATATATAACTGTATATATATTTATATATATCTCAAAACATCAAAACAGGATGTTTTAAAATATTTATGCATTGTGGAATGGCCAAGTCAAGTTAAGTAACATGTCTATTAACTAACAAACTCATTTTTTTGTGTTGAGAACATTACATTTAAAATTTGGTAATTTTTAAAGTGTACAATATATTGTTATTAACTATAGTTACTATGTTGCACAAAGAGTTTCTTGAGCTTATTCTTTCTGTGTAAAATTTTGTGTCATTTGACCAGCATTGCCTTAGTATCACACCTCCGTGCCAGCCCCTTGTAACCTCCATTCTGCTCTCTGCTTCTATGATTTTAAATTTTTTAGATTCCACATATAAGTGAGAACGTGTGGTATTTGTCTTTCTGTGCCTGGTTTATTTTATTTAACATAATGTCCTCCAGGTTCATCCATTTTTTGGGTAGATTTTGTTCTTCAGTACTGCTCATGCCTTCCCCCTCTTTCCAGAATTTTCTGTCTCAAGGCTGAACCACATTTTCTTTTAAGCACTCATCTGTTAATGGACACTTGGGTTGTTTCCATATCTTGGATAATGTGAATAATGTTTCAGTGAACACAGGAGTGCAGATATCTCTTTAATGTAATGATTTTATTTCCTTGTTAGTTTTATAGCAATTGTAGAAAACTCATACACTCAGGTAGCTGTCCCCCACCCCTTCACCAGGGAATTAGAAAATCTATGGTTATGAAGAATTTTTTTGGTCAAAGACCATTTTGCTCCAGGAAAAAAAAAAACAACAAAAAACTTTTTTTCCAGTGGTAACTTTTGCTGATCTAGACATTTCCCAGCAGTGACCCATGCTGTGAACTGCCTGGCCCCTTCCTGAAAACTTCACCTATGTCTAGATTTGGGCTGAACTCTGGGCAAGAAGTTAGGTGCCTGTGTGCTGCATGAACTTAAGGTTTCATTTCCAGCTCATTGACTAAGGGATCCTGTTCGCTGGAGCTCTCTTATTTCTAATTTACTGGTTCATGAAGTGGTGACTTGGTCAGCCTTCCCTTCTGGGAGCTTCTCCCTGGGTGCTTGTTCAGCAGTCATTCAGCAGCTTGAGAGTCTTGTCTCTGTACCTGACACTAGTATGTGTGTTGAGGAAACACAGCAACTGAAAAAATGCAGTGTTTGTCCTCTTGGATCTTCTAATTTAATGAAACAGGTGTTAATCAGAGAACCTCAAGAAAATATGGACTGTTGTTGTAATGAAGAGATTACCCTGGGTTTTCTGGGGTGAGTTCTAAATTCTATCACAAGTGTCTTTATAAGAGAGAGGAAGAGGGAGATGTGACCCAGACACAGGCAAGAGGAGGAGGCAGAATGACCACACGAAGAGAGACGTGGTGTGAGAGCCAGTAAGTAGGGCCTTCATTGGGACTGAGAGGTCAGGAAAGACTTCCTGTGACATTTGAGCTGTAAGAGTGAGGAGTGGGGACACTGAAGACAAAACATTGCAGGCAGAGGAACAGTGGCTGCAAAGGCCCAGCATTCTGAGATGCAGAGGCTGCCATGCCTGGAACTTGGAATTGCATGGGCCTAGAGGTGGGCGAGGTGGGCCATGTAGGGATTTGTACACATGTTAAGGATTGGGGTGTTTCTTTTTTTCCTTAATTGGTACGTTATAGTGACACACACAACCTAGGGTTCATTATGTTACATTTGTACATGTACATAACATAATTTGATCAATCTAATTCCCTAGTACCTTCCCTTGCCCTCCTTAAATCCTTGCTCTGACAGCTGCTGATCTCTCTTCTATTATTATTATTATTTTAATTAGTACAAGTGGGATTCATTGTGGTATATTAATACATGGACATAGCATAACTTGGGTAGATTTTGTTCTTCAGTACTGCTCATGCCTTCCCCCTCTTTCCTCCCTCTAAATCCTCTTCCTATTTTCACAAGCCCCCCCACCTTTAATTTCATTTCTCTTTCTCTTTTCCTCACCCCCTTCTCCCCTAGCTTCCATATATAAAACATTTGACCCTTTCTGAGTCTGGCTTATTTTACTTAGTATGATGTTCCATCCATTTACTAGCAAATGACAATTTTATTCTTTATGACTGAGTAAAACTCCCTTGCGTATATATACCCGTTTTCTTATCCATTCAGCTATTGATGGACATCTAGTCTGGTTCCCTAATAGACTATTGTGAATTGCATTCTGTAAACATTGGTATACATTTATCATAGTTCTAATTGTGTTTCTTTTGGATAAATACTGTGGGGTAGGACAGCTGGAATGTTTACCTTAGAGAGCAATGGAGGGCCATTGAACCAGAGGATTGGCCTGTTTTGCCTGTGTGACAGCATAATCCTTGTTAATATTTATTGTTGTGTTTTAGATTTCCCTGTGTTACACTATTTTAATTGACTTAATGATGGACTCAATCAGTTCGTGAAGTTCCTTGAGGAAGGTGAGAAGATACTTTGAATACCAAGGTTGAGGGCCTTTTGCTTGGTGGGCCTCCTGAGTGAGGAAGGCTTGTCTCAGCATCTGAGGAGGAAGAGGTGTTCTTCAAGGGCTTCTCAGGGCCCACATGCTCTGATGATATCGAACCACGAATGCGTGGACTGTTTGCTGTTGGATTTGTTTGTGTAATTTTTGATGTGCCTTAGATTCTGTTCTGATTCTGGTTTTCATTTAAAATGGGGATGAGGCATTGAATATCACTGAAGTGTAACTTTTATACAGTGTTCACATAATTTATCTATTAGAGCAAGGTGAAAATAAATTTCATTAAGGTCTCTGAGATTTTCAAAAACGTTTCTGTTTTTATTATTAACCATTGTCTCATCAGAGGGATCTAGGGCTAAAAAACTGTTTTCACTAATGTGGGACCTTCTCACCTGGGAAGCATAAGTGGCATTGAGGATTAGCTGGAGTTGTTGAGTGCCTGGCTGCCTGGCTGCAGACAGGTACTGACCTTTGTCTGTGTGTGTGGTGGGACCACTGCTGGATGGAGTATCTTAATTGGTTTGCTAGGATCACGTATACATTTACCACATACGGTCATTGCCCAGTATCCTTGAGGGATTGGTTCAGGACCCCTACAGGATTCTACTATTCCAAAATCTACACATGCTCAGATCCCTTATATAAAATGCTCTAGTGTTTGCATAGAACCTGTACACATCTTCCCCTGTACTTTAAATCATCTTTAGATTACTTAATAGTACCTAATACACGTAAATAGTCATTATACTATATTGTTCCGGGAGTAATGACAAGGAAACCAAATCCCACGTGTGCAGTGCAGATGCAGCTTTTTTCCCTGAATATTTTTCTATCTCTGGTTGGTTAAATCCATAGATTTTGGGACCCATGGATGCCAAAGTCCAACTGTGTTTGTTTTTCACCTCAGGTGTGGAACCTGTCACACCCTGCAAGAACATGCAATGTGCAGACAAATATTGGCTCTTTGGCAAAAGGGAATGTCATACATTCTGATTTGTTAGTGATGGGCTGACAGGTCCAACTTACTGCCTTGTCAGCCCCCCATTTTGTTGAATCAAAATGATAGCAGTATGATCAGCGTCCACAAATAATTCCTTTCTGTTCAGAGTGCAGAGAATCACTCCTGGGACAGTTCCGATTTTGATGCCTGAGGAATAAGGATGTCAAAAAAGAAAAGATACAAAAGGAATCTAAGAGTTTAGAATGTGTAGCCTGTGTAAACAAAGTATGTTCTCTGCTTTTCCTGTGTTTTCTATTTATCCTTCTGAGGAATGAAAGTACAGCCTTTTAAATACTTCACAAAGTGAAGGAGTATATAATAATGTTGATGATAAAATCATTTTTATATACCTGTTTTCACTTTGTGAGGCTGTAGTGAAGAAATCCAGGCCTTGGCCACATGCTGGGAGTTAATGAGGTTTACAGTTGGCAATGCTTAAAGAGTATTAGGGTAATGTATTTAAACATCAGCAGTTTGCAGCCTGAAATGCTCATCATCTGTCAAGTACAATCCCGAATCAATAAGAGGAGTTTTTTCAGTTTGCTAATGAGGAAAGTTTTTCTACACTCTTAGGGTGGACACAGATTTGAGGTAAACACCTGAAATTCATAAACTGTAGAATTAAGCAAAGGCATCTCTTTAATTAAAAAAGAAAAAGAAAAAAGCTCGATAATAATCAACAGCAGTCATCTGAGAAGCTTAAATGTTCTTAGTAGTCATCAGACTCCCAAATTAATCTACCAAAACAAAAAGCCTCATTAACAGCTCTCATCGAATCAGTGTTATTTTCTTTTTCTTTTACTAAAGATGTCTGATTAACCCCCTTTCTTTTTGCATTAGTCCCTTCGTGTTAATATTTGATGTCTGAAATCATAGGGGGGTACGTGCAATGTGGTGGCTAGACGCTGTCTACAACGAGTAAATTAAAAAGAATTTTTAAAAAGGTTGGTATTACGTTGCTGATGTATTAGAAGATCTTTAGGAATGTCAGGTGCCTGGGTTTTATTTTTCCTTTTAATTCCAGAAAGGGTTGATTAATGACTAGGTACTGATTTCACATCTCATTCATATGTACCGATAGCCTTCCTCCTCCTCTCCTACTTACCAGTCTAAGCCCTCTCTTGGAGTGTTTTACTGAACAGGGAAGATGAGAAATGGGGCCATAACTAGAGCAAAAAGGGAAGTCACTGGAGGGTGTTTTGTAGATGGATTAAAAAATATGTGTGTTAACGGGCAAGGCTTGGTGGAGAATGCAGGAAATTGACAGTGTAGGAGTACGGGAAGACGTTCTGGTGGATTGTGTAGAAGGTTGGCCTCTTGTAAGAACATGCAGATTTCATCTAGAACAGCTGCCCTCAAAGTGTGGTCAGCGGACCTCTGGAAGTCTCTAAGACCTCTTCAGGAGTCTAGGAGATCAGAACTGTTAACAAAATAATGCTAAATACCAATACAGTATACCTCTTTCACTTGGTTAATTTTTGTGGGGAGGGGACCAGGGATTGAACTCAAGGGCACTCAACCACTGAGCCATATCCCCAGCCCTATTTTGTATTTTATTTAGAGGCAGGATCTCACTCAGTTGCTTAGCTCCTCGCCATTGCTGAGGCTGGCTTTGAACTCTCAATCCTCCTTTCTCAGCCTCCCGAGCTGCTGAGATTACAGGCTTGTGCCACCATGCCTGACTCACTTGGTTGATATCTTTAACTGAAAAAACTATGTAGGTAAAACTTCTGGTATCTTAACATCAGATGTCGTGTTTCCCCAAATTCATGTTGGAACCTAACCCCCAGAAGAATAATATTCATAGATGGGACCTTTGGGAGGTGATTAAATCATGAGGGCTCTGCTGACTTAAAGTCTCACTGTTGAGTGTACATCATTTGAAAATTGAATAAGTGGGAAGTACATATAAGAACTTCTGCTTACTATAATATGGTTTTCTGCAGAAAAACACTTGAGTTACCAGCTGAGATAGGGTCGTTGTCCGCCCCCCCTCCCCAGCCCCGAAATACTGCTTTTATTCAAAATAATTACTTACTTGAAAGGCTTAACATTTTCACATGACAGCTTCCTGGTACTTCAGGACTTTCTGAAGTCACTGGTAATAACACTAATGAATGTGGGTCTTTTAATATGATATAATGAAATATCTGAACATTTGGAATATCCACCTAATGTAGGGAAACAAAAGTTTTCAGCTGACCAGTGCATGTGTAATAGAATCATACATGTATAAAAGAGTGCATGTATTGTGTACTCTTTTCAAAGTGCACAATAGACCCATGAATTTTAAAGTTACAAGATCTGGACAAGTTCCTTGGTATAGTTTCAGCTTCCACATTGCAGCTAATCTTTATTCAAATCTTATTTGTTGGGATTTGGTGTTGTATCAAAGAAAAATGTTCTCAATTATCTAAAAAATTAGTTAAAATATTCCCTTTTCCAACTCTTAGTCTGTATGAGGATGAAATTCTTCATATCCTTCAACCAAAAGAACATATTACAGCTGATTGAATGCAGCTGTCTTCTATTAAATGAGGCATTAAAGAGATTTGCAGATATAAAACTGCATTTCTCACAGAATTTTTTAGAAAATACTTGTTTTTCATATATTTATATTACTATGTAATAGATTTATTTACTTTACCATGAAATAATATTTTTAAAATTTTTTTCAGTTTTAATTTCTAATATAGTAAAGTGCGATAGATATAACCCACATAAATAAAAACTCCTCAGGTCCTCAGTAATTTATAAGCACATTAAGGGGTCTAAACTTTGACAAACACCAAGCTTGAAAAGTTGAAGGGAAGTCAGAGACGAGGATGAAGAAGTAGTTCTGTGTAGATGGTGTGGTGGATTTGGGGACAAATTTTCCCCTGGTTTCTTTGATTTTTCTCCAGGAAAAATATGAGTGGGAGGTGCAGGTTGAGGTATTGGTTTGTAGAGAGAGAATAATAAAGTAAATAGTCATCTGGAAGTTGGGAAGTTGAATGGATACGGGAGTAGCAGGACTGCTGCATGGGCCCACTTGAGTATCCACCAGAGGGTCTGTGGTCAGAAAATTTACCTTGAGAGCCATTGATGTGGCTGTGTGTTTTCCATCTAAGTTTAGCTGCTCAGGTCCAGGCATCGAGTAGGAAGGGCTGGATAGAACGAGGGTTGAGGTCTTGGCCATTAAATAATGTGGAGTAGGAAAGGTTTCAGGGAGGTACAGGGCATGCAAGGGAGCAATTATAATGAGGGACTCTAGATTTAGCAAGATGCTGGAGTAGGTACAATGAGACATGGTAGGCTTAATGAATTGTAGGGTTCAGTGTGGTGGAAGATTGTTGAAGTTAGGGTATAAGAGGGAGTGGACAGGGAGACTAAAAGACTGGTCCAAAAGCAAGATGAGTGACATTGAGAATAAGGAGCTAATGACAACAGTTTAGAATCTTACCGTGTAAGTGAGTAATTGAGAAAGGATAGAGAGATCGCTGGAAGAGGGCTCTGAAAGGTTTCTGTTTCTGGTAGGGACTGAGGAGGCAACTTTGCCCACCATGCACTGTGACTCTGGAAGGCACAGTAGAAGGGTGTCTGGGAGATGATGACAGAATAGGGAAAGTGCAGAACCTCATGGGATTAGATGTGGATGATGCAGGTCTGGGGCTGCTGGTGGAGGCCGTCCTCAACAGCATAGAGGGAGGTTGTGATTCATCTTAGTGGATTCCGCTTTATACTGGTGGGGAAATAGGGATCTTTATAGAGAGGCAGGGAGGCTGGGGAGGTGCAGTTTTACTACTTAAAGAATTTTAAAAACAAAAATACTCTGTAGGTAGGAGCTCTTCTACAGTGTTTCTTCCTAGATGGTTAGACCAAAAGATGAAAGAAACTATAGTTACTGAGCATGTATATAGGATTGCAGATCTGGTGTTAGCAAATTCCATCTGTTTTATTTAATCTTCACTCAAGTCCTTAAAATAATTTTTGTCCTCCTCTTGCAGAGGGAGGTGGAGAATTAGAAAGGTTAAATAATTTGCTCATAACTTTATCACTAGTGCATGGGAGAACTAGAATTTGGACCCCATTTTTTCTAGTTTGTGTTCAGTCTGCTTTACCATAAAACTTTCTGTGCATAAAGAATAATATTTAAAACTGAGCTTTGCATGAGAATGTTGTTTATATCTTTACCTAGAAGTTCTGATGGATGCTCCTTACACGATTCTTAGAAAGAATCTTCACCATTCAGTCCTCATACTTGGCCCACATAAGATGGACCTGCAACCTCCATGAGAGCTACTCTGATTTTCTTCCACAGATTTATTTAAAAAACTGACCTCACCTTTTAATAAAATATGTATATTTATATATTTTACACACACATATGGCAAAGAAAGAAAGGAGGGAAGGAAGGGAGGGAAGAAAGAGAAGGAAGGAAGGAAGGAAAGAAAGAAATCTGGCCTCAGAGCCTCACATTCTTCATATGTATTTTTTTTTGGGTACTGGAGATTGAACCCAGGGGCACTAGACCACTGAGCCACATCCCCAGCCCTATTTTGTGTTTTATGTAGAGACAGGGTCTCACTGAGTTGCTTAGCGCCTCACCGTTGCTGAGGCTGGCTTTGAACTTGCAATTCTTCTGTCTCAGCCTCCCTAAGTGCTGGGATTACAGCTTGCGCCACTGCGCCCGGCTTCATATGTATTTTTTTTTTTTTAAACTCAAAAGTAGTTTTGGAGTCCTTTTTCCCTGTTTCCTATTCTTATGTTGAACCTTGAGCATAACATATTCTTTTCTGGGCTAACTTCAAATACCAGCCCTCCTTTTATATCATTTCTAGCTTATCATGGTGCTCAGTAATTAAAAGAGAAATATTGTTTTGGCCTCCTTTCTTTCTTTGGTTGTTAATGTGGAGAGACTGATTGCACTAATTATCGGGTTTTGCTTTACCTGGACCATACACGTTTAAAACTCAAACATGAAATTTTAAAGGAAAGGAATTAAAATATAACCTGTTTCCTAGCTACTTGCAAATCTCTTTGTCTACCAATGTCAATATCAGAAGCAGAGGATGTGACATTTGTGTAAATTAAAACTATCTTACAGTAAACTGTGATGAGGTTTTTCATTCATTCCTCCCTCCCTCCCTCCCTTCTCTTCTCCCACCCCTCCCCCTTCTCTCTCTCTCTCTCCCCAGCCCCTCTTTTTTCTTTCTTGTGCTAGGGATTGAACCCTGGGCCTTTTGCACATCCTAGGCAAGGGTTCCAACACTGAGCTATATCCCTAGCCCTCATATGATGCTTTTGCAATGTTAGAATATAGCAGGTAGGCCCTCACCAAATGCCAGCACCCTGATCTTGACTGTCCAACCTTCAGAAGTGTGAAACATGTTTTCTTTATGCATTACCTGGTTGTAGGTGTTCTGTTATAGTAGCACAAAATGAACCAAGAGAAAAACATTAGATTTAGTACCTATTAACTTTGCCCATCGGTAGTGGCATAATTGTCCATGAGTTACTTCCTTGTAAATACACCAAATCTCACATTTTAATGAAGGGTTTGAGGTAAGACTTCATTTGCAATTTAATGGAAAGGTTTTGAGACCTTCAGTCTGGAAAAAGGCAAAGATAAAAGAAGATAAGTGGTGAAAGAATTTAACTTTCAGATATTATAGAGAAACCAAATCTCTATAATAAAGGATATGTGGTAAGATAAAGCGTGGCCTTTTGTTACAAATTTGAGAAAACATTGATATTTGAAAAACAGAGGTTAATTTCAAATTAATAAATTTCCTTAACAAATATTTATCAACACCAACTATATTTCAGGCACAGTTCTAAACAAATCAGAAACACTGTGCTCTCACATAGTAAACAGATAATGTAAACGTAACCTAGGTGTTATAGAGATGGGAAGCTGTCCATAACATTCTGTGGTTGATAGGGTGGTCAGGGAAGATTGCGCTGGAAAGTGACTTTTGGGTAGAGACTTGAATGGCAGTTGCCCATGAAGATTGAACCTTCTAGGGAGAGAGAATAAGAGCAAAGAACCTGAGAGGAGCAACTCCTTGGCCTGTTGGAGAGGCAGCAAGGAGACTATGGCTAAGGGTGACAAGGAGAGTGGAAGAAGCCAACAAGCTATGTGGGGACAGATTGTTTGGATTTTGTAGAATTTTATTCCAAGAGCAGTCGAAGTCATTGGAGAGTTTGGAGCTTGGGAATGACATTGTCTGCATTAAATTTTAAAAGGATCTCCCTGGCTAGTTTGTAGAGGATAGAACAAAATCAGCAAGAATGGAAGAAAGAGAATCTGGCAGGAGGCCCCTGAAGCAATCCATGTAAACGGCCATCTCAGGACTAGGGAGTTGTTTTTGGAATCAGACGGAGTGGTTAGGTTTGGAATTTTCTTGATGGATTGGATATGAAATACAGAGGAGGGAGTTCTAGCAACTGAGAGAGGAAGTGTCAGGGGAGGAAATTTGGAAGCAGAATTAAGAGTTATTTATGACATGTTAGTATTGAGATACCTATTAGACATGAGGTTGGACAGGTAGGCTGTTAGATGTGTGGATCTGGATTTCAGGGGGAAGTCTGGGTTAGAGAGGGTTTAGACCTAATTACTTCCTTGGTTTGAGCCAACTTTATCATGAGGAGTTGGTCCTATATAATAGCTCTTGAGGGTTCAATGTGTTAGGAGTTTTCTTTTGTTGGGAGGGGGTAAAATGGGAGAGTCCTTTTTAGATATTAAGTATTATGAACTCATAGGTTTTTATGTATTTGATATATTTTGATTGATTACATTTATCTCATCTTTGTCCAGTAGGAGTCCTTTTGCATTTTCTCCTTTGCCCCCTTTTATATGATCTATTAATATTTGATAGCTTCCATTATTTCTAACAAAATAGGATGTTATTTTTTGTATTTCCTGCTCCAGACCTGGAATTAGTTCCTCTTTCCTGGAGCCATTATTCATTTTCACTTCCCTTCCTTCCCTCTTTTTTCTTTCTCTCTCTTCTTCTTCTTCTTGAGATCAAACCCGGGGCACTGTGCCACTGAGCTACATCTCCAGCCTATTTTATTATATTTTGAGACAGTGTCTCACTAAGTTTCTCAGGCTGTCCTTCAATTTCTGATCTTCCTGCCTCAGCCTCACAAGTTACAGGGATTACAAGTGTGTGCCCCACCTGGCTCCTTATTCTTTTTAATGAGCAGTTCTTTAGAGACCACAGTCTGGGTATTAGGTGTACAAAACTTTTGGGGTGTCATTAACTTTGAGGTCTTATCAGTGAATAAGGCCTTTTCAGTGGGTGTGGGGGCTTCAGTTCATACTATTGTTTCTACTTCAAGAATAGGCTGACAATGTTCAGAATATTTTTATTTCTTTGATTTTCTCTTCATTTCTTTATTCTTTGTTACCAGCAACAATCCCATAGTTTCATATTTGTATTATGTAGGATATATTCTAAATGACACCTGTATTACTTTTAACAGCTACTGGATGAAGTTTAAGGTTTTTTTTCAGCTCTATTTGTGCTTATACTTCTCTCTATGAAATATTTGCAAATTATTTGAAATAATCCATTTCTCTGTGTGGTTTTGCCACCAACTTGACATATGGTTAGGTTCATTCGTTTCAGTTTGTTTTCAATTTTTGGGGATTGCTTTTTTCTCTTTTAGGCTTAATTGAATTTTTGAATATGTAAAACATATGTTTCTGAAGTCTATAACAGAAGGGATGTGTACTTAAGGAAGTCTGACATACGCCTGTCCCTTCACCCCATCTCTTCCCTCCCCTTCAGAGGTCATTCTGTTTCAGTTTTTGGTTTCTTTTGCCACAGAATATTTCCCCCCCAAATATAAGAAAATTAGTATGAATATTTGTGTTCATATTTTGTTTACTATTCATAACAAAAGATAGAAAGTTCTAGATATCATACATACACTAAAATGAGAGAGGAAAAAAGAATATGCGCATGTGCATGTGTTAGTGTTCTCCCAAGAAACAGAGCCAATAGGATGTACATGAAGAGGTTAATTATAAGGAATTGGCTCATGCAGAAACGGAAGCCAAGAAGTCCCACTATCTGCCCTGTGAAAGCTGGAGACCCAGGAAAGCCAGTGGTGTAGTTCCTTGTTAGTCCAAAGGCCCGAGAACGAAGGAATTGATAGTATAGTTCCCAGTCTGATGGTAGAAGATGATTTCCCAGCTCGAGCACTCAGGCAGAGAGACTGTATTTTCCCTTTTTCCACCTTTTCCTTCCATTCAAGCTTTTAATGGAGTGGATGCTGCCTACCACACTGGGGAGAGCAATCTCTTCTACCCAGGACACCCATTAATTAATCTCATCCTGAAACACCTTCATAAACACACCCAGAAGTGATGTTTAATTTGGGCACCCAGTACCCCTGCCCAGCTGACATGAAGTTAACCATCACAGCATATGTAATATTAGCCCCAGGGAGGAGGCACAAATACACATGCATACACATATGCCCTTAATGTTTACTTTTACCTCTTAACCATACATCTTGAAGATCATTCTGTAAATATGTATCTTGCTCATTCCTTTTTAATGACTGCAGAGTATAACTATGCATTTTTCTACTTTCTTCAGTTTATTCTAATTCCTGTTCAAGTTTGCAGGCTATTTCTTTTTTTTTAAATTTTTTATTTGTTCTCTTTAGTTATACCTGACAGTAGAATGCATTTTGACTTATCATACATGCATGGAGTATAACCTCCCGTTCTTGTGGTTGTACATGATGTGGAGTTACAGTGGTCGTGTATTCATATATGAACATGTCCGATTCATTCTGCTGTCTTTCCCTAGCCCATCCCTCTGCCCCCCATCTGGTGAACCTTCACTCCTCCTTCCCCTTGGCCTATTGTGAGTCAGCATCTGCATATCAGAGAGAACATTCAGCCTTTGGTTTTTTGAGATTGACAGGCTAGTTTTTTTTTTTTTTAAGACTTATATTATTCAAGTCATAAGTCTCTTTTCCCTGACCATCTGTTAGGGCAGTTAGAACTGGACATGCCATAACGAATGTCCAGTTCTCTGTCTTAGCTATCTTCTGAATATCATTTTTCTTGCTTCTGTGTTTCTGCATTTCCTGCATCAAACAGTTCTTAGGCTATCTGCTTCCCTTGTCAGGCAGGGAAGGGACTTCCATGTTAGATAGCTCACTGCTTTTCCTTCTGCTAACTGCTACCCTCATATACAGTAGATCTTTCGCATGGGAAATAGATTGGCTAGTGGAAGGAGCACTAATAGTGTTTTAAAAACCATTCACATCATACTAGGCCTTATTAAAAGCCGTAAGACCTTATACAAGTATAGTGATCTCTCTGAGCCTGTTTTGTCCATTTTAGTTAATGGTGTTATTCCCCGCTCTGTGAATGCTTGTGTGTTATTACTGGGTGAAATAACATTTAAGAGAGAGTTTGGTTAGCTTTCCCATCTCACTTGACTCAGACGATGTGCCGGCATCCCTTCCTCTCCCGCACCATCACTTCACTTCTCCCTTTCCTGGGGTCTTTCCCGGCAGCACACAGACCTTCTGATATTTCTTTCATATTAAGAAAACCTCATGATTCCACTTTCCCCTTCAGCTTCTGCCTCAGTTTTCTTGTTTCTCCAGCCCTCATCAGAAGAGTTGTCTCTTGTGGCCCTTGCAGTAAACTCCTCTGTGCCCATTCATTCTTCCGTCTGCTCTCCCAGCTTTCCCCTGCTTCAGGACTAAATTTATTCTACACTGTAGAATCCAATGGTAATATTAAAGCTCAGGTTGACGCAGTTGTTCCCTCACGCCTTCTTAAAATACTCTCTTCAGTTTCAGGGCACCGTGTTCTTTTTTTATACCTCACTGCCTGCTCTTTCTGTCCCCTTCTCTGGTTCTTCCACATCTCTCTAGTGTTCCCTGGCTGATTCATGGTGATCTCCTCCTGTGTCATGGCTCTGAGTACTTCATCATGTCTGCTTTTGCATCTCTAGAGCTCTTCTCCCTAATGATCTCCAGGGTTACATGTTCATCCAGCCGCTTCTGTGACATCTGTCATTTGTCTGTCTCAGAGGTGTCTGAAACCTCAGCTGTTGTAAGCTAGGCTTCTGAGCCTTCTCTCTTCCTTTCCTATTTGCTGCTTCAAGACACTCCATCTTGCAGTGTCAGGTCCCAAACTCTGCAAATGTCCTTGAATCCTCCTTCTTTCATACCTCATTTCTGATCTTACATCAAATCTATTTGGCTTTGCCACCAATATGTAGTGTCTGGTTTCTTTGCAAGGTGATGGTAATAACAGCTGCTCTTTGGGCTTCATGATACCAGCAAGGACAATAGGAATATGGAAGGTGCTGGGAAGTTGAGCAAGAAAGACATCAGTGAAAATCTGGGGACAAGTTCTATTATTGGTCTTGATTCATAAAGTCTTACTAGAAAAATTATAAAGAAGTTTCTAAGTCAATAACTGCTTTGGTTTTCTCTGAAGGACTAATATTTTGATACTCTGACCAGGGCATCTTTTTAGGTGCTTAGGAAAACACTCATCTGGTTGGTTTCTAACATAGAGCCTGTGTTTGGTGTATACCAGCAATAGTGAAGGTGGCCATACAGCAGCTGCTGGTAAAGATGGTTAAAATGGACAGTAGGTTAGCAAATATGCTTGTCACTGTAATTCTGCTTCGTTTTTATATTCTTTGCAATTGATCCAAATATACATTTTAAAGAATCAAGTTTTATTAAATAAGAAAAATTGTAAAACTCTCATTTGTTCACTCTGTACCAATGCAAATTCTGATACAGAACAGTTGATGATTGGTGCCGGGCTTCCAGTGGTCTAATTCTTCATTTCTACTACGTCACAGTACTCTCAATAACGTGATCCTGAATTTTTCTTTATTTTATTTTATACTGAGAATTGAGCCCAGGGGTGCTTAACTACTGAGGCATATCCCTATCCCTTTTTAGTTTTTATTTTGAGACAAGATCTCCGTAAATTGCTTAAGGCCTCGCTCAGTTGCTGCGTCTGGCCTTAAACTTGCAATTCGCTTGTCTCAGCCTCCCGAGCCACTGGGATTACAGAGGTGAGCCACTGTACCTAGCCTAATTTTATTTTTTTAATTATACTCATAGGTTCTGGAGAGGTGTTACTCTGTAGCCAGAATTTGACCATTTTTTATCACCTTTGCTGTTACTTTTCTGGCCCCAGGCATGACTGTCTCTCACCCGGGTGGTTGTTCCAAGACTTACCAAGTCAGCCCGATATGGTATTGCATGCCTGTAATCCCAGAGACTCGGGAAGCTAAAATGGTAGAATTGCAAGTTTGAGGCCAGCTTAGCAATTTAGCAAGACCCTATCCTAAAATTAAAAAATGGAAAGGATGGGGGATGTCGCTCAATAAAACATCCCTGGGTTTAATCTCAAAACCAAAAAAGAAAAAAGAAAGAAAAAAAAAAAAAGACTTCTAAGTTTCCCTGTTCCCGTTCTTGCTTCCTTGTAGAACATAGCAGCCAAAGTGTGGCCAGTAGAATCTTACAGTGACAAGGCTCTCCTTGCCTTGTTGAGTGCACCCCCTTATATTTCTCAGTATTCTTCCCCCTCATTGTTTTGTTCTAGCATGTTGGTTTTCTTGCTGCACCTTTAACACAGCATGCTTAGTCCTACCTAGGAGCCTTGTGTTTCCTCTGTCTTCTTTCTGCAAGTCTTTTCCTCAAGAAGCTTACTCACTTCCCTTAGTTTTGTTTTGTTTTGTTTTTTCCCGGTACTGGGGATTGAACTCAGGGTCACTCAACCACTGAGCCACATCCTCAGCCCTATTTTGTGTTTTATGTAGAGACAGGGTCTCACTGAGTTGCTTAGCACCTCGTAGTTGCTGAGGCTGGCTTTGAACTCGCGATTCTCCTGTCCCAGCCTCCCAAAGTGCTAGGATTACAGGTGTGCGCCACCGCACCCGGCCCTTAGTTTTTCTCATAGTGGTTAGCTTGTACATGTAGGTTTTATTAATAGCTTTAGTGAGTCCCACTTTACCAGCATTTGCTGATAAGCTCCATGAAGGCATGGATTTTTGTCTAATTTGTTCAGTGCTGAATCTGCCTGCAGATCATGGCTGGGACATAGTAGTATTCACTAAATATTCACTAAATGTATTAAACACATAAGGTCTCATGCATGTGTGAAATGTTTTTATCAAAATGATGAAGAGGGTGAGCTGGGCATGGTGGTGCACGCCTATAATCCCAACAGCTTGGGAGGCTGAGGAAGGAGGATGGCAGATTCAAAGCCAGCCTTAATTAGCAACCTAGCAAGGCTGTAAGCAACTCAGTGAGCCCTTGTCTCAAAATAAATAAAATTAAAAGGGCTGGGGGATGTGTCCTAGTGATTAAGCACACCTGGGTTTGATCCCTAGTACCAAAAAAAGTAGGGAGGAGTGAGAGTCTCATATTTCTCTGGTTGAGTATGGAATTTCTACATGTTAAAATCTCTGGTTGTCATTTTCTTCTTAGGATCACTGTAACATTTCATTCAGTTCTTCGGTTTAACAGGTACTAAAACTCCTAGCAAACCCTTTTTCATTTCCTGTCTTTACTTTTCTCCAACTAAGCTAATTCCACAAGAGTTCAGAGTTGTTTTGATTATTGTAAAGTATCTGGATGGATTCTTTGTGTTGAGACCACCACTCATAGGATGAGATTCTATGTTCTTTTTGAGGCTCCTGCCACACCTTCAATTCCCTGCAAGGGGCTGCACTTGAGAAATACATGCCAGGGTATTTGTGGACTTGACACTTGAGGCACGTGCCTTCTGCACTGAAGCTAAATAAATGGAATCATGCTTCTTTTCATACATTTTAGTTGTTCACATTACTCTTCAGGTTAATTTAGAAAATAATTTTTAGATTCACAAAAGGGAAAACCCCTCTTGAAAGTACCTGGGGATTTGCTGAACATATAATTCATATGGAAACCCTCTTTCTGTCATTTTATGATTTCCTGATTCAGTGCTTGCTTGATTCAGTGTTTTTTGTTTGTTTGGTTGGTTTTTTTTTTTTGTTTTTTTTTTTTTTAAGTTAGGAAAGAAAAGTCCTGAAGGAAAAAAGCATTACAATCCTGATGTTGCTTTCCTATAATAATTGTGCCCAGAAAAAGCAGTAGAGTCTCAAAAGTCTTGTAGTTTGCTTTTGCAAAACTACAAAGCACTCCCAACAGTGTCTAATTTTGATTATCCTTTACAGTTGCTGTTCTGTGTTGTAACTGCCTGTTTTTATAAAAGCTTAGAATTATTAAGAGACCTTTACACATAGGACTTAAAGAATGCAGAGAGAGTGTGAAATAAGATGGGGGAGCATGCTGGATCAATTGGGACAGATTTTCTTTCTTACTTATTTTTCAGCACTTATAGATTGTTCCATAGAATAAAATAACATATAAACCTCAATAGAACTAGACTCAGTCATAATAAATTCTTTTGGTTATTCTAATGAAAATCTACATTCATGTGTGGCCTGTATTAATAGGTGAATTCATTGTATTTTGTTGTGATCATTTGTACAACAAAACGTAATATGAAAAATTTATATGTTTTTCTTCACCAGATCCCAGATCTCGTGCCAATTCTTAAGCAAATTATGTTCACGTAATAAAATTTTAATCAATATTAGGGTTAGGGGTGGGAATAGTAATCTCTTTATTGTGGATTTTTAGTAAAATCTAGAAATACCTCTTAATCAGAATATAAACAAATCACTTTTTATTTCAGTTTTCATTTATAATGTTTCTCGGGTTATTAGGCTACCTTTCCTATGCATTACTGTTTGTACAACTTAGCTTTATTTTTAAACATTTTATTTGAAATCATAGTGTGTCTTAGGTAATTATTCAGGATACAAATTATTTAGGCATCAGAGATATGACTGAGTTGCTACTGATCTCAATACGTCTTGAAAATGGTTTGCTTAAAGATTTATTTATCCTTGCTCTCCATTGGTTTCTTATGAGTTGCCACATAGAAACATTCATTCAAAGAAGATTGATGAAGCCAAGATGCAATATACATTTAATATCAAGTATTTTGTTTTCCCTGCCAACTACTTCTTGGCCCTGGATTGGACATGTGTTTGATATTTTGTTCACCTTTGCAGTTAGAGGGCTATCCTTGGAGCAGTGGAGGTGGAAGCAGTCCACGCAAGGCAATGTCACACTTCCTTAGTTTGGATTAGGAAGGAGGTGTGGGATTGTAGGATCTCATTTCCCACAGTTAAGAACTCACTAATAGGGGCTGGGATTGTGGCTCAGCGGTAGAGTGCCCGCCTAGTGCGGGTGAGGCACTGGGTTCGATCCTCAGCACCACATTCAAATTAATACATAAAAATAAAGTTATGATAAAAAAAGTCAACCTTTAAAAAAAAAAGAAAAAGAAAACTTACTAACAGCTGGGCACAGTGGCGCACACCTGTAATCCCAGCACTTTGGGAGGCTGAGATAGGAGAATTGTAAGTTCAAAGCCAGCCTCAGCAATGACGAGGTGCTAAGCAACTCAGTGAGACCCTGTCTCTACATAAAACACAACCTAGGGCTGGGGATGTGGCTTAGTGGTCGAGTGCCCCTGAGTTCAATCCCCAGTACCAGTACCAAAAAAAAAAGAACTCACCTACTTTTGGCAGAGCTTTTTTTTCAGTTATCCTCAGGTTGATGGGACAGTGTGGATGCTGCCACTGCGCCTCTATAGTTCCCCCACCCTCACTTCTAGGGTTTTGAAGCCTGCATTTGTTCTTTACTAGGAGAGGTTTCAAAAATAGAATAGGGTAGAAGTGCCATTTGATAATTCATTTTCTTCTATGTGTGCTCTTCAAAATTAACACTGAACATTTGTAGTATGGATGAAAGAGGAAAAGTCAACTGTGTAGGTTAAGAGTTTAGGTTTGTATGGAATTATGAAGTCTCTCAAAAACAACATAGTTCCATGATTCAGGAGGGGTAATCCAATTGTGAAAGTGAGAGGATTGTCTAACTGTTGAGAGTGTTTGTAGAAAAAGCATATTGTCTTTTTTAGTCATGGATGCTTATTTGGAGTGGCATGTGGTACAGGGCTGATGGAAATTATTTTGGATGGCCACTACTATTAATGCAGGCATTTCTCTAGAACTCCCTGTATAAACTATATATTGCCATAATATAAACAATATACTCTTTCCTTAAACTTTGAATATTTAAACTGTTTTAACTATGTGAGGTAATGAATATGTCAATTAGCTTAATTGTCATAATCATTTCACAGTGTATATGTATATCAATATATCACCTTGTATACCTTCAGTATATAATTTTGGGGTGTCAAGTATTTCACCAAAACTGGAAAAATTTTTAGGTAATGCACAGAGTATCCCATACTTTATATGTACCTTGATTTTTAAGCACCTTATTTTTTAAATTCATTTTGTTACTGAATTTGAGTGTGTGCCCCTCCTCAGTTACAAAAGAGGATGAAACAGTCTTTGGTCCGAGATGCAATGGGTGGTGCAATGCACGGTATTTCCGTGTTGAGTAAAATTTGAAAGCCTCATCTTTCTTTGTTTGTATTGACTATGGTGACCATATTGCTGAGAAATGTTATCCCTGAAACTTGGTCTGAGTTCTCATGTTACCAGAATTTTTTGCAAATTCAATTCAACACATAGGTACTCTTTCTTTCTTCATGTTCTTAAATACAGAAAATCATAATCTATTTTAAGCTTATTATAAATGATGGAGCACTTGTTTACATGGGTAAAATGACTTTATCTAAGTAGTATATTGGAGTTCATGTTAATGTTTGCTATTTAATGACACCTAATGATATTCAATGAAGGGTTATGCTAAACTGGAGAGAAAATGTGTTACCCAGGCAACTGCCTCTGGCAAACTAGAGATTCAGGCATATGGCTCTATAGTACACATTATTTCAGCATCTTTAAGCATAAAGAACCACACATGTAATTGACTGTGAAAAATTACTGCTCAGTTACTGTATTGTATGGTCATAATAGAAGTAAATGAATACGTCATTGTTGTTGGAACAAGTCTGTTGGGAATCACTTGTAGACTCTACTATTTAAGAAGCAAAAATACAATAAGAAGAAAATAGCTGGTTTAATTAACATGTAAAAATTGGGTTAATTTGAATTCAGCTGGCACAGCAGATATTAATGTTGGCTGTTTTTTTGGCGATATTCTGGCTGAATCCTGTGTACTTTTATTTCTTCTTGCCTACATCATGAATAATTTTATATTTTTAAATGACAAGGGCTGTTTCAGTCATTTAATTTTTGCTTTGCCGGGGGTTTATGTTATAATCACACCAAGAGGGGTTTTTGTGTACTTTATCCAAAACCTAAGTATTATAATTGAATGAAAGGAAATGCTAAAATGTGCTGAAGTATTTGATCATATTCTGCAAAGAGAATAAGTATGATTTGATTTTATGTATATTTTTTAAAATTTTTAATTTATTGCTCATAAAGTATTCATATATATATGAATTCAAATATATATTTATGTATATATACGCAGAGTGACTGGGAATTCATCATTGGCAGAAGCAAAAATGTAGCTTACTTGCTCTTGTCACTTTGTGTGTGTGCACTTAGGTTTCTTTTATTGTTTTAGAATATTATTTTAATCATTACTTGCCTTCAAGATTTAAAAAACCCCATTGAGAAAGGTATCATGTTTCAATAAAAAATCATTTAAAGCTCAGTCGATTTTGGTGTTTTAAAATGTACTATGACTTGAAACGCATTTACATAAAATAACTAAAAATAAATAAATAAATAAATAAAATGCTATTTGAGCAAAGAACCAACAGGTAATAAGGGCATCTTCGGTAGGAAGTCTGCATGAAGAAATTGTTCCTCAATTTATTGCTTTAGATCCTCAAACTATAGACTATAGTCTGATAAGCAAAGGGTTTGGTAGTATTTGTCTGCAAGCAGACCTGTCTGTGTGTCCTCAGTGCATTTGAACTGGTTATCCAGTGTGACTCTGGGCAAAGAAGCCAGCTACTTTATGCCATGTTAGGTCAGTATTCAGTGGTCACTTAAAAAAAATGCCGACTGACAGATTTGTTTGCCTGTTGGTTCTGCAGTGACTGATTTTCCCCATTATCCTTCATCATTTGGCATTTGAATAAAGTTGAAGCCTTAATTAGAAGAACAAGGAAAGATACAGGAAAGCTAGAGTTTTCTGGTTTTTGTTTTTTAACTTCTGTGTTTAACTTAATTTTCCAACATGGTTTATGGTTACTTTTCCCTTTTTTTCCCCATGATCTCTCTTAAGCCTCTATTATATTTAACCCCTCTTTAAGGACAATACTTGATTTTAAATGAGTTGTTTATGTACAATGGGTTTTTTTTCTTTTTAAACTTAGTACAATTTTCCTTAAAAAGAAGTCTTATCATCTTTAAATACCTGTGATTTAATATACAGAGAGAATGTTTATGATACACATTTACAGTTCTGCCTTGGGTATTGGTTGTTATACAAAAATAGGAGCGATGTAATATGGTTAGGTAGCATTTCAGGATTTTTAAAAATGATATTTGTAGTATTTAAGAAACAAAGGATACTTACATAGAGATGTGTAGAGATAGAGAATTTGATGTGTCTATTTTTAAAAAGTGCATGATTTTTTTTCCTTTGGTACAGTATTATTGTTGTGGGAATCAGCCACAATCACAACTACTTTATGGCTCTGAAGTTGAAAAGAGGTGGCAAAGACATGGAGACAGATTCTCCTTTCGTCAGTGGGCAAGGCAATAGTTATTTAACAGGAAAGGTAAGAATGGATGAAGTATAAAAGGATGTATAGGTCAAAGTGTTAATTACATTAACTACTAGCAAAGAACTAGAAAGGGGTGACTTATGCCTGTTAAATGTGCTTGATTCCTCTGATAAGAAAGAGATGTTGGAGCGCAGGGGGCATAGGAATGCCCTCCATGAGTTCCCCTGGTTGGCACTGTAAATCTTGGGACTTGAGTGCCATTTGGAGTGAGTGGCAAGGCTGGAGGAAGACAGGCAGGGCTGGCAATATAGACAGATCACTTAGGAGTTAAACTCACAGTTACGAGAGCCTATATATTTATCTTCTTTTGCCAGTATGGAGGTAGTGATGTATGCAGAGGCGATGTTTATAGGCCAAATTCATGATAACAATACAGTAAAATTGCTAATAAAATTTTTAATAGAATCTTAAAGCCAGGCGGTAGCCTGCTTGTTTGAACAATATTCAGTCGTCCAGGTTTCATTGGAGCCAATGAATTTAAATAGGCCCTTGGCAAATACTGTAGTGAGATTTGAACCAGAGCACATAGTAGAGCTGAGAAAGCCACACTGACCTCCAGACAGATGCACTCCAGGGACTGCCAAGCCCATGCTGGAGCCTGGGTGGGCATGGATGTCTCCTTGTAACTGAAAACGGAAGAGAGCAGGATTTCAAAGTGAAAGGCAAGTGAGAGAGCATCTTCCGTGGAATAGGAGTCAAAGTCTCTGTGGCAGTTAGGCACAGGTAAGACTATAACTTGGGCTTCTTTCTACCCTATTCCTGAAGGTTTAGAATAGAACTCATTGTCTTTTTACAGCTCAGTATGAACAATTAGGATGAATTTGCATAATTAGGGTGGGAGCCCTCATTTGTATGCTCACTGACCATCAACTGGCATATCAAATAAAAATCTTTATTTATGAGCTGCTTCTTCCTCTGCCTAACTGGTAGTTTTCATATCCTCAGTGAGCTCAGGGCCTCAGTCTCTATTTCCTATGGCTGTATCCCCTGGAGCCACAGGCCTCCAGGTCTCCTCTTCAGGGGTCTGACTGGTTGCCTGCCTTATAAAATCTTCTTGCTGTGACTTGTAGGACGGCCCCACCAGTTCCTGCGTTATTAAGCTTTAACCATTATCTAGAAAATGGATCCTGAATTTACCACTTCTCCTTTCGCTCTTATCTAGCTTTGCCTTGCTGATCATGCTCCACTGTCCTGAGGGTTCTTTCTGACAGTTCGAGCCCTGTAGGGAGCCACATTACTTCCCTGCACAAAGCTGGCAACAATGCTGTTTCCACATATACCAGAAATAAAATCCACGCACGCCCCATTACCTTCTCCTACCTTCTTTTTTCCAGCCCCCTGGCCACCTCCTGTGCCATGGAACTTGCCCTGGCTGGTCTGTGTTGGACCCCTTGCACAAAGTTTTCTTCTCAAAAGACCTACCTCTCACTTTTCTCAGTGCTCCTGCTTTTTCATCTTTCAGATCTTAATGCCTCCTCCCAAGAGGCTTTCCTGAACCCTCGGAGGCAAAGCAGCTCCATCTCCCATCCCCACAATTCTCCCCTTGTTGATTCTCAGCCTGACAGCATAGTAGAGTCACTTGGGAAGTTCAGACAAACAAATCAGTGTTCAGGTCCTTGCTCATTAATATGACCTATTAAATAGAATCTGTGGGGCTGAAAAGCACTGCTCTAATGCATTCCTTTACTTTACCTTCTGCACCACTGTTATCTGATTCTGGAGTTATCTTTATGTATGTTTGTGCTCTTTGCCAATGCACCTCCTCACGCCCATGACTAGAATGTGATTCCTTGAGCATACAATTTCTGTCCCTAGTACTGATTTTCACCGGATCTTACTGCCTAGGGTATTGCCTAGGGTTCCTTATTTGCTTGGCTACCTGAACAATACACATATGCAAGGCTTTGGGAAGAAAAGATAAGAGGTGGGAAAGCCAGATAGCTATTTAAAATCTTGGAGACCAGAGCTCTTTTGATAAACTGGTAGTCACAGGAGAGTCCAGTTCTGGATTTTTTTCTTAATATCCACAGATACTTCAATCTGGGTGGTCTTGGAATCCAGTTGTTGAGTAAGAATTCACTTTTATCTCTGCCAGTAATCCTGCACAATTGCTTGGCTTCTGTTGTAACACACGGAAGAGAGTAGTAAGAAGTTATTTTTGCAAAGCACTCCTGTGGTTAGGAACTTTAAGTAAAAGTGGTAATTGGATTTTGATATGGTACATTGTCTACACCCAGATTTCCTGAAGTATGAACAGATCAGATCCTTATGTTCACTTGCTTAAACTTTCATAGCCACAGAGTTGGCCTGGAGATAGGAGCCAGGCTGAGATGAAAGGGACCACATGGGGTCCTAGCCCCTACTGAGTAGGAATGAGCACCAGCAGGGAGGAAGAGAACTGGAGGTTATCCACCTTGGGTGACGGGAGTTCCCGTGATGCTTTCAGAGAGTTTGTTTCTTTTTTTCAATTTTCTGCTCTCTCACTGCATCTCTTATTCAGACCTTCTGCCACCGTCCACATTTAGGTCCTTACTATTTTCTTTTGCATGAATTCTTATTTATTTTTATTACTATAAAAATAAGTATATGTACCATTGGGGGAAAAAATCAGAAAAGATGATCAGGCAAAAGGAAGCACAAAACCTTAAATTTTTAATAATTTAACCACCTGGAGATATTCACTGCTAACACTTTGGTGTACAAACTTCAGAATTTGTGTGTAAAATAACATTTGTTTTCCATTTTTAACAAAATAGGATCATTTTCTACATACCATGTATAACTTAATTTTTATTTAATACCATTCATTTGGTTATAACAGTTTTTAGTGTTTGGGGAATATCATGTATGAATGTTCCTTTAATCAGTCACATGTTATATATTGAGGTTATTTTCACTTTTTCACTATTGTCTACAGTGCTACAACTCTGTAGATAAAAGTTGGCACATATTCATTCATTCTTTTTTAGGATAAACTCCTAGAAGTGCATTGTGGCATCAAAAAACAAAGAAGATTCTTACTGTATTGTCAAATTGTACTCAGGAGCTATGACACTCTATACCCCCAGCCACTTGGTATAGGGAGTGTTTTTTGATTCAGGCCTTCTTGGCTCTTTCCTGGATCCTTCTAGCATGTCTTCCTAACTCATCTTTTCTCCTTCCAATTCATTTTAATACTCCTGTTCCATTAAGCATTCTGAAACACAGATTGATCATGTAGTTAGTTAAAAATTTTTCAAGATTTCTGACCTTTGCCTACCTTCGTGGGTGCTTGTGATCAGGTATGAGTACCATATTACCATGGCATTTGCCCTCCACAGAGCTACTCTGTGGTGCTCTGTGTCTGGTCCTCCCTCTTTGCTTCTTGGCTTACTTCCTGCCTTTCTGGCCCACCAGTTTTGGGGAACAGAGATCACACGTCTTAGCACTGGCCGCAGACTGGTGCACAGAGAAGACACTGAAGCCAAACTGCAGTTGGCGTACCTCCTCCCCTACCTCTCATGTTTACTGGGTCACATCCCTGCTGAAGGACGGATGCAATATGGTCACTTGGTCACATCTTCCCTCCATGCCAAGATTTTGATCTCATGTTCATTTAATCACATCTTCCCTCGGATGTCATATGTTCCTAATTTCAGTAAGACTTTCCTCATCACTTCCTTGCTCTCATTGTAACAGCAATCTTTGTCTCTGAATTCATTAATTTATTTCCAGTTCTCTGATGTTAGTTACTTCTTTTTCCATAGTAGCATAGAGAATATAGTTTGTCTGTGTTCTTTGTTATATTTTAAGTATCTCCAGGCTAAGAGCTCTCCCTCGCCAAGTTGAGAATGGGCTAGGGGGACCTAAAGTTATATAATGATAAAGAAACACCATCCTCATTTTGGTATATATCCTTCTAGTATCCTTCTATGTATGTGATAGGCGTATAATCTTTACATTGTCCTAAACCTAGTATATAAATGCAATCCACTTTGAATCCCTTTCCTCTTTGATTCTGTATTTTGTAGTAGTATTGCAGTATTTGAGCTGTTTAAAGGAGTTATGAAGTAGCTGCTGTTGTAAATGGCTTCCAAAAGGAGAACCATAGCTCTAGTGCTTTGGAAAACAGAAAAGACTTGCTTGAAAACTATTTCTGGTAGCATTAGAACTGTGATACAGTAGTTAGAAACCTGTTCTCCCCTGATCTCAGAGTAGTGTAGGCCTATGAAATATGACTTCTGTATTTGCTTCCATGTTTACTGACCCATGTCCTGCTGTTAGTTGCTTCAGGTGAGCGTTGGTGTCAAATACTCTTCCTTACATACTAGTCATGGAATTGATCAGAATTATGTGATTATCTTTAAAGGGCATCTAACATTGTCAAAAAAGTTTTGAGAGTGGGTATTGGGAAAAGAACTAAGTGAGCTTCCCAGCTGGGTCTGAACTTAATTAAGCTTGATTCTTTGTTGCAACTTAGGCTAATACCATTAAATCTGTAAAGCAAAACTGAAGTACTGTTTATATGAAAATATAGATGTTTTAAGATATCATAGTGTAAATGAATATAGTACTATATAATTATTTTCATAGCCTTCTAGTCAGATTACCTTGAAAATTCAAAATGATCTTGATGAATAGTAATACATTATGATTTCATGGTTCTATATACCTCCTACATAGATGTGTGTAATACTTGTATCTAACAGGATTACCAAATTACATACCTTTTTGGTATCAGTAACATGCCTAAAATGCCAGAGTATTCACCAACCAGCTACGGTTATAAAACCACATTGAGATTGCCAGAAGAGGATTTCTTCACACACATACATGGTTTTCAGGTTTTTCATACCATTTTGAGAGAGGTAAGATGCTCTTTTTATTGTATTTCAAGCCGTTATTCAGGCCATGAAGTGAAAAACATCTTTTCTGTAGATCACACACAGTGTAGTTCTTTTTTTTAGCTAACTTAACGCCTCTGCAGGGCTAATTCAGCAAATATGGCTCCTCTCTGCCTCCATGTGCTGCCCACAGGTGACCGTGTGCCTGCTCAGTGGGATGGTGGGCCAGGGAGTGGTGACAACAGGGCACAGAGAGTCAGAAACAGGTTATTCTGGGACCCTTCAGTTGCCCAGGGCGTGGTGGGCCTGCTGAGCAGTTCCTCAAGGCTGTCCCTTCATGAGGGATGTTTTGGTAGGAAGACAAAACATCTCTAGACCAAGTGCTTGGGGACAGTTTCATGCACAGCTTTAAGTAGTCATTCTTTTAAAAACTCCTAGATCTTGTTTCCAGTCTTGGCCTCTGTGTTAGTTTCCTCAGGTGTTGCAACAAAGTACCATTAACTGGGTAGCTTAAAAAATAGCACTGTATTATCTCAAGTTCTGGAGATTGGAAGTTTAGGACGAAGGGGGTGGGTTGTTTTTCTGAGGGAACGTTCCATGCCTCTCGCCTAGCTTGGTTAGGGTGTGTGTGTGCTGGCAGTCTTTAGGGTTCTTTAACTTGTAGAAGCCTCACCCTGACCTCTGTCTTGACCCTCACATCATGTCCCCCATATGCCTGTGCCTGCCCAAATCTTCCTTTTATAAGAACTCTAGTTACACGGCATCACGTGACTGCTCTATTCCAGTAGGTCTTTTTCTTAACTAATGACATTTGCAACAACTCCTGTTTCCAAATAAGATCGTTTTCTGAGGTACTGGGAGTCAGACTATTTGAGGGGACACAATTCAGCTCAACCAGCAGCTCACCTGAGTTACATGTGGGGAGCACCTCAAATTCACATGGTCAGAACTGGTCCCATGCTCCCACAAGTCTCTCCTTCTGTGTTTTCTCGTTTTCTTTTTTGTTCTTTTTCATTGGTGGTGGTGCCATCATCCCACTCAGCTGTCCAATGTGGAAGTCTTGGGAGCACCCTGGTCTCTGTCCTTGCCCTCAGCCTTATCAGTGTTGTCATTGTGGCCTCACCTGGTGTTCTCTAGCCTCTCCTATCCCCCTGTTTCATTCCTAGGGCCCCCACTTTGGCTCAGACCCTCTACCCTATTAGAGCCTCTCCCATATCATCTCTCCTCCTTTGGGGTTATCTTCCATACCAGTTCTTTTTTTTTTTGGTACTGGGGATTGAACTCAGGGGTACTCAACCACTGAGCCATATCCCCAGCCCTATTTTGTGTTTTATGCAGAGACAGGGTCTCACTGAGTTGCTTAGCGCCTCGCCATTGCTGAGGCTGGCTTTGAACTCGCAATTCTCCTGTCTCAGCCTCCCTAAGTGCTGGGATTACAGGCGTGTGCCACCGTGCCCAGGACCAGTTCTTTTTCTAAAACAAAGGTTTGACCCTGTCATTTGTTCATCTGAAAACCTGAGAGATTTCCCCCTGCTGTAAAAGCATGGTGATTCTGTAACCTGTGAGGTCCTGCAGGTGGCAGATGTTCTAGCTGAGGCTACTCTCATCCACAGGGCCTGCGGGGATGCAAGCATCCTTCTCTAAACACAGCACTGGCTTCCCTCTTCACTTGTGTTCAGTGCTCGGCTGCTTCCTGGGTGTGGAATGCACTCTCTCCCCGTCTCTCTCTTCTCTCTGTCTTCTCATAGCACTGTAAGTTCACCCAGGTCGAACGGAAACCAGGAGACCCATTTCATAAGCCAAAATACCAGAAACTAGTTATTTCCCCTTGACAAAGTCATTTTTTTTTCCAGTTTCAAAAATAAAAGGAGGTGCTTGAAGCAAATGATCTCTAAGATCTACTGACCTCCAGAATTTGTCCTTTCAATGCCACGCTGCCATGAAGCTTTTTCCAACTCTTGCAAACAGAATAAACTCCTCCTTTTTTGTGCCCCTGCGTACTTTATTTCTCCTTTTGTTTTTCACACTCACTTCGCACACTCTGGTGGTTGTGTATGCTCGTGACTCTTTCTCTTCCCTCCTCACGGGGAGGAAGCCCCTTGAGTTCAGCCAAGAAGGTTTGACTCATCTGCTTCCCTTCCCATCCCCACCACCCCTGGTCTTGCTTGCATGTAGTTTCTCAGTGAGAGAGACTGTGGTAGAGAATGAAAGTTCCTGGGCAAGTGTTCTCCTGAAACACTTGCTCCTGAATGTCCCATGCCTTCAGAAGGAAGTGTTTTGAATGGTGAATAACATAGAGATGCTGTATTGGACACACCATGCATTTTCCCTTTTTTATTGTGGCATTACTGTAGTCAGGTGACATTTTGGCAAAAAGGTAGGTTAAATTTGTAACACTTTATGTAGAAATATCTTCTCTCTATAAGAGGTTTGAAATTATTGAGTGTTTTGTTTAACATATGAAAATGTTTATATTTTCTCCCCCCATACCCTCCAGAAACTTGGACTGTCTCAACATATTATTGAAATACTTGGACCTTTAAAATGCAACATACTGATTTTAAAAAACAAAATCACATTCTTAGGGAATCCTTTATGGACTGTTTAATCTTTGGAAGTGGAACATCCCTGGCTGGTCACACTATTCCTAAAGCATGAGTTAGATCATATTATAAGTTTGCTCAGAAATTCTCAATCCTTTTTCCTAGAGGAGAATGACTGGGTCCTTTTCTTGCCTTCAAGGTCGTCCCTGTCTTCTCTTTCTCACTTCATCAGCAGCCTTCTTTTTGTGCAATCTGTTGTCCAGACTAAATCAGCCATCACTGTTGGCCTACGCACGCCCGTTCTTTCTGCCCGAGGAGCTTCCCATTGAGCCCATTGCTGCACACCTGAATTTTACTCAGTCCTTAAGTCCCAGCTACACTCCCATTTCTGCCACTGAGCCACCCTTGATTTTCTTCCAGAATTCTGCTGCCATTGTGTTGGTCCTTGCCTTCCCATTGGTCTTTCCTGTGTGCTATACGATTTCTAGACTAGTGTTGCCTCCCTTGCCTGACTGGAAGTTCCTTTGGGTCACATTTGGGTGTCTGATTTATCTGCATTTCTCCCTGTAATGTCCCGGGTACAATTCACATGTGGTCAGTAGATGTCAGTAATGAATGCGCATCTGTGAGTCATTTTTACACGGTGTGTAAGGGTATTAATGGATAACAAAGCTGCTCTGTCTTGGCTGTAATGTAGTCATTTCTTAACCTAAAGTCTCTAAGCTTTAATTATAGAATCTAATAATGTGCCTGAGGGAAGATCGAGGTAAATCAACATAAATGGTGTTGGATAAAGCTGTCTCATTTGAAATTATAATGCATTTAGTGTTTCACTATATGCTCAAACCTGCCATGTGTTTTAGGTTCTGTATATTGTTATTTCAGTCCACTGTATGTAAAAGAAGTGCTAAGTGTTGATAAATGTGTCTAGTTTTGAATTTTACTTTTTCAACTTTTTCCCCTCAGTGTGTATTTGTGTATGCTTTTATTTTCCATAAGCTACTGACTTTGTGCTTTGTGCTTGTTTTATGTTGCAGGTTAATATCCTTTCAAGAATTTGTAGCATTTGAGTCTGTCCTGTGTGCCCCAGATGCTTTGTTTATGGTCGCCTTTCAGCTGTTCGACAAAGCTGGCAAAGGAGAAGTTACTTTTGGTAAGGAGCCTGAGTGTGTGCATAGCTGCACAAGGGTGGGCCAGTGAGCATTTCTCTCTCTGTCTCTTTTTTTTTCAAAAACAAAATGAAGTATATGGATATTCTTTTAAGAAGTTAGCATATTCCTTTTAACAAAGATGATTTGGTGGTTATGGCTCCATTTCAGATGTCTTCTTCTTTGAAGCTTTAGTAGTTTTGATCTCTGGTTATAATCTCTACCGTGATGTGGCATGACTTTTCACAGTGGTGGGGTGTGGGAGTCAGCTGGGCCTTCTGTTCCTTCCCTTCCCCATCAATAGTACTTTTCTCTTGAGAGAATGAAGAAGTTAGTAAACTGCCAATGAGCAGAAGTTGTCCAGGCACCTAGACTTCTTTTCCTTCTTATTCTCATGGAGTGGTTTGCAGTCAGAGGCATAGCACATGATGTGGCTTCACAATGGTGCAGGAAGGACCCTGTTCTTGAAAGCAGCCTGGCCTGTCACTGCAGTGGCAGTACCCACATGCTGCCACCTTTTATACGACAGACAGACAGACATATCTTCATGGGGATGAGTTGCAAAGCTGCAGGAAACCCTGAAATCTTTTAAGTTCTTGGAAGAAAGGGGAGTGGTGGGGCAGTGGTAAGTTCTTTAAAAGAAGCTGTCTAATGAAGTTCGATGCAACAGCAAGTACCCTGTTTCCCTTGAACTGTGTGGTGTCCAGCATGGATAGCTTGTATGGTGAACCTGTGGTACCATTGCCCACAAAGAACTTGGGTCCCCTTTGGGTGTACTGATTGTGCTTTTAGAGAAAGGGGCTAATGTGCCCATTTTAATGTTTTTATTCTTAGTTTCCTATTCATTCAGACTTTATGAACTTGTCTTCTCTGACATATTGTAGGAAATACACAGATGCAGGACAAATACAGATGATGTAACAGAGCCATGTAAGTTCTAAAATCAGGGAGACTCAGTCCTCCCCTGCCACCTTTGCTTCTGAGCCAAGTTAATTATCCTCTCAAGTTCTCATGTCATTATCAAAAATGAAGATCATAGCTACATAAAGCATAGGTAGGATAGTATGATAGGCTTATTGTACCAGCCTTCTCCTCTACCCCCATGCCTTCATGCTCATGTGACATCACAGAACTATGCAAGATGGATCAGCTGGGGCCAAGTCAAAAAATGATGTGCTTGTTTCTAGGAGTTTAGATGTTTTCTGCTAACACTTCAGAAGGATCACTTAATATTTAAAGATCCATAAGGGCTGAGGATATACCTCGGTGGTAGAGCACTTAGCATGCACAGGGCCCTGGGTTTAATTCCCAACACTGCAAAGAAAAAAAAAATGTCCCATTAAAACCTTCATATGATCAATGAGCAGCTAGCTTATGGTGCCATGGAAGCCAGTTTGATGAAAATTATACTATAATATGAACTTCGATGGAACTACAAAAGCCTGGGAGGAGTGGGAGAAAGCTGCACTGGGGGTGGCAGGGCAGGGAAATGGGCTTCAGTTGTCTTGCTTGATGTGGATGAGACTTTCCTTCATGGGTCTGACCTGGTAAGGGATGTTGGTAGCACCAGCCATACCCTGGTAGAGGGAAACAGACAGCAGACTTTCACTAGTACAGGGGGATGTGTGTATTAGTGACAGTTAAATAACAAAAACAAACAAATAAACAAAAGCATAAGGGGAGGAGCAGGGTGTAGGAGACCAATTCCTCTAAATTGAGAATGTGCACTGGTGTGAGAAATCCTTTGCTGTTTCTTACTAGTTCTTTATAGACAGGCAAAGCATTTCTACTGTCTGAGCCTTATATGAAATTGGGGTAATATCTACCTTAAAGGACTATGTTAAAAGGTCCACCACATATATGGTCACTGTCTGGAAAGCAAAGACCTTTATAAAAATAACATCACAGAAAGAAATCACCTAAGAGAAGAAGGAATTTCGATTTTTACTTTCTCCCCATTTAAAAAATCTTATTCTTAGGAAAACTGTTTCAACCTGCAGTTTAATCTCTGGCTTGTTAGCCAGAAGTTTGTTTTTTTTTTTTTACCATCTGGCTATGTATGTTCAACGCTGCCCCATTTGTCAAGGCAGAAGGGTTGGAAGCCCCAATTTCAAGAAACCAATATTCTGGTTATTCCGTCCATTGCATATGACTTAAAGAATGTATAGCCCCTCCACCAGCACCCTGCGTTTATGAATAGTTTATTGGTAGAGTTTGCATATGTCATCAAACAATAGCACATTGTATTTGCCTTGTTTACATATATGATGATCCCATGAGGTCTTCACCCTGTGGGTGTCATAAAATGTAGCCTAGACTTTCTAAACCTAATTAGATTAAATTAAAAGAAAAATGCATAGTACCATGAAACCCAAATGACCATCAAATTGCAAACTAATAGCTGATTCTTAACATTTTTCATAAGGTAGGGTAAAGTCATCAAATGTAGGCCATGTCGGTGACAGCCTTTTGGCCAAATGAACAAAATCATATTGTAGGGGAGGTATGGCAACCTAAGGAGGGTTTTTTGCTTTGTTTTTTAGAAAAAACTAGCAATGTTTTTCAAAAACTTAAAGTAGAGTAAAGGGTGTGAAAAAACAAGCAAACAAAACCACAAAAAAATGAATTGGACCAAATTAAAGGACTTAACCTTGTCAATCATGGGCTCATAAACCCAAAGTACTCAGAGAGTGAAAGTCCAGATAAGAAGCTGGCTATCTACCCACTTGAGGCTGTTTTGAGATAAGCAGTGGCAGTTTGACCTGTTGACATCCTTAGCTCTGTGTAAATGCTTTATCTGAGAACAACCCTTGAGCATATCTGAAGACTGTCCACCTCAGTGTGAATCTTTGGGAAGAGTGGTCATGGAGTGGCAAGAGGAAGGGGACTCTTTCACTTCCCAGACTGGCTTGGTAGACAGGTGATCTTGGGTTTAGCATTGTTTTCACATTATGACAGTCACCTGGGGCCTTCCCCTGGGCTTCAGGGAAGGGTGAAGAGTGTAGCCTCTGGTACCCTCTGTCCCTCAGCTTTGCATTTCCTGCAGTGAGAGCACATAGGTTCTTTATCTGTTTACATATTGGGTTTGCATGGAAGAGTATTGGAAGCAGACTTCTACAGCTAAGCTCAGTGCACACCAGTGTTTGTCAATAAGCAGCAGTATCCCTGCTCCCAGGAACACTGAGTCTGACATATACTCAACAAAAATCAGAGCGAGGGGCCAATCATCAAGTGTCACATTTCAGTGAAACCCTGCCATGTTTCTCTGAGTCCTTGTTTATATTTACCATATTTTTCATGTCTGGATCACTCCCTGTGTTTGTTACAATGAAAAGATCTTGATTAGGCCAATTTTGTTCCTTTGATATCCAGTTCATTACATTCTCCTGTTTCCTTTGAGAGAAAACTTACCTCCAACATTCGTGCTGTCATCCTGTTTTCTTATTTTGATACCTGATGTTGATAAGTAGCATTTAGAGATATGAACGGGTAGATGCTAGGATTTTGGTATAAATGGCAAGTTTTAGTTAATAATTTAGGAGACTGTGTGGAAAAAATGTTCTAAATTCTTGAATCTGTTCTAAATTTTGTTTATATTTTAGTCTGTTTTATATTGTAGTTTTTGAACTTTAATTTTTAAAAGTATACTATATTAGTATATAGTGTACATCAGTACCTGAAGAACAGTGCACAGATCATAAGTGAACATTTTGATGAATTTTTACAGTATTAAATATTCATTTACCACCGTCCAGATCATAAGAGAATGGTACCTGCAGTGCAGAGGTTTGTTCTCCCAGTCACAGGGTGATAACTGATATCAACTGATCTTGCCTATTTTTAAATGTAATATCAGTAGAGTGGTACAGAGAGTACTCTTTTGTTCAGCATCTGATTCATGAGATTCATCCATGTTTTGGTGTGTATTTTTACTTTAGTCTTTTTCTTTATCATATGGTATTCCGTTGGGTGGCTCTATCCTCATTTATTTACTGTACTATTGATAAACATTTGGGACATTTCCAGTTTTGGCTAATATCAGTACTGTCCTTTGAACACTCTTTTCCATATGTTGGGGGACTGTGTGTGTATAGGCATTTTTTGGGATAGAATTGCTGAGTCATTGGAAATGTGTCTATTTAATCAATCTTTCCAAACTTTTCTAGAAGAGTCATATGTTATTACTTAATTACTACAGCTTATTTTTTTCTTTAAGATTATCTTGGCAAGTTTTGGTCCTTCTCATTATCACACCAATTTTAGAATGAGGTGTTAATTTCCCAAAATAGCATATTGGGATTTTGAATACTATGGCATCTAATATAAATAGTAACTGCATGGCACATGTATCTCAATGCATAAGTAAGTTCTAATTCCCATAAAGGTTTTTAAAGTATTTAAATAAAATTTTATTTAGTATCAAATATTCATCTAACTTTTTCACCACTATTTGTAAATTTTGATGAAGATTATGAATTTGAAAAGAAAAGGTGGGGGGGGGGGACGGACTGACTGACCACTCCCTTCATTGTGGGTAAAGCATACACCCCAAGGGTATGCCCCCAGTAACCTAGCTCCTCCAGCCACACTGCCACACCCTACCTGCCTACAGTTACCACCCAGTTAATCCCCATCAGGGAATTAATGTGCTGGTTAGGTTAAGGCTCTCCTAACTCCGTCACTTCACTTCTAAACCCTCTTTTATTGTCTCACACACTAGCTTTTGGGGGACACCTATTATCTGAACCATAACAATCTTGGTGGAAGGCAAGTAGGTAAATAGGGTAAGAAGGAAGGAGAAAATGATTTTTTGTTGGTTTTCTAGTCATTTGACCAAAGGAAAGAAATAAAGAGTGGAGTACCATTATATTAATTGTAAATCTATGCTATTTGTGAGGAGATATTATAAAAATTCCAGATAAAAACAATTTAAGGTCTTATCTCATTAAACATATTTTTTGAGCCAGGTGTGATGGCGTATGCCTGGAATTCCAGTGGCGCAGGGGGATGAGGCAGGAAGATCATGAGTCCAAAGCCAGTATGAGCAACTTAGTGAGACCCTGTCTCAAAATAAATAATAATAATAATAATAATAATAATAATAATAATTTTAAAAAGGCCTGGGGATGTGGCTCAGTGGTTAAGAACCCCTGGGTTCAATCCTCAATACCCAAAACCAAAAACAAACTACATTTTTTTGAATGGGAACATGCTTTTTTTTCTCTTTTTAAAAAATGTTACTTTTTATGCAAGATAAAGGACAACAAACTGGAAACTTTTTTTTTAAGAGGGTCAAGTAGTAAATGTTTTAGACTTCGAGGTTATGGAATCTGTACTAAAACTGCTCAACTTTGTTGTTGCAAGGGAGACTAGCCAAGCACAGCATGTAAATGATGGATGTAGCTCTATTCCAATAAAATTTTATTTACAAGACCAGTTGGTAGGCTAAAGAAATTTGCTGGTTTTTGTGCCAGGGACCCATACATGTTGATTATATTAAGAGAGTTCTTTGTTTCAAAGAAACAAACAAATGCTACGTGATCTTACTTGTATGTAGAAACCAAAATAGTCAAACTCATAAAAACACAGTGGAAAGTTGATTATCAGAGGTTGAGAGGTGGGGGAAATGGGGAGATGTTGGTCAAAAGATACAGATTTTTAAGATTAATAAGTTTGAGATCTAATGTGTAGCATGGTCACTTCAGTTAATACTAATATATTATGCACTTGGAATTTGCTGTGATAGTAGATCTTAAGTATTCTCACTACAAATTTCAAAAAGTAACTATGTGAGTTGGTGAGTATATTAATTAGCTTGTGATAAGTTTTGCAGTGTATACATGTATCGAAACATGACATGTACACTTATATATATGTATTTGTCAATAATACCTCAACAAAGCAGGCTCTTCTCTTTGTGTGTAATATGGTTTGGAAAGCTTATTTATTAGTTTAAATGCTTCTTAGAAATTATGAAAAATTTGGGTCATAAAAAACCCATCTGTTGGCCTGGTGCAGTGACACATGCCTATAATCCCAGTGGCTTGGGAGGTGGAGGCAGGAGGATCGCGAGCTCAGAGCCAGCCTCAGCAACAGTGAGGCGCTAAGCAACTCAATGAGACCCTCTCTCTAAATAAAATACAAAATAGGACTGGGCATGTGGTTGAGTGGTCGAGTGCTCCTGAGTTCAATCCCTGGTACCCCGCCCCACACCCCAAAAAAGAAAAAAATATCTGTCATGTTTGTAGCAGATCAAACTTAAACAAAGTAACAAGTTACTTTGAAGTTATTTGAATCTTTATTGCTATTGTCTCATTTGTTTTTCTTTTTATATAATTGTAGATAAGATTCTGTAGATGTAGGTAGTCGATTTGGGTTCTCCCATAGTTTGAGTGACTTTTCTTGACATCACATGGAAAAAGAAGAGAGCCAACCTCGTGGAAGCTGGAGACACATCCTGTATACTCTAGGAACTGCTTTTTTGTTTTTACAGTGATCCTTGGCAACTTTCAAATGCCCATGTCTGAGGTGCTAGCACCTGCCCAGGTCTGCTGTTTGTAAGAGGAAGTGGGCTAAACTACTTAAAGAGCCTGTTTTTCCAATGGTGTGGCCTAAGACAAACTGAAAGACTCTTGGCTAGAATTGGAAGTGAAGAAGCTTGATTTTCCTATCCCTGAAACAGTGAAGAGATGCTATCCTAATTAAGCGGTGATTGCCGCTAAAGCTCTTTTGCCACTGATAATAACTGGCCTTTCATCAGGAGTGATTATTCCTATTTGTTGAATACCTACTATATGTGAGGCAGTGAATAAGCATTTTACATAGTCTCTCATTTAATCCCCATAATAATGCTAGGAAGTCGTATTCTGTCCAGGAAAGAGAAATGAGAATCCCCAAAGTGGTGGAAAATTCCACTTCTGGAGTAAGAACAGGGATTCAAACAGATATTTGTGCACTCAGGTTCTTGGCAGTAATAAAAACAGTGGCCAAAAGGTGGAAGCAATCCAGGTATTCAGTGACAAAAATGTGTATGCACACGTAATGGAATGTTATTCAGCCTTAAAAAAGGAAGGAAAGTCTGACACATGCTACAATATGTGAATGAACCTGGAAGACTTTATACTAAGTAAAACAAAAAAGTATTGTATGATTGCATTTATCTGAAATTAGTCACATCACAGCGGCAGAAAGTAAAATGATAGTTAACGGACTTCCGGGAGAAGGGAAAGGAGAGTTAGTGTTTAATGGGTACAGTTTTGCAAGATGAAAACATTTTTTGAGAGCAATGGTCACGATGGTTGCACAACAGTGTAAATGTACTTCATGCCATATTATCTGCCTAAAAATTAAGATGGTAAATTTTATGTATATTTTACTACAACTTTTAAAACAGTTTTTAAAAAAAATAATGAAAGTCCAAGTTGCCACAGCTAATCACAGTCACTACAGGAAATAGATTTGAATCCAGCTGGGCCTGACTCCAAGGTGTGGTTTCTAGCTGCCTGAGTTCTATGACCCTTCTCAGGGTGCAGGTGTCAAGTTAGTTGTGCAAATTAAGACTTTGTATAGGCCTTGTTGGGCTTGTGCTGTGGCACTTCTGGCCTTTCACTTAGTTTCTTGGGTAGAGTCCCACTCCAGCAGTGTGTGGAGTACCCATGTATTTCAGGGTAGGAGTTTGGGATGCCCCAGGAGCTTTCTGCTATGATAGAATACAGAGCCTGAGTGTGACGGCAGGGTCATGTGACCGTGGGTGCTGTCACGGAAGGAGAACTGAGTTAGGACCCAGGATCTGTCTGGATCAATGAGCTTATGTCCACACCATTGGACTCTCTCCTCCCATCTGTCAAATGAGGTTTTAATTCTGTCAGTACCTTTACTAAACACCCGTTCTATATCAGATCCCATGCTGGATGTTGCCTGTGTCCAAAGGTAAGGAAGATTCAGACCCCTCGTTGAAAGAAGTGAACATCTTAGTGGAATATAAAGGAAGTTCAGGAAATGTGCCAAGACATCTATAGAAAGAGGTGTTAATGTCCAAACTGGGCCTGGGGTGGGGGATAGCAGAAGGTTTGAAGTGTAGGAGACAATGTGAGCAGAGGGTTAGAGTGGAGCAGGAATGGGCGATGGGTCATGCGCCTCAAAAAAAGTTCATCTGGGCTGAGGTGGTGGTTCAGTGGCAGAGCACTTGCCTCGCACGTGTGAGGCACTGGGTTCAATCCTCAGCACCACATAAAAATAAATAAACAAAATAAAGACACTGTGTCCATGTATAACTAAAAAATATTTAAAAAAAAAAAAAGTTCATCTGAGAGGAACCTAGGGAAGAGGGCAAGAAAAACTGAAAAGGTAGATTGAGGGTCCTGTTGATGATGACTTGAAAATCTGGGGGAAGAAACTGAGTATGTAATTCTTCCATTTATTAAATAAATGCTTTCATTAATCCAAAAGTATTAATTCAACAGAGACTTATTGAGCCACTGTTTTTTGCCAAGCCTATTCTAGTCTTAGAATACATGAATGAATAAAACAAAAATTTCCTCTCATGTAGCATACTTTCTAGGAGGGAGAACGAAACTATCAAATGTCATAAATACAAAAATTATAGTTGCCATAGTTAAAGGTAAGTGTTTGGAAAAAAATAAGGAGAACTTATTAAGTCTTGAGTAGGCCCATGGCTACTGGAGTATATGCAGGGGGTGGAATTCTCTCCTTAATAGAGTAATTCAAGGTAGATTTCAGTGTGAAACACATGTGAACACATGTTAAAGAGATGAAGTAAAAGACAGTGTTGGTGAGGAGGTAGAGAACACTGTCTTTGGGAGTACAAAATGGTAAAGCCACCAGAGAGCAGTATGGAAGTTCCTACAGAAAACTAAAATAAAAATAGAATGGCCCTAAGATACAGTAGACTCTTGGGTATTTATCCAGAATAACTGAACTAAGGATCTCGAAGGGATGCCAGCCCTCTCCCATTCATTGCCCTACTATTCACATTAGCTGAAATGTGGAAATGATCTGAATATTTACCAACAGGTGAACAGGTTTTAAAAAAAGTGGAATAAATAGCAAAATAATATATGGTCATAAAACAAGATCGTGCCATATGCCTCATGGGTGGACCATGAGGTCATTATGCTGAGTGAAATGAGCCAGTCTGGGACAGACATTGCATGATGCTTCTTAAGTTAGTTATCTGAATTAGATAAATTCATAGAGCCAAAGAGTGGTAGCTTCCAGGGGTTGGGGGAAAGGGGGAAAAGGTGAGTTATCAACAGGCATACAGTTTCAGCTAAGCAAGATGAAATAATTTCTGGAGATCTGTATAACTTTGTACTTACAGTTAACAATACTGTACTGTATACTTAAAAAATCCATTAGGAGGGTAGATCTCATGTAAAGTGTCCTTACCATAGTTAAGGAAAAAAAAAAAAGGTGAGGGAATTGATCATATAGATTTAGGATGGGTTGGGGGAGATGTTTCCAGGAAGAAGAAATAGCTACAACCCAGATTCTAGGGATGGAGTGTGCTTGGTGTTTTTGAGAAACAGCAAGGAGAACAGAGTGAACAGAGAGAACATGTGAACAGAGTGAAGCAGGAGGAGCCCAGGAGGAAAGGAGCTCAGAGAATGAAAAGACCTGGTCAAGCAGGACCCTGTAGACCAAGGTTAGACTTGGACTTTGCTGGTAAGTGTAGTGGGAAATGTGTGGTTCCCTACCTGATAGAGGGGTGACGGGATCTGGTTTGCTTTAACAAGACTGTTCTAGCTCCTGTGTTGAGAATGGACAATAGATAGGCCAGGGTAAAAGGAGAGAATAATTAGGCTATTGCTTTTTCATCCAGATGAAAGATCACTGGCTGTACCAGGGTAGGGGTAGAGATAGCAGTGGAGATGGGGAGGAGTGGTTAGTTTCTGGACATATTTAGAGGAGAAAATCAATAATCTCTCCAATAGATTGGAATACTGAGAGGGAGGGGGTTGGGGAGAAGAAAGAGGGGAAAAAAACAATGGAGTCCTAAGGGAATTAGGAGGGAGAGAGGGTTATAAAAGTCTGGCCAGATCATCTGGAAGGGTGGAGTTGACAATTGAAAGAGAAGGGACTGAGGCTTGCTGGCAGATGGGTGGGCTGGGGAAGAAGAGGGACTCTTTTGCAACTGTTAGTTCACTGGCTATTGGATGTCTAAGTGAAGCTATACATACTCATATACACAAGGGTGAATTTTGAGATAAGCAAATAGAGGTGTTTGAAGCCATTCAACTAGATAGATATATAAATAAGATCGGGATAACTTTCACCAAGTCAAAGGACTAGAGATACAGCAATGGCCAAGATTAAAATATCTTCCTCCTTTTGGAGTTTGCATTTTAGGGAGGGAGATGGTAAACATGGAAAAATATATGATGTCGTATATACTATCTGTAAGTGGGTAGGAGGAGTTGAGGCTGAGTAGGTCCACAGGCATAACTGAAGAAGTATAAATACCAGACTGGTGTGCTGTGGGCTATACATTCCAGAAAGGGTTGGCCTCTGAGCTCTGGAGGTGATGGTCATGTGGGAAGTGCTGCCACAGCCAGGACAACAGAAATGGAGACCTGGACTGAATTCTTATCCATTACCCTGCCAGGGCCATTCCCAAGAGTGAATCTGTGTAGCTCCACTCCTGATTGGCTATGGGAGAAAGAGGAATCAAAAGAAATGAAGAAAATCCAAGGAGTCACTCCTGGTCTGGTTTTGCTCTCAAGACACATAGTCTGCTGGGTTGTGCACACCTACAATCCCAGCAACTGGGGTGGTGGGGCTGAGGCAGGAGGATCACCAGTTTAAGGCCAGCCGGGTCAATTTAATGAGCTCCTATCTAAAAAAATAAAAAGGGCTGGGGATATGTAGTGCATTGGCAGAGAGTTACCCCAGTTGTTAGGTACTGAATTCAAACCCCAGTACCATGGTCGGGGGGAGGATATATATATGTTTTATGTGATCTCATGAGAAAATGAAGGCAACTGGCATTTGTTTAAGTTATTGATCACTTGTTATATACTAGCCCCTGAACCAAGTGCTTTATTTGTAATTGACTTATCAAATCCTCGTAGCAGAGGAATGAGCACGAGGGGAGGGTGAGTGCCTTGGCCAGTCATGGAGGTGGGTACCTGTGACAGAGCCAGGAGAGCAGCCCTGTCCAGGCAGACCGCTGCTTTCTCTGCCATACTGTCTCCCTCTGCTGGTGGTCATGCCCCAAAGGGTGAACCCTTCATAATCTAGGGAGCTGTCAATTAGCCCATAGCAGTCTCAGTCCATGTCAGACAGTAGGAGGATTTAATATTTTTTCTTGAAAAAGTTAATAAATATAAGTACATCTGTTAGTTAAGATTTTGTTTCACTATGGTGGGATTTAATTATGAGGAAGAGAATATATCTGGATCAGAGTTCTTGGGGGCTAGGGAGATAGCTCAGTTGGTGGAGTGCTTGTCTAGCATGCACAAGGCCCTGGGTTCAATCCCCAGCACCACCAAAACAAAATGAAACAAAAAGGATCATAGTTCTCATTATACATTGAAAATAGTGTTGTTAAGTGTTATACAGATTTAATGCAATTCCTGTTAACATCCCAGTGACATTCATCATAGAAATAGAAAAAGCAATCATGAAATTTATTTGGAAAAATAAGAGACCCAGAATAGCAAAAGCAATCCTTAGCAAGAAAAGAAACAGGAGGCATCACAATACCAGCCCTTAAACTATACTACAGAGTAGTAGTAACAAAAATGGCATGCTATTGGCACCAAAACAGATATGTAGGCTAATGGTACAGAATACAAGACACAGACAGACCCACATAAATACACTTATCTCATACTAGACAAAAGCACAAAAACATACATTAGAGAAAAGATAGCCTTTTCAAGAAACGGTGCTGGGAAAACTGGAAATCCATATGTAGCAAACTGAAATTAAACCCCTGTCTCTCACCCTGCATGAAATTCCATTTAAAGTGGATCAAGGACTTAGGCACTAGAACAGAGACCCTGCGCCTAATAGTAGAAAAAGTAGGCCCAAATCTCTACCATGTCAGCTTAGGAACTGACTTCCTTGGCAAGACTCTTAAAGCTCAAGAAGTAAAATCAAGAATCAATAAATGGGATGGAATCAGACGAAGAAGCCTTTTCACAGAGAAGGAAGCAGTAACGGGAAGAGAGAGCCTACAGAGTGGGAGAAAACTTTTACCACATGTACCTCAGCGCATTAATCTCCGGAATATATAAAGAACTCAAAAAACTCAACACCAAAAAAACAAATAACTCAGTCTATAAATGGTCTGAGGAATTGAACAGACGCTTCACAGAAGAAGAAATACAGTCAATCAACAAGTATATGAAAAAAGCATCCAACATCTCTAAAATCAAAACTACACTTGAGATTCCCTCTCACTCCAGTCAGAATGGCAATTATCAAGAATATAAGCAAAATAAATGTTGGTGAAGATGTTGGGGAAAGTGTATATCATACATTGCTGGCGGGACTGGAAATTGGTACAACCACTCTGGAAAGCAGTATGGATATTCCTCAGAAAATTTGGAATGGAACCATCTTTGACCCAGTTAACACTCCTCCATTTAGGCTCAAAGGACTTAAAATCAACATACTATAGCAATGAAGCCACATCAGTGTTTATAGCAGCTCAGTTCACAATAGTTAAACTATGGAACCAATCTAGGTGCCTTTCAATGGATGAATGGATAAAGAAAATGTGGTATATATGCACAATGGAATATTACTCAGCCTTAAAAAAGAATGGAACATTTGCCGGTAAATGGATGGAGCTGGAGATATCATGCTAAGGGACATGAGTCAATCCCAGAGAAAACCAAATGTTTTCTCTGATATGTGGATGCTAATTCACAATAAGCAGAGGGGCAGGGGGCTAGGGAAGAATAGAAGTACTTTGGATTAGACAGAGGGGAGTGAAAGGAAGGGAGGGGTTATGGGTGTAGGAAGGAGGGTAGAATGAATTGGACATCATTACCCTACGTGCATATATTATTACATGACCAGTGTAATTCTACATCATGTACAACCAGAAGGATGAAAAGTTATACTCTATTTATGTATGGTGTGTCAAAATGAATTCTACTGTCATGTATAACTAACTAGAACCATTAAAAAAAAAAGAAAATAGTGTTTTTCACACTGATGTCTAGGTTACTTAGAAAATGTTTTCCATGCGGGCTTACCCAGGGGAGCTTTATCTGTGGGTGTGAGCAGAATTCTGCATTGGTGGGAGGACCACAGACAGGGCAGCTGAGAGGGCTAGGGTGGTTGAGGCAGAGGAAGTCCTTGGTTGAGGGGTGTAGGTTTAGAAATGGGGGGGGGGCATCTGGTGGAACTCCACCACGGGGCCCAGAGCAAGAGGATTTTTTTTTTTTATAGGAGAGGCAGTTGGGAGCCAGTTCAAGTTGTTTAGAGGACAAGGACAGGATCAGAAAGATGCTCAGAGGTTATTTTGGTTGTGTTGATTAGCGTAGGGCAGAGCCAGAGGCACATGGTCTATGATACTGCTTCCCAGGCACATAATCATCCTCTCTTGTGAGTAGGGGGTAGTAAGAGTTTGGAAGGACTTTCCTGACGCTTGAGCAAGGTGGTACAGATGATAGTTTTGCGGAGACTTTTGTTTTACCATAATTCTTATTTAATGATGTTTGGGGAGCATATCCATTGTGGATTTTTAGAAAGAGTGTGTGTGTGTGTGTAATGAAGTCATTATCTGAAGTGTTGGGCACACACATGGGTGATTAGTCTTATTGTGATGCTAATTGAAGACATCACCTGTTATTTATTGGCCTTTTCTCAGTGGTTCTGCACAGGCAGCATTAGTAGCCTTGCTCAGTAGTGGTTGAGGACTTGAATCCTCCTTTTGTCCAGTAGACTTCTTGAAAATTTAAAGTATATGCTATACCACAGCATTTCCTTGAGTTAAGAGCTAAAATTTTATTTGTATAATGCCATTATATGTTTTTCTCTTCCTTTGACTTTTTTTGTTTATATTTTTTATTACAGTGAATATTTCACAAAATGTATTTTTTTGTGCAATTTCAAAGTTACTCTATGAACATAACCCAATTTCATTATCTCAGTCTTAGTGGTGGTGGCAGTGAAGAGGAGGAGGAGGAAGAGAAAGAGGAGGGGTGTGTGTTTGTGCATGTGTTGGGGGGGGCTGTTCCAAGTTTTTAATTGATCTTTAAATACAGAGGTTCTCAACACGGGGGATCTAGACAAGTGTCAGAGAGTCTATGACTGGCTACAATGGTTTCTAATATTTTGTCTAAATGGGCTTTCCCCCTCCCCCCAGGGAGAAATCATATCTTTTAGCAAATCTTAAAGAGGTCAGTGATCTGCCAAAGATAAGAACTGCTTTTCATAGAGGATCAGTTGAACTAGTGGACATCTATCATATTTTAAGTTTTTACCAGCATTGCTAGTAAACATGTCAGCTGTAGTTTATATATAACTCAAAAATGTATTGATGATCAGTTTTGGGGTGCCTTTTGTTTTGGGACATATGAGAAACAGATTTGAAAAGACATTTTTCCATAACTAAAATAAGTGTAAAACAGTTAATGAGTTATAAAGAATACAGAAAGAGCTATTTGTTGACTATCTAGTAAAAGCTCTGCAAGAGAATTGATTCTGATTTTCTCGAAATGTGGAATGGAAGAAACTGGCCTGTGCTTTCTTTCACAAGCCCTGTCAGTTAGCCTGGAGTAGAAAAGAAGCCAGTCCAGTCTTGCCTTTTTATTGGAAATGGTAGTGGCCTTTTGTCCTTTAATCTTTACGTGCAAAAATAATGTTTAGTTACTTTATAGTAGTGATTCCTGTTTTTATTAGTAAGTGTTGTGAAAAAGGACTAGTAGAGAATCATAAAGCCAAAAATTTTTAGTTTATTAAAGCTCTGAGAAGACCTGCAGGAAAATACGTCTATTTGACTTTGTTCAAACTAGCATTTAGCAGACAATTTTAACAGGACCTTTCTTTTGTGTGTATCACACTAAATAAGATCCACCGAACTGAGGTGACTTTTAAACTAGTTAATTCTTAATCCTAAGCTATTCCTTCTCAGCTAGTTAATTCTCTAATGTGGATGAGGTTTGAAGGGCCCTTTCTGGGATCAGTTACATTGTGTCCAGGAATACCTGCTGTGACAAAAGTGAAATTGGTGTACTTTGGAAAAACAGCCAGGCTAGACAACATGAGGAAATGTGTGGAAACAGCCCACTTCAATCATTGTCCTGTGGGTGCAGAAAGTGATGAGAATCAGAAGTGTGGAAATGAGAAGCTTCCAAGTGAAGCTCTCAAATCTAATACTAAATACAAAAAGCTAGAGGGTTGCCTGTTCTGGAACTAGAGGAGGTTAGACTTGAACCATCATTTACTATCATCTTTGTACAAGACTTTTGGAAAATGAAGCATTAAAAAAGATAGCTGAAGGGGAGAACTGTTTACAAATCAGAAGGAAAATTATTTGGGAAATTCTTTGTTAATACTGACTTTGATTTTGGTGCTTGTCAGAAATAATGTATCCTTGTGAGGAAGAAACTTCTTGCCCTACAGATTTTATGTTCACGTGGGTACCCAAGCGTATTTGCTTACACACAGTCAATTCTAATGGGGGCAAGAATTCCCAGTAAGAGCAACGTGAGCTTTGAAAGTGAACACCTCCACATTGGTAACGATCGTGGCGTGGCTGCACACCGAGCATCTTGTCAGAGATCCTAGAGACTGCTCAGAAGCTGTTCCAGTTCATTGGGTCAAAAATCCACTATTTACGAAAAGCTAAATACGGATTTGCACGATTGACCATAATGGCTTCAATTTTGAAAGATAGTGGTATCAGAGAGCACTTCCAGTTGGTGGGATAATCTGAGCATCGCCCATGCTCAAATGGCTAAAATATTGTACTTTTTGCTACTTCATCACTCCATTTTAAAAATAGGGAGGGGAAAAAAGGCAGGTTTATTGAGAAGGTGGAAGAATGTCAATTGGAGAGGAAATCACAAGAACCATGTGAAGCCACTCCTTAGTTAATTCCGGCCTGAAGGTTAACTGCTTCTAGAAGGCTGTCTGGTGTGGAGAGGCTGCACTGGGGGCCCTCTGGGTTTGCGTGTATGTGTGCGAGTACGTGAGCAAGACAGAGGGCGAAGAGGACTTGTCAGCAGGACAGAGGGTGTGGGGAAAAGCTGCTAGCAGTGAGTCCTAAGACTTGCAGTCCTGGGAAAATTTGACTATTTTAAACTGTACAGCTCATTTAAAAATAGTTAAATTATACCATTATTCTTTCAGTATGAGAAAGAGATAAAAATACAGTTTTTCTAAATTGGAAAATTTGCTGTAATCTTGCTGCTAATGACTGATTTCTTCCAACAGTTGCAAGGCAGTTTTTGCTCTGATAGGTTGATAAAGGAAACAAAATCAAGAACATATTGGAAGTTCTCAGAGAAAATTATAGTTTAGGTATATGTTGGGGGTGGATAGTTAGACATTTTAATTGAAATAAAACAGTTTCATACTAATATGGGATCACTGTGGGTGTACATTTGTAGTACATCTGCTCTTGAAGCATTTAAGTGGGGTTAAATGTATGTTAATGCTTTTGTAAGAAAATTATTTTTGATAACATCCGTCTAAGGAAACTAGCTTAGGAAATTGGTTTTTAAAACAATGTGGATATTATACTTGCATTTAGAGAATGAATTAGGATTCTTTGTGCTGCTTTAAGAATTTCAAAACTTTGGAGTTTTTCGGTTGTGTTGTCTAGTGGTGATGAAAGTTAACAATAATTAACACAACAGATGATTAAAGCAGGCACATCTGGAGAGTGACCACAGTTTGCTATATGCCTCCAAACACCGTTTTAAGTGACCTACTTTTGATGTTTTGAAGGACTGCTAATGATTTAGTTTACTCAACTGAAAATACTTTTTCTAGCAGACAAATTGAAAACATCTCAGTGAGCCTTTCTGCCATCAATTTAGTCAATGCAGAAAGTGTGATAGGTGATTAATATGTTAGGCTAAATATCGATTGACCTTTAGCCTTTTCTTTGCTGGTAACCAGCATTCTTTATGAAGACTTGAATGGAATATTAATCTTGAGGATTTGTAGGTCCATCTGATTTTAGAATAGGATTCTTATCGATGAGGCAGTCTCGAAGAGTTCCCATTGTAATAGCATGGGAGTGTTTGTCACCACTCTGGACACGCTGGCTCCATCTCAAATCTGCTGATTCAGAATCTTTGGGTGTGGATCTTGGGAACGTTTTAAACCGGCTTTCCAAAGGAACCGTAGTTCATACATCAGTTGCACAATGACTAGTGTAGTTTATGGCTTTCTTTCACGCATGAGGGTATAGGCCCCGGGGTGGAAAGGTGACTGGTTTCGTAGGAACCACAACTTTGTCTTCTGGCACTAGAACAATGTTCTTTCCAGGATGCCACGTGACTTTAATAAGGGTGATTCCTTCCCTCTCTAAGTATAGAACCAGAAGAGGTTTAAATTAGTCTTAACTTTTACATGCGCTAACATTGTATATGACTTCAGTGTGACAATCAGCTCAGCTTGATTGTGTGTGCTTATTTTTTGAAAGATACTTAGCATGGCTGTACCTGCATGTTCAGAATAGTAACAATAAAAGTTTGCAGGGGCTTGTAGAGAACTGAGTTTTAATGTGAAGTACTTAGCCTGTGCTTACTGTTTTAATGGCACCCATTTCCCCCCTAGAACTTCTTAAAGCGGGGCTGAATTGTAGTCAGAATACTTCTTTCCTCTTCAGACCCTTAACTGTGATTAATATAAAAAGGCACTTGTCAAGAGGGTTTGAAATGGCAACCTTGATATTGGAGCATGTGGTAGTAGATATAAGTCTGCATCCACTTACTCCATTATGTTATTTAACTTACGAATTCAACAATTTGTCTTTTGCTCCCTGCAGAGGATGGCCATATCAGCTGTTGTTAACCATATCAGCAGGGAGGAATATTATTTCTCTTAGGTCAAAACCGCAACTTTTCTCTGAGGATTTAGCAAAGTTAGAAAAAGTGTGAAGCTGTTCAGAGAAAGTCTTGCCTCCTGCCTCCTAGAGGGGCTTACTTTCATGTGTAACAGAAACATCCTTTTTGTGTTTATTGTATTAATAGAATTTTTAGAATCTATGAGAGAGAGATTATGGTTTAGTGTTTGAAATAATATAGCTTGATGAACCTTTTATTTAAATGGGAAACTTGTTTTCATTGATTTGCAGCTTTGAAAAGTAAATCTTTTAGAAATTAAAGTGCATTAATTTAGCTATTCTATATGAAAACAAAAATGTAGAAAGTTAAAATTTACATAAGTGAAGACCTTGATGATGTCAGATTATAGTGTGGTGGAAGTTCAGGAATAAGGGCCCATAGAATTTTTAAAAACAAATTCAGTCTAACCACTTAATGGCATTTGCAAGTAATTTGCCAATTAAATATTTCTAGTATCTCAAAGATCTTCAAAGAGCGGAGGTTCTTAATCTTTCTTAATTTTGTACTTTAAGAAACATAATAGAAAATTACTTAATTTTGATCATTTTTCATTCAAAATTTTAGTACATGAGCTCAGGGAAGGATGGATTTTAAATATTTGAGGAAAATTATGGCCTTTTGAGAGGTTCATAAACTGATATTCCCAAATCACACTGTGCCTGATTTTGTTTGTATCGTTTGTAAATATTTGGTGCCCAAATAATAATTTTTAGTGTAATTAAGACTTCAGATTTTAGAGTTTTACCATCTTAATGCTCACCTACTGTGTATGCAACATCGTGCTGGGCATACTTAGTTCCAGAATATCTTTCTAAAATAGATATTTTATGCCCATTTTAAAGATTGAGATAATTTGAGTTGGCAATTTGCCCATGTTAGTCATTGGTAAGAGGTGGCTCTGGCAGTTCCAGGTTTTGAAAAATGAGCTTCGTTGAGATATCAACCCCATTTACCTATTCAGCTGTATATAATTCATAATTCAGTGGGTTTCAGTACATTCCCAGATGTGTGCAACCATCTCCACTTTCAGTTAGAACATTTTCATCACTCTGACAAGGAACCCCAAACTTTAACAGTTATACTCTCCTCAGTACCCTACTCCCCATTTTCATAGGTCCTTTCAGTCCAAGACAACCGTTAATCTACCTTCTGTCTGTATGAATTTATCTACATTTCACATAAATATAATCATAGAATATGTGGTCTTTTGTGACACACTTCTTAGCATAATATTGTCAAGGTTCATCCACATATTAGCAAGCATGCTATTCCTTTTTTATTGATGACTAATAGTCCATTCTATGGATTATACCATATTTTGTTTAATCCATCCATCAGTAAGTGAGTTATAGGTTGTTTCCACTTGGGAACTAATTATGAATGTTACCCTGAACATTCGTGTACACCTTTTTGTGTGGACATATGTTTCATTTCTCATGAAGATATACAGGTGGAAAGAATTGCTAGGTCATATGATAACTCTGGTTAACATTTTGAGGACCTGCTTGTTTTCCAAAGTGGCTGTACTGTTGTGTTTTCCCGACAGTGTGCGAGGGCTTCAGTTTCTTCACATCCTCGTCAACACTTACTATCTCTTTTGATCATGACCATCCTACATGAGTGAAGTGCTTACTCTGGTTTTGATTTTCATCTCCCTGATGGCTAATGATATTGAGCATCTTTTCATGTACTTACTGACTTATGTCTTCTTTGGGAAAATATCTATTCAGATCCTTTGCCCATTTTAAAATTGAATTATCTTTTTGTTGTTGAGTTGTGAGAATCTTCTGTATGATCTAGAGTTCTTTAACAGATTTGTGATTGCAGAGTTTTTAATCCTACTTTAGGCTGTCTTTTCATTTTCTTGATGGTATTTGGATCACAAAAAATTTAATTTTGATGAAGTGCAACTTAGCTATTTTTTTCTATTGTTGCTTTTATTTTGGTTGTTATATCTAATCAACATTTCCTAATCCAAGGTCACAAAGATTATGCTCGTGTATTCTTTTATAATTTTCTGTAAAATATGCTTATATTTTCCTCTAAAGTTGTTGACAATCTTAGCTTTTGCATTTAAGTCTTTGATTCATTTTGACAAAATTTTTGTATATGGTAGGAGACCAGGGCCCAATTTCATTCTTTTACATGTAGATATCTCATCCTAGCACCATATGTTGAAAAAACCACTTTCCTATTGAGTTATCTTATTACATTTGTTGAAAATCAGTTAACTATAAACATATGGATTTATTTCTGGACTCTCGTTTGTATTCTAACTTTAATTAGTTCTAATTTTATTATTGATCTATAAGCCTGTTACGGTTTGGATGTGAGGTGTCCCCCAAAAGGTCATGTGTGAGACAATGCAGGAATATTCAGAGGTGAAATTATTGTGTTAGGAGAACCTTAACCCAATCAGTGAATTGATCCCCTGATAGGAATTAATTGAGTGATAAACTAAAGGCAGGTGGGATGTGGCTGGAAGAGATGGGCATTGGGAGCTTGAACCTTCTCTCTGCCACACTCTTCCACCATGATGTTCTGCTTGAACTGGAGCCTGTAGGAGTGGAGCCAGCTGTCTATGGATTGAGACCTCTAAAACCGTGAGCCCCCAAATAAACTTTTCCTCCTTAAAATTGTTCTTGTCGGGCCTTTTACAGCAATGAAAAAGCTGACTAAAACAAGGTCTATCTTATGCCATACCACAGTCTTGACTTTGAAATCCAACTTTGTTCTTATTTTTTAAGATTATTTTGCCTCTCTGGATTCCTTCAAATTTTACGTGAATTTGGGAATCAACTTGTCAGTTTCTACAAAAAAGCCAGTTGGGATTTTTGACAGTAATTTTACAATGACTCTGTAGATCACTTTGGGAACTATTATTTTAACGTTAACCTTGGAAGTATATTGCCATCTTAACAATATTCTAGTCTTCGACAGTGTTTTGTAGTTCTTAGAGAATATACTTTACATATATTTTATTAAATTTATTTCTAGTATTTTATGCTTTTCAAGGTTGTTATAAATGGAATTGTTTTCTTAATTTCATTTTAAGTTGCTTATTTCAAATGTGTAGAAATACAGTTGATTTTTGTGTACTGATCTTGTATCTTCCAGGCTTGCTGGGCTCATTTATTAGTTCTAAAGGTTTTTTAGTTGATTCCTTAGGACTTTCTGTATAAAAGAGAATGTTTCATGTGATCCAGCTTTCAGAAATCCCAGTTTTTTTTCCACTGTAAGTATATCCTGCAGCCTGAGAAATGTATTAACTTAATAGAAATTAGTTGACTTTTTGAAATTACCTTTAGGACGAAATGGCTGCCAATTTGTTATCTTCTTTTTATGATATTAAAAAATATAGCTATTGGGTGTGGTGCCACACACCTATAATCCCAGCTTGGGAAGCTGAGGTAGGATTGCAAGTTCAAGACCAGCCTGTACAACTTAGTGAGACCCTATCTCAAAATAAAATTTAAAAAGGTCCTGGGATGTATTTCAGTGGCAGAGCACTAACTTAGCATGTGGGAGGCCTTGGATTCAATCTACAGTACCCAAAAGAAATAAATAAAATTAAAACCCAGCAGACTTTTACACAGGAAATATTTGTGGAGAAAGCAGAGTCCATAAATAAACCCAGTACAATCCTTGAGCTTATTTGGTGAAGTCTTGCCTTAAATAATATCACCATTACTGGGAGCAATAGACCTTCCAAACATTGTTTGGCACAGACTGAAATAACAGTGATTACACTTTTAGAGATAAGCATTCTAATTTGCTTCAGGAGGAGAGGCTAAACTAAGAAAAACATGATGTTATATATTCAAAATTTATACCTAGCGCCTCATTCACTTTCTAGTGCTAACCTATTTTTGCTTCCTAATCTGTGTGACTTAAGTGCATGGGTAAATTTTTAAGGCCTATGTTTTCAACTAGGAAGAACCTCCTTCTGATGCTTTTTAAGTTAGTGATTGGTTAATCAAAGGGTACTTATTTGAAAGCTCTCAGCTGGTGAGATATGGGTTATCTTGGACCAAGCAAGCAACGAAAAAGCCTGACATTTTGGGTCTCCTCTTTCCCTCCAGGACTGCAGAGGAAAGATCTGAAGTTGGTGAGGGCTTAGTGATAGGATGATCTTGAGCTTGCTGGAGTCTTTAATGGTAAAATGCATTGAATTGCCTATGGAAGCTAGAGTACAGAGCAGAAGTGGACTTGAAAATTGCTTTGTGCGTGCGTTGTTGTTTTTCTTTCTAATTTTTCCAGCTATTGGATGAGAAGAACACTCTTATATATCATTGTTTTCCAAGGCCTGGAGAAATCTTAAACAGTCACGTTATGTGAGAAAGCTATTTGTGTCTCCTCAAAGGACAAAAGAATATTAACCCAAGGTGGCATTTTAATGTCTTCCAAAGCGAGGGGAGATGCCAGGAACCATTGCAATTATTTATTTGGTTTACAGATGTTGTTTCTATTCATGAACCTGCAGGCAAGTACTTTAGAAAGTGAATGCCCCAGAATGGCTTATGAGGCAGAATAAAATACTCAGGGACTTAAGAGCCTATAAAATGTTTTTGGAGAAAATATATGAGTTTTCCAGAGTGGCAAGGTTTAATATTTTGATTTTTTTAAATAACGTTTATTAGCTGTGAAGGTGAATAGATATATTAGTAGATATCTTCCTTTCATCTTTTGCATATCATTGGTTTGACTGACTAGAATGGCCTGGCAGTCTTAGGATATTTGAATAATGATCCTGCTAGCTAGGTCAGGAGAGTGAGAAGTAAGTTTTGTAGAACTGTGCCAAGTGGCAACAACTCAAGCCTTTCTTTCCCCCTGCAGAATCCCATGGCCAACTCTTCTTCCCATGGCAAACTTTTCTTCACCATAAATGTTGCATTAAGTCCCAGGGTTTTAAAAACAATATTTGTAGCTGGCAGGTGATGCCAGTGTCTGTGGCTACAAGGAACAGGATCTGTCATATCTCAGAAATCCAGGTGGCTTTGGGCCAAGGCACTATGACTGAACCCTTAACTTGCTTCCAAAGAAGCAAACCTTTCTTCACTCCATTGCCCTCATTGAAAAATTCCTCGAAGGTCCCTCTGAGTAAATCTTTGGCAGCCTTCAGGACCTAGATCAAGTCTTAGTTGCTAGAGAAGCCTTTCCCTTTCTCTTCTGTGCCTTCCTTTTTAAAATTCTATTTTCTTGCTATGGGAAGCCCCTGCATTTTAGTGCTGATGGAGAATACTGTTTGGGTCTGCTGCTGGATTATTTCAGCATGTCTTCTTCCATTCTTCTTCTTCCTACACAACTTAGTCCGGTGCTCATAAGTTGTGCTGCTTAGGAGTTGGTAGCTAGCTAGCTAAGAACTGAAAGGAAAATTTGTACATGGCTGGTAACTAGGACAGCCAAGAAACTGAAAATTGGGCCACTTTCTCAGGGCCACAGAGTTTGTACACTGCCCAACTCCAGGGAGTACAAGTCACCTGGTTCATGAAACGAATGCCATCCACTGGCATTGGGCCATATGGTGGCCTTGAATGTCCTCCAGGGTCCACACATGACCAGTGTTTACACAGTACTGCCTTACTCTGGCTGGTCTGGAGACTCTGCCCTACCTCCTTCCTTTCATTGTTTTGTCTATTTCAATGGGAAGTTAAAAATTAGTGAGGCATGAGCCTAACCTCCCAAAACTCTTGAAGATCATTTTTCTAAAAGGAGGTCCCCACCCCTTGAAACAGGAAAACCTGAGGTGCTGGTTAAAAATGTAGATTATTCAGCTCTTTGGTAGACTTAAAATCAGTCAAGGATAGGGGCTGGGAGTTTTAGTAAGGACTATTACTTATTTAAATAAATTCTCAGAAAGGGAAACCATAGTGCCTTAAAGGGTTAATGTCACTGCCTTAACCTGTTGGACTGTCTCTTGTAAACCTTTTCTGATTCATTTAAATTGAAAAGCTCCTTGTGGGACAGTTGCTCTGTGCTTACCACTGTGCCAGCCACATGGGAGAATCAAATGTGAAAAATAGGGACTTTGCTGTTGAGAAGTTAATGACACATTTGGAAATAAAAGATATGCAATAAATATGAACAAATAGTTCATGTGTGTACATATACACACATACCATATAAAGATATCTTTTCTTTTTTAACAGTTAAGATTTTCAGATTTTGGAGTTAAGCGATACCTTAGTGATACTACTTAGCTACAAACCCACAGTGATTTATGAACAGTACTTCAGGCAGTCGTTTGCATAAGAGAAGCCAAACTCCCTGGAATAGTGAGGAAAGGTTCAGAGTTTTGGACTTAAGTCTGACATCAAGCAGTAAATGTTACCTTAATTCTAGGAAAAATAAGATTGTTGGTTAAAATGAAACCCATTTTAAATTCATTCAGAAATGTTTTAGCAACTTAAATTCACTTACATATATCAATCATTTAAAGCCACATGAATATTAAAATGAATAATGAGTGCCTTATATGTATCTTATTTGGTTAATACTTTCTGTTAGTTTCAATGGGACATGAAGGAGAGGTCAAAAAGAAGAGAGACCTCAGGCTGAGGATGTGATTTAGAAGAGTGCTGGCCTAGCAAGCGTGAGGCCCTGGGTTCAATCCCCAGCACCACTAAATACATAGAAAGGATCTTATTTTTGACAGCTGTCCTATGATGATTATGTTAAAATTTTGCTTCACCAGAATGCTTGGTGGGAAACAATCTTCAAGTTCACTGAGGATAAACCAGAAAGCCATTTTTGCTTGTTCATTATTTCTCTGAATCTTATCACACTATAAATTTTTATTTAATGTATAAAAAAAATCTTGCATCCTTTTGGTCATATCTTTATCACTTGAACATCATTTCTCCTTAGATAACTTACTGGTCTAGATTAGAAGTCTGGAGGGCCTGTGGAGTCTCTTGTCGGGCCTGCTCCACACAGAAACATAGACGTGAGAACTGGAAAGGAGCTGCAGAGTATCTTGGTTAGTATATTCGACCTCTGAAGAAAGTCAGGCTTTATGCTATTAAGGAACTACAGTCATTAGAATAATATCTAGCACATGGTGAGTGCCCAGGAAATTTTGGCTGTTGTTATTAGTAGAATTTGAACCCAAGTCATTTGAATTTCCAGTAATTTATTCTCAGTATCAAAGAGAGTCTCCTACCTAATTCATTTGATTGGTCTCTGATCAGACCCTCTAAGAATCCCCCATAACTTTATTTTGTTTTAAATCCCAATTCATGATTCATTTCATGTTCCTTATATCCTGCCTCTTTTTGTCTCAAAAATAAAGAAGACAGAATAAATGCAGAGAAATTGGGGTTGTACTTTAAAGCTTTGATTTTACTGTCCTCACTGGGGCCAGCCTGAGGTTTTCTGCCACCTTTTATAAAATTGATGCCCAGCATATTTCTGATTTTTATTGCCTTCTCTGTGCAAATGCACACCCTCACTTATGCTGATGGTGGCACTACTGTTTCTTCATGGCAAGACTGTAACATTTTCTGGAAACTTTAAAAGCACGGAATAAAAACTTTGTGGGTACAATAGGGGTGGAAGTAGGAAATTTGGGGGAAGCAGAAACATGTGCCAAAACTTTTGACACCCTTTGGCAGACTAAAAAACTTTCTTCTTTTTTTTAAAAATGGAAGCAAATGGGGGAAAAGGTATCAGGCACAGTTTGCTCATAAAAACAAGTTTGGTGGATATATTTTTAAAATGGGAAAGCCAGGACAAAATTTATTAATCAAATATTTTGTGTTTCCTCCACCCTCCAAACACACATTTTCTTGGGAGGAGAGAGAACTAATAAAGCCTTGAAGCTTTAAAAAAGTCAGGTTTACATATTCCTGTTTTCTGTCAGCCCTCTTACATTTCTGTAGGAGGGGCTGAAAAGAAGTGGTGAGTCAGTGTGACACATTCAGAGGCCTACTTGAAATGGGGTTATTTGGACAATTTGAGGACTTCAGTGAAGTCAAAAAAAAAAAAAAAAAAAAAAGCACCAAGTTAAAGAATCAGGCTACTAGTTTTCCTATCTCCTTTAAGTGTAGCTGGATAATTTTTTGACTTTGTAAAGCTCAGATAGCGTCTTACAGGTGTTGAATATGTGCTTCACTCCTTTAACTGACATGTAAATCTTCCAAAAACGTTTTGATAACTAGGTAAAGATTTTATTTGAGACCTGTATATGTTACTTATAGGTCTGTTACATGTTTCCTGCCAATGAAGATTGAAAATAACCAATATATGAGCCGGGCGCAGTGGTGCACACCTGTAATCCCAGCACTTTGGGAGGCTGAGACAGGAGAATCACAAGTTCAAAGCCAGCCTCAGCAATGTCGAGGCACTAAGTAGCTCAGTTTGGCCCTGTCTCTACATAAAACACAAAATAGGGATGGGGATATGGCTCATCCCCAGAGAAATTGGGGGTTGTACTTGTAGATACTATTGCCTAAAAATGTATACCATTGGTCGAGTACCCCTGAGTTCAATCCCCGGTACCAAAAAAAAAGAAAAAACAAAGAAAATAACCAATATATGTTGAAACAGAACAAATGAGATGATCATAGTTTTAGTCTTTTACTTTGGGTTCCTATTGCCTTTAGGATGTATGTGTATAACATTTTGATTTTTTTTTTTCCACTTTTGTTTGGTGGGATTACTAACTCTGAGTTTTTGACTGATTCCATGAAGATTTTTACTTTTATTTCTGCCAGTTTTTAAATCTGTTTAATATTGAATTATTTTTTATAAGAAGAAAAACAATATCTGTTTAACAGTATTTTATACAAAAGGACCCGACTTGCTTTGTTTTAATCAACCTTTCTTTTTTCTTTTCAGAGGATGTTAAGCAAGTTTTTGGACAGACCACAATTCATCAACATATTCCGTTTAACTGGGAATCAGAATTTGTGCAACTACATTTTGGGAAAGAAAGAAAAAGACACCTGACATATGCAGAGTTTACTCAGTTTTTGCTGGTGGGTCTAACTCTTAAAAAGTTAAGAAGAGCGGTTAAATAAAATGTGGGATCAAATTGTGGGTTAAAAGTTATTGGCTTTGACTTTAGCCTTGAATTTTGATTTACCACAACTTTGAAATACTGACAAGACTGTCCCATTTGGAAGTATTTCTTTATTAGTATGTTTAAATGATTAAATGAGTGCTTAAAAGATTATGTAGAACTCTTTCCTGTTTAAAAGGAATACATGTTGAGGTCCCACAAAATCAGATTATTTCCTTAAGGGCACTTAGGTCAGGAGGGACGAAATTTGAACTTGAATTCAGGACTTTTGAGTGGCTCCACCACAGTGTACTGGTTTTCCCCCTCCCTAAGAACTGAGATGCCATTATGCATATCTAACTGTAGCATCATTTTATCTGAGGCCTTTCATAGATTTATGCCACTGATCTCAAAGTTGACTGCATGTTGGAATCACCTGGGGAGCTTTGAAAACTATTGTTGCCTGGCTCCCACCTCCAGAGACTGGATTTGATGGGGTTGGGGGACACTGGGACATTTGAATCTTCTCTGGTGGCCTTGATGTGCAGCCAGGCTTGAGAACTGGTGCTTCCCATGGGCAACTCAGAAGGAATTGTCTGCATTTCTGGGTGCACCTTCCCTAGCCCAGTCTCTCCTGCCCTTCATTCTTTACCACCTTCTTCCATTATGATCATATTATTGGGCTACAGATGATGGCAACTGAAGAGTATTTTTTAAAATGATATATGATTATAGTTTAAGTTTTCCTTTGGAAGTATCTTCTAAAAATGTTTCAATTCCTGTGTTAACATTTAGTCGTTGAAGGTCAGTACCAATATGATATATAGGTCTCTGTGATAAACTACCCTTTCTTTCAGATTTTTATGCATTTGCTTTGTTTCTCTTTCAGATTTTATTTATATTTTGTTAAGTCTCATACTTGAAAAGACTCAGTTAAGGATATTCTTTGATATGTTTAAGTTCTGAGCCTTGGCAAAAAAATGTGCCAGGGAAATCAGCTTTGGTTCTTGGTTACTATACCTGTCGTTTTTGGCATGACTATACCTGGTTCTTTTGTGTGCCCAAGACATTGTCAGACCCTTCTGAGCAGAGGTTAGGGTGAGGCACAGCTGAGATGGAGGTGGAGGGTGCACAGCTGCACATGGACCCTGGGCCGTGGTGCTCCTTCATCAGCATATTGTGGTATACATTTTTAGGCAATAGTATCTACAATTGGTTAACTCAAAAGGTGCCTCTCTTTGTGACGTTTAATAATGCTACTAGGATATATAGACTGTATTGTGCTTGCCTTAAACGTGCCTTTGTATTTTCTTAACATGTTAATATGTATGAGTCCTTATTTTCAGTTTTATATAAACATAAACGTACTTGAGTAACTCAGGTGGAGGACAGAATGTGAGTTGGATTTTTGCTGTTGTTTACACAGGACGTTGGCACACTGTAGGAGGTGGTATTCATTTTGATGAAGAATAATTATAATAATGCTATTGAGACAAATGCCTCAAATTGACTTTGTGAAATACAGCCTAATTAACTTTTAGTCTTAATGGGATGTTAGCAATAGCAAAGATGATCACATTTCCCCCTTTAAGCAAATATCAATTATGCTGAATCTCATAGCAGCTTCTAGGCCAGAGTGGAAGACCTGGGAAAAGGCCCAGTGCAGAGCTGGATGACTCAGGGGTTACCAGCTATGTTTCCAGCTGCACCTTGTAGGGTATCCACTTAAATTTGACTTCATTCCTTGCTGATAAGTGGAATCATCCTGCAGTGTCTTAGATTGGGCGATTTTGACTTTGGGGCCAGAATGGAAGCATTAAACTTTTACCAGATTAAAATGGTTATGGTGGTTAATGAGCTTGTCCAGGTCCTGCTTTTGTGTGCAACTCCAGACCCAGATTTAAAGAAATTAGTAGACATATCATGATAGGCTTTACAGGAAAGCCTAGGAATGTCATTTTGATGTATTCCTTCCCTCCATTTCAGATGTTTTGTTTACTTCCTGTGAACTCTTTTCTGAATGCAGGTAGGGCTTTTGACCTCTTCTTCATATTCTTTGTTTGCTTCCTTGGGCTTTTTGCTGGATGTGGATTTCTGAAAGATATAAGTGAATTTTATCTGGTGTTTCAGGCTTGTACTTTGTCAGGCATGCACCGCTTTTCTGCTCTAGGGCAGGGCTCAGAAACAGGCCTCAGCTCCCTGCTTGGTGCCAAGGTTGTAAAAGCAGATGGTTGGCTGTTTAAGATGAAAGAGCTGCTACCATGCATGCTGCTACCTGTCACTGATGAGGAAAAGGAACAGCTGTAGGGACAACGGAGAAGTACTTGTGGGTTCTGGAAGCCTGAGTGCAATATAGAGACAACGCTGCTCTATTCCATTGAGATCCCTAGAAAAGGGATCAGGTTGGTTCCAGCCAGCATGTGGAACTTGCTCATGTATGTACACACGTGTCATTGGTAGACAATGCCACTCTTTGCAAGTTCCAGTTTTTTCTTCATTTAATAAATGTTTCATTTATAAGCAAATATGAGTTTGTTATAAACTACCATGTGAATCTTATAAGAATCTTATTTGGTTCATGTGCTCATCTTTGTATGATCTAGGTCAGGTCCCCACCCACAAAGGTAAGGGACAGGCAGGGACAATGTTTAAATGGTGAGCTGATAAATGTTTTTCTGTACTTTGTGTATAAAATTCATTAAATGGCAGATCAATTTGATAATTTTTTGAGCTCATCTTGCCTTATTTATATTGTCTCTCTAATTAATAGTGCTGAAGCAAGTAGCAGGGACACGAAGCCTCCTTCCCATAGTCTTGTTCCTCTTTGGTATGAAAGAATTTCAGAAGGGAATGGGGCCACATTTCTGTTACTCCTTCATTCACACTATTGCACTGTCTGCTGTTTTCTAACTCCCATTTCTTTAATCTTTAATTTGTGAATGATAGTGTGTGTCACTGGAAATACAGTTACATAAGTGTATAGTTCTTTTTAAAGTATATTTTTAGTTGTAGATGGACACACAACATCTTTGTTTATTAATTTATTTTTTATGTGGTGCTGAGGATAGAATCCAGGGCTGCACATGTGCAAGGCAAGCACTCTGCCACTGAGCTACAGCCCCAGCCCCCAAGTGTATAGTTTTTTAGGTATGTTTTTTGTTGTTGTTGTTTTTATTGTTGTTGTTACTTATGGTTCTGGGGACTGAACTCAGGGTCCCACATACTCTAAGCAAGCTACTACTGAGCTACATCCCCAGCCCTATGTATGTGTATTTTAAAATATTTTCTAAACCTCTCCATGTACCTCAACTCTGAGTTTCCAGAACAAAACTCTAATTGTATGGGTGCTAGTATCAAAATGAGTTTTAATATACTGAGATTTTTAGAAAACAACTTGGAGAAATTTTCCTATTCCATACCTGGTGGAATTCCAGTTTATAAATGATGTTGACCTCAAACTCTACCCCTGTTTGGAAGTCTCTGTGCTGTGATAATCACTCACATCAGGTGCACTATTCACTTCAGCGATATTTGTTGAGTATGCAGGGTCTGTCAAGAGGCCTTTGTGCAAAGGGCTGAGCCGTGCCGAGAGGCAATTCTTGAGACAATGAGAATGTACAAATCTGGAAATTATTCCTATTTATGTCCACCTGAGAGTATAAAAAGAGAAATTGCAAGCAAGTATAAAATGTAGACCCTGTGAGTCTGCTCTTTTGTAGCAAAAAACTCTTAAGGGTTTATAGTATAAAGCCTAATAACATTCAAAGTATGGGTATACAGCAGCCCTCCAAAGCATGAACTTAAAGAGCCAGGTATGAGCATCAGGTCATCTAGTTAACTGACCCATTTTACAGATGAGAAAACAGACTTTTCACTTTAGAAACTCTTACAATGACCTTATGTGTGCTTTTGATTCACACTTCTCTAATAATGTTAAGCGTCTTTCCTGGTGCTCGTTGATACTTACGTATCTTCTTGGGAGAAGCGTCTATTCCTTTGTCCGTTTTTTATTGAGGAGATGTCATAAAGTACTTGGGAAACAGAATAAAAGATCTTTTAAACTTTTCTGCCAAATTATTCTTTAGAGTCGGTAATACACTTTTTCAAAAGCAATAATAATAGTGACTAATATCTGCATGATTTTATAATTTACAAAGTGTTTTAAATATTGTTTTTCTGATAATAGCATCCTCCCAATGCCCTGAGATGTAATTATCATTATCCTCTATTATATGCAAAAGAATAAATAGACTCTAGGGTAAAATTTTGCATTTACAGGTAATTTTCTGGGGAAATGACCTGTAGCTTTCAGTAAGTTCCCAAAGGACCATCCCAAAACAGCAAAGAGCAGCTGCTCTAGAGCTTAGCTTCTTCCATGAAATCACAGACATTTGAAGGATTCAAAACCATGATGTTACCACTGTAGTGCATTTTCTCCCGGGCCAAGGCTGAGTTCCTGGAAGGAGCCTTATTTCTCAGTAGAGGTGCCCAGCCATGCATTGCTGGACATCGAGCATTCCTGACCCCCACCTTTAGTCACTAGATACGATCCTTAGTGAGGTGCATGTTACTGTCATTTTCAGATACTATTTTATAATTGTGTGTGTATTTCACATATAATTATTAAAATTTAAAAATAATCTACACATAAGGAGTTTCCCGTGGCTCCAACCTCGGGTTTGAAAAGTCTAGGATTGCTGCCAAATCCAATATTACTATTAACTAGAAAAACATTGCTATCAGCTACCTCTCATGCAGCATTTTCCAGCTCAGAGAGTACTTTCGCTTTTGCTTGTGTTTGTCCTTACAGTCACCTTAGGTATTAAGCTAAGTAAGGCACTTGCTGTTGTTTCTCCATGAAAGAGGAGCACTCAGAAGCTTAGAGAAGTTTTCTGGATTTGTTCCAGATCAGACAGGTGGAACTGAAAGTGAATTTAATTTTCCTAAATCTATAGCAATGTTTTCCAAATTTTAGTGTAAAAGTTATCTGGGATGCTTATTTTAAAATGCAGAATTCTGGTCCTCCTTGCCCCCAAAACTCTGAATCAGTATTTCTGGATAGGGCTAAGAAACTGCCCTTCCACTAAGCATCCTGAATTGTAAGCTGCAGATGGTCTGGGAACCACATTGGTCTAGACTTCTCAACCCTGGATGTTTAAGAGCACAGAACTTGACCCTAAGTCTTCATCCTAAGGCTGATGAGAAGCTTCTAGTGGCAGACATGATTAGGTTTGTACTTCAGAAGAATCATTCTCTTGAAAGACATGACTGAAGAGATGGGAGACCATGTGGTCACTTTCTAATCCTAGAGCAAAACAACTATGGCCTAGGTTGGATGGTAATAGTGATGGGCCAAAGTAAATTGATTCAAGAGAAGTTAAACTGATAATCCTGACAAGGCTTAGTGATTGAATATGAAGGAGATAGTCAAGGCTTTTGCAGAACTCAACATTGACTCCTGAGTTTTAGGCTTGGGCAAGTGGGAGGATGGTGGCACTTTATTGAGAAAGAGAGCACAGGGAGCAGAGGTGGTTTTACTGCAGGGCTGCAGAGCAGTGCTTCGCATGTAATAGTCTCACACATGCGTGTTGGTGTTTGTGCTCTCCTCTGCTCCTGAGAATTACGATTACTCTTAGGAGTCCTTCTAATGTACACTTGGGTTTTTTGAAGGTTTGTTCCCCATATTTCTGGAGTCCAGGAAAGTTTTCTATATCCAGGGGCTTTCCACCCATCCCTATAGGTAAAGGCAAGATCAAGAAATCAGCAGTCTCTCTGGATTGGCAAAGGCCAGATTCTGAGGTTGGCATTCCATTAACCAAGAGACAGGATAATTGATTTGAGGAAAGATGGGTCTAAAAATCCTCTCTAATGTCTTTGCATCACATAGAGCATAAGAATGAAGTTACCTGTCCCAACAGAGGCCCCTAATCACAAGTGAGTTTGACCATATTTGTATTCAAGTCTTCATTTTGTTGGAAGAACATGATGAGAACCAGAGTGGTGAATCTTAGTTGAAAGAACTGAGAGCAGAACGTGGATGTGTCTGGTGGCTTAGACTGGTCATTCATGTTGGTAAGGATGCTTGTCTTCAGATCACATGAGCCCTGTTACAACCCAGTTGGATGTCAAAGCTTACTCATGCAGCTAAACACTTTTGGTTCTTTTTGTTAAATCAGATTGGCCAATCAGCCCAGATGGGCAAAGTCAGTGTGAAATTAGTGTGAAATGGACTGTTTACTTATTCAGGTTCTGAGCCTTAGAGAGCAGGGAGTCTGCTGCACCCAGATGCTGGTGGTTGCCACCTATTACTCTAGAAGTCAGAGACTGGCTGCTACTAGTCAGCTCTGTTTTTGGTTTTTTTAGAGTTTGCTACCTTATTTGTCATGGCATCCTGATATAAGACAAAAATTTCAACACAAAGGGTTACGTATGTTAAAAAATAAATTGTTTCCTGCCACCATCATCAAACAAAAGACAGCATACCTTCAATATGGCAGCATCAAATTCTTACGCTTTGGTATTTATAAAGGATTGCAGGGGTCAACAAAAGAATCAGTTGTTGAACTTGCTGAAGCCACCGTTTAAACCAGTTATTGGACAATTAACAAATCCTTTTTAAGGATTCAGTAACCAACGCCATTTATTTTTTCCTTTTGTCTCCCAACTCCTTATCTGCATTAGTGAAGATAGCTAAACCATGAGTCTTTAAAAAAAAAAAAAAAAAGGATTATTAATAGCCAGAAACCACATTGTATGTGCATTTTCAACTTGTGAGTGCCTTTTATGTTGATTTTAAGTTGGACCAGACAGGGTATGTAATATAACTTTTTCCTATTTAATAAATACAGTATCACAGCCAGGTGCTGTGGCTGAGGAGATATGATCAGGAGAGCAAGACAAGGATTGCAAATCTGATGCCAGCCTCAGCAACTTAGCAAGACCCTGTCTCAGTTAACAAAAAAAAAAAAGGAGGGGAGGAGAAAGACGGAGAAGGGGAGGAAGAGGGAAAAAAAAGGGCTGGGCTGGAGATGTAGTTCAGTGGTGTGGCACCCCTGGGTTCAATCCCCAGTACTGCAAAAATGCATATATATATAACTTGGTGTTCTAAAAGGAAATGATGAAAAAAGGCAGTTTACCCCCAGTTTTCCAGTAGATTAAGTTCTGTTTTGTGTCCAAATGGAAACCATTGCTGGTTTGGCCATGGATGACCAGAGCTGGGATCACTGGTCACTTGTACAATCAGATGCAGGATACGTTCTGCTTATGTTGCACGCTTTCTGTACTCTGGGCAAAGGCAATCAGGATTCATTGTACTGTTGTGTCAGTACAATGAATTTTGTCAGCTTGCTGTTTTTGTTGAGTAGCCTGTTGTGCAGGCTTTTACGGTCACATCCTGCTAAAAATGAGCACTCTATACAGCATCTCCCCAGCCATTACCCACTGTGAAGTTAAATCAGGAGAGCAAGGAAATTGAGGTGGAAAAGCTCTGTACTTGGTTTCTGCCAAGGTGTTGCTATATATGCAGAGCCATGGGTGATGTTGCTTCTGATGAATATTAATTAAAGGCCCCTCCCAACGAATTAGGAGTGAAATTTTAAGCTGAACTATGAAACTCTGACTGCGTGACTAAACATGGAGAAAGTGCTAAGAGTGGCAACTATTCACCTGTTAGGTGTTTCATTGCCAGGTTCCATCTTTACGCCATTTAACAATATGTGGATCTTAATTCCAACTGATTTCCAAATTAGTGCAAAATTATGAAAACAAAGTGGAGACTATATTAAATAGTATACAGGCAATAAAACTTGATATAGAATTTATTGACATAGGACTAAATATGATACGATATTTTTACACATCATTATACCTTTTTGTTCTTTGTTCTGATAAAGTTACCTGCATTTTGCCCAAAATCATTCTACAACACCCCAAAAGGAATTCTAAATCACTTTCCTAACTCCCTACTTTTATTAAAATTGTAGGTTTTTTAAAATTCCAGAGCACAAAAGTGTAAATATTCCAGAATTTATGAAAAATGTTCTTGGTTTTATAATATAAATCATCTGGATCTGCTGCTTGTTTTGAGAGTCTCTCTCTCACTTTCTTTATTTCTGATAAATTGGTCTCAGGATAAAGCACAAACTTGCATGTCTGAATAGAGGTAGAAAGAATTTTTTTTGCATTAGAAATATACCCACTTGAAAATTGGAGATTATTAAAGAAATGACAGGCCTGCAACTATTAGAAGCATGAATGTTAGACCTAAAGCGGTGTAACCCCTATATATGTTTATTTCTGTAGAGCTAGCAATTTGAAGTTTGACTTTTTTTTTTCCCCCTACAGCAATCTGAATGGGTATGTTGAAGTAGTTTGAAACTGCTACAATAAAAGCCTATTTCATTAATCACCATGCACTAGAATAGAGGGAACAGAAAACAGTTCACTGGCAAATATTACAGAAAAATTGAGCCTCCTTTCGCATGCTTGAGCAGAACTGCCTGAGGGAAGGAGCTAAAGTGATGGGAGGTGCCTTTCTCTTCCTGGGGGACTGCCTCCACGTGCAGCAGTTAGATGGCACCCCTTGCTTACCACCTTTGAGAGCTCCTACAGAGGCTGCCATCTTCCTGGTGCTCTGCGTTTTCTATACACTGTTAGGCTCTTGGCACTTACTGCACTCCCTTGCTCACGTAGGTACCTGTTGGATTTTTGTTGCCTGCCCATTCTTAAACAGCTATGGAGGTGCCCAGAGAACTTGGGATGTACTGCGAGATGATCTTATCTCTCTCCACAACTTCTTGTTTTCTTCTGGTGTTTGCTGGGTCTCCCTCTAAAATGAAAAAGTGATCTCTGTATAGGTTAAGATTGTGACTTCAGAGCCAGACCACCTGGCTGCATGTCTAGTTTTGTCCTTAGCCTCAGATGACCCTCTTTCTTCACCTTATTTTTTATCTACAAAGTGAAAGCGGTGGGGAAACCCACCTGAAGGTGGTTGGAGTAGAAAACCACAGTCCAGGGGGTATAGCATGCAATCAGCACTTGGTAAAGTCTAGCCTTTTGTTTTCCCCCTACGATCCCATCATCTTAATTTTCCAGATTTACTTCTACCTGTACTTCAAGCTGTATTTTGTAAATAGATTAACTTTGTTTATAACTTAAACTCATTTCATTCCAAGTTTTTCATTGTGGTCAACCACCTCATCTTTTTCCCCTTAAAGTTTGTGTGTGTGTGTGTGTGTGTGTGTGTGTGTGTGTGTGTGTGTGGTGGATTCTCGTATCTCCCCCATCATCCAAGATGAAAATTCTTTGAGATGTGTCTGGCTCTGTTTTCATAGCATTCAAGTCGTCATCAAGACTTTTCTTTAACTCTCTTTTCCTGTTACCTATCTAAATCTACTTAAGATCTCCTCACTTAAGATTTTGCCCAAGGCAGCCTCAGTCAGCAGTTAAGAATCTTAGTTTGGAAATCAGACATTTCTTGGTATGGATCTCAACTGCTGTCTTTGACATTCTTGGCATAGTATCTGGCCTGCAATAAGTGTTAAAGCATTCAGTTATTATTATTATGTCCTACCCTATCTTGTGTTCTTTCTATTCCTGTGACTAGTTCAGAATGACTCAGCAGAGCCACTCTTCCATACTAAAGAGGACTTTAAAGGTTTTTAAACCTTTACCCTCAACCAAAATCAATGCGTGTGTGTGGTACTGGGGATCAAACCCAGGGCCTTTGCACATGGTGGGCAAGTGCTCTATCACTGAGGTATACCCCCAGTCCTCTGAGCTTCCACTTATTAAATAACTGTCACGCATGACCTTTAGATCACCTATCAGGCCTTGGTGTGCCATTGAAGACAGACCTGGGGCCTGAGATGCAAACATGACCACTGTGTGCTCCCTAGTGGGAAAGTTATAACTGCTGTGGCATTCCTGTTCCAAATGTCACAGCATTGTCAGGACAAAGTGCTTCCATGGTCCTATCAAGACAAAGTGAGATCCTTGCCAGGCATGGTGGTGGAGCCTGCAATCCCAGCGGCATGGGAGGCTGAGGTAGAAAGATCTTGAGTTCAAAGCCAGCCTCAGCAAAAGCAAGGCACTAGGAAACTCAGTGAGACCCTGTCTATAAATAAAATGCAAAATAGGGCTGGGGATGTGGCTCATTAATTGAGTGCCCCTGAGTTCAATCCATGGTAAACCCCCGCTCCAAAAAAAAAAAAAGATAAGTGAGATTCTTGACTTGTATCCCTTAGCCCATACATCCCAGTGACAAGGATTCTGCTACTTTGCAAGGTAGCCTGTTTCACTGTACAATAATTTTATAGGTTAAGTACTTCAGTATATGTGTCAAAACCTGATCCAATACCTTCTTTACATTGATTTCTTTTTAAAGAAATATGAAGAAACAATCTAACATCTTTTTGTAACATGATAATCTTTTAACCTTTAAATATTTGAATCTGACGATTTCTTCTCTATAGTTCTTACCTCCCTTGTATATAAGAGTTGTTTGTGCATTCTGGTCTCTTGCTTAGGCAATGAGTATTATTTACATATGTTGTGTTTTGTGTGCACTAAAAGCTCTTGGTCTCCATTTTATCCTTTCTGGGTTCACATCTAGAAGCCTTTGGTCTTTTGGTGGCCCTGCCTAAGTGTTAAGTTTTTCTTAAATAGCTATAGTGGTGACGAGAGAACTTTAATTTTAAGTCACTGTGTCATACAGGAGAAGAAGCCTGGTCATTTATGTCAGAGATGATACATTCTTGAATTAAATGTTTATGGAGTAACTCATGTAGCTCCAACAGGCCCTTCTCTTGGTTTTTCCCTCAGTCTCTTTGGGCTGAGAAAAAGCAAAAAAATAAGGAGAACCAGACAGAGGCTTTTACATTTGGTACCCTCTCCACATTCTTTGTGACTGCTGGTAAAACTACCCTGGCATTCTGGATGCACAGGCTTTTCCTTGATGGGAAACCTTTAGGAATATTACTGTTTTCCCATGAAAGTGGGCAACGGCAAAATCTAGAGCATTAGAGTAACTTAAAAGTAAATTTAGTTTTTCTCTTTCCAAAGCTCTTCAGATTCCAAAGTATCAAGTGCATTTTTAATCAAATTTCTAACAGTAACATTCTCCAGGCTCCCCATGTAGCATGGTGGAGTAGTCTCAGTGCCATCAGTGGAGTGAAAAGTGCCTGGGGCTAAGTTCCGGGTTGGCTGCTTCCTGTCAGTGAGACCTGAGTTTCCTCAGTGAATGGAGGAATGGTCTGCCTCCCATACATGGCTGCTGTGAGCATGACAGGAGTTAATTTTTATAAAGCACTTAAGAAGGGTTAGGAGCACACCAGGTCATCATAGCGGTTGCTTTGGTAGAGAAAATGGTTTCATTTCTTCACCCAGAGGAAGAAGCAGCCACTCCATAGACGCCAAGCCACAGAAGATAGCAAGACTCATGTCTTCCGTAATCTACTGAGCCACCTGTTTTCGCTGTCTCCTACTATTGAGAGAACTACATGGGATCTAGCTTCTTGTTCTACAAAGAATTCTAATGTCCCTAGTTTTTAAAAGCTGCTAGAAATGGATTCTGAAGTCGTTCATCATCCCAGGGAAAGAGCTTTTTTTTATCACATGATCATGGAGTCCCTGCTAGTAAGTGTTTAATCAAGGAAATGTAGGCACAGAAACGGGTAGTGATACTCTGCCCTTCATAGTCACGTGCCCTGCCCTACATTGTGAACGCTCCCTGCTTTGGCATCCCTTTTTCCATTTGGCATTCCAGCAGTCTGGTCTTAGTGTACTGGCTTCCTGCTTCCTGGGCAGACAGGGCAGCCAACGAATGCAGTGCTGGTTTTGGTATAATGTTCTGAGGATACCTAAGACAGAGTTATAAACTAGGGCAAATGATAAATAACCGAACATACCTCCTCCTATTGTTGAAAGTAATCTTGGCTTATGATAGCTTTAGCAGTGGGTCTGACAATTCGAAGGAGACTGTGTTCATTTACTTTCAATTGAATACACACTGTGGTCATTTTATCACTACAGGGTGTTTAACAGTTGGTTCCTTCCTTTCTCTTATATCAGAATCACTCATACAGAGAACCCTGTTTTGTTCAATAGATTGTAATTTGTTCATCCGGTTGGTTTTATAGACTTCTATCACTGATGATAATGCCTACCACATGACTCTATACCTAACTCATCCTCCCTGGAAGCATAAGTGGGACAAACATAAACAGGGCAAGGTGTCTTTTCCCAGGCCTACAGAAGAACAGGATGTCAACAACTGATTCTAGTACAGAATGTGATAAGACAGGTCTTATAATTGAAGCACAGGTGGGAGGGTCATAGGAACTCAGGTAGCTGATTTTCAGTTAGGAAGTCTACTTATATTTACCAGATGTGTGGAGGGTCTGGCAAAGCTGGGCATGGGGTAACAGAAAAAGCAGCTGAGAGTAGGTCCTGTAGGTCTTGAGTGCCCTGCTGTGGAGATGGTCTGTGTGATCAAGGACCATCAGCTTTCTGCAGAGGGAGGTGGAGGTCAGATCTGTGGTTACAAATGGTGACTTTGGATGCCATGCTAGGTGGACCATGGGGGAGTTTAGAGAGAAACTCCAGACTGACAGTTGGGGCCATGGTGGTAATTTAGGCAAGGTCTGAGGAGTCCTTGAGTTATTAGTGCCACAAGGAAAGGGAAAAGATGCATTTGAATGAACTTTCAAATACCCAAGGGACATAACTTGGAAACTGATTTATTCATAGGAGAAAAGAAGCTTAAAGAATTGAAAATGATAGATGAGATGACCAGAAAACCGGTATGCCAATAATTAGGCTTTGCATATAGAAAAGAGACCAGGTTTGAATGCTGGGTCGGGGGCATGTAATAGTGGATTTAGTGATGTTTCGTAATTTTATGGCCTTCAGGAGGTACTCACAGGGTATATTCTATAAGCAGTTAGAAATTTTGGTCCAACAGATGGGAGTGGGAGATATGGATGTGGAAGTCAAGCTTGGGCTTATAAGAAGCCCCTGAGGACATGGTTGGGGGGAGCACTCTGCTCAGGCAGTGAGAAGACCTGAGGATAAAGGACTGCCTGATACTTCCCATTTAAGGAAGGGAAGTTTTCAAGTCCCAGAAAAGTTCCAGCAGGGACAAGCTGGCTCAATATTGGCAGATGCCATAACTGAAAGAAGACTTTAAACAGAATAGGCACTCTGATTCTTCCTCATTGTTCTCTCTTTAAAGTTTTTTAAATGTACACAAACTACAGAAAAGTAGAGAGAAAAGTCATAAGGACCCACCTTGTATCTATTGTCCAGCTTCAGTCATTATCAGTATTTTGTCAATCTTCTTTCATCTCCCCTGCTGTCTGGGGCAAAGAAAGGGAGTTGAATTTTAAAGCCATATCAGATGTATGCCATCTCTCTTACACTTTAGTTTATACTAATTCATGAGGACAATTAATTTTTACACGTCATTATCTCACCCAACTTAAAAAAGCAGTTCTGTAATATCATTTAATAAAACCTTATTTCATGTAAATACTTGGAAGTCCTTGAGAGCCACTTCAGTGGTGCTTTTTAATTTTGTGGTGATTAGCTTTCTTTCTAAGGGCCCAGCTGGGAAGTAGTCAGAGTGTCCTGAGGAAGATGGCAAAATGCGTTCTGCAAGAGGAATGCTTCTGCCATATGGTGCGCACTGAGTTTGGATGGGAAGCTAAGTTTTGTTTTGTGTATATACTTGTTCCCCAGGAATAGCAATAGAAAGCTGTGATTAGACCTCCTAACTTTTGATCATATCAATTAAATATATGTCCTGAGGTACTGCCACAGATAGGCCTGACCCACATACTATCCAGCTTCTCTCTGGAATGGTGGTCCTCAACCAGTATATATGGCACTGTCTAGATTTTTCTTTCTTTTTTTTTTTTTTGGATTATCATAACCTTGGGGAGGATTTAGTGGAGAGATGTCAAGGAAGGTGCAGGACAGCCTCGCAGACTTCACCTGCCTAAAATGCCAATAGTGCGGTATTAGAGAAATAGCATATTCCAGAAGAGAATGTCTCTTTTCAATCTATTGATAGAGCTCACGTTTGAGTACCAGATCGCAGTTACACATCGTTCTCTTTTCGAAAGAGGTTAATGTCCTGGTATAGGTTTTTCCTTTCATCTGCTTCACCTAAGTGGGTCAGGCCTGATCTTTGAACCTACCAAACTTCATTCCAGTTTTTATTTTTTCATGTCTCAGACTCTAGCAGAGCACAGAAGTGATTTGTCTTCTTTGGGTAGGAGGTTTAAGGTGGAGTTTATATTCTGAAGACATACTGACTGATCTGAATAAGGTTTTCTCTCTCCTAAAGAAGATGGTAGCTTGGGGTACTGTAAAGCCAGTGGGAGCCTATTAAATCAAGGTGTAATCTATATTTCTTCAGCCAGATTTGAAAATGAGCAGTCATTTGTAGCAGATAAGAAACATAACTTAAGTATTCCACCTTATGTATTTATAGGAAATACAGTTGGAGCATGCAAAGCAAGCCTTTGTACAACGGGACAAGGCCAAGACTGGAAGAGTCACAGCCATTGACTTCCGAGACATCATGGTCACTATCCGGCCCCACGTCTTGACACCTTTTGTAGAAGAATGTCTAGTAGCTGTAAGTTTTAAATTGCCCTAATGACATGGTTTTTTCTATCTGGTTCAAGCTTAGTAAATATGAGATTATGAAGAACACATATAAATTATGTTTTTTTCCTGCTTAAAACAAAAACATTCCCTTAATATGATTATATATATTACTAAACTTAGAAACTAGTTGGCTAGTTTTAGTGAGTAGGTTAATTTGTTTCCTGGATTATAAGGAATATCTTGGAGAAATGCATAGTCATCTCTCTGTGTCCACTGGGGATTCCTTCCAGGACCTCCTCACAGATACCAAAATTTGCAGATGCTCAAGTTGCTTATATAAAATGGCATAGTCTTTGCTTATAACCCACACACATCATTTTGATACTTTAAATCATCTCCAGATTACTTATAATACTCAATACAATGTGAATGTTATGTAAATGGTAGTTATACTGTGTTATTTGGGGAATAACAATGAGAAAAATGTCTGTGCATGTGTAGTACAGATGCAAATTTCCTCAAATCTTTTCAATTTGGGAGCGATCAAATCCATGGATATGGAACCCATATATATGGAGGGCTAGCTATATTAACTTGTTAAAGAAAAAAAGGAAAAACCAGCTGTGATCTCGTGTTAATTTCACTTTATATTTTGAGGTATATCAAATTCTGATCTTCTTTTTTCTTATCTAAGGCCAAATTAAAAAAAAAAAAAAAGGTGCATGTATTCATTGTTTGTTGGAGTGGCGGACAGAGAAGAAACTCTAGACCTGAGATTTACTCCATGTAGCGTGCGTGTGTGGAGGCTATGATGGCACACGTGGCCGGCAGATCCCTGCCATCTGTGTCATGGAGCTTGCATCCCAGAGGGTATCCAGCTGCTGTCCTGACCTCACAGCCCTGGGGGTGTCCTGCATCCTTCAGTGGTGGTGGTTCCCACTCCCTGCTCACGGAGCGTCAGAATCATCAGGGATAGTTATTGAAAATAAAGATTGTAGGTTTCTCTTAGGCTTATATTTCACCATCTCTAGGTAATAAGGTCTTTGAATCTAACTGGTATAACTTCTAGATGGTTCTTATGGTCACTCAGATTTGGAAACCACCCCCAATGGTAGCTTTCCTTTTGCCAGTCCTGGGCAAAAGACTTTCAGTGTTTTCACAAACTTACTAGGTGCAGGTGTTTGGGAACCTTTCAATTTCCCTTTTCCCAGTGTCTCATTCTGGAGACGTGGCCTTCAGACAAGGCTTTTCCACTCTGGCACTGTGTTAATCTACCGCCCCACCCCCATCCTCGCCACCACCACCTCCCTTTCCCTACTAAATGCTCATGTCAGCTATTTTAAATGATTACTAAGTGGAGATTTATGTGGTTGTTACCTTATAAAGAAGTACTTTCCTAATAAAAATATTTTGCCTTGTTAGGAAAGGATAGAATTTGAAACCCCACACTGAAGTTCCATTCATAATGGACATGCTTTCTGTTTCTCTTATCCCCTGTGAAGAAATATGCTTTCTTAAGAACTCTGATTATCAGAATTCTAATGAGTATTAACCCCCATCCAAGCACATGATATCTCATAATTTTATCAAAATATGCTTTTTTGTTAGATATCCCAACAATTTGAAGTCTGTACTTAAATGATGATTTATTACTGGTTGTAAGTAATGTGACAAATCTTGATATTAATGTTAGATTGACCACTTTCCATAGTATGTTTATGTTGATATAATACAGTTTTGCATGTATAAGCACATAAATGTGTGCATTTGTATAATATAATTTTGCATGTACAGGCCTTTAAAATTTGCTCATTAGATGAAATAAACCAACTTATAAAACATTTCCAATTGAAATTTGAACTCTATAAATTATTGGTGGTTCTATTGTTATGATCTTACACATGTATTTATTTAGTTTTCTAAGAGTTGTATGTGGAAAGTACAAGTTCTGGTCATGATTAGTTGCAGTTGCTTCTAAAAATCATTTATGGCTTTTGTTTAACGTGAAAGAAAAATGCACGTGGTCATTTGTTTTTATGCATACATTCTTGGTTAATTCCATACGAGCATCAGATATATACTTCTGAATCTTTCTCACCTATAATCTTTTGTTTTTCTTCTTCTTTCTTGTTTTCAACTTACTGAGGCTGCTGGAGGTACCACATCTCATCAAGTTAGTTTCTCCTATTTTAATGGATTTAATTCGCTTCTTAATAACATGGAACTCATTAGAAAGATCTACAGCACTCTGGCGGGCAACAGGAAAGATGTAGAGGTGACTAAAGGTGAGTGAAAATGTATCTGAATTCTTGCCTGGAAGCCTCTTGGGGAATTGTTACTAGGGTGAAGAAGGCAATGCAGAGTGTGTATTACAGATTTCTCACCCCATTCTCACATATTAACCATATGGAACACGTGCATCCTCCATCTTTTGATCAGACAAACAAAAGCAAACAAAACAGTCCTCACCAAATAAAGACAGCCTTCGAGAAAAACATGTACAGTTGCTTAAATATTTTCAAATTTTGCTAGAACTTGAGTTAAATTGGTTGTCTCTAAAGGGATCTTCTTCAGAAGTAAATGAGGAATTCCACAAACTTGCATTGGTTACAGTGTAAGTTGATCTATAAACTTGAACCAAGTTATTATCAGCATTTTAATGGGATTTTTCTAAAACAGAGACTTCCCATAGGAATTCCACAGCTTCATTAATATAACTTCTTGGGACTAGACCTATGCATATGAAGTTAATATATGCTTCCTCATTTTCATTGACTTGTAATTTGAATAACATCCTGTGTCATTTATTCAAAGCCTTCAGATGACACCATGCTTTTAAAGTAAATGTTGGAGAAAGTATTCTGCATACTCTTTCCAAGTGCAGGAAAGAACTACAAAAATCCTTGCCCTATTTGGATTGACTTGAATTCTGTGACTAATAAAGTTCTGTGATGTCCACCCTTTCCAGTGCCTTGAGTTAATGCTGAATGTAGTGCTATTCCTTCTTGAATTTTTTTCCTTTTATTTTTTTCCATACAGAGGAGTTTGTTCTGGCAGCTCAGAAATTTGGTCAGGTTACACCCATGGAGGTTGACATCTTGTTTCAGTTAGCAGATTTATATGAGCCAAGGGGGTAAGTTGGCTTTTTTTTTTTTTTAATTAGCTTAATAAAAGAATGTTAGGAGGTAGGAGTAGGGGGAGGGCAGCAATAGGGAGAGAAAGAAGCCAAATGAAAGGCAACACTGAAATATGGAAAATGATAAAAGGAACACTGTAGAATTCCATAATGGAAATGTAATAAGTTGATATTTTTGTTGTTGCGTGTGCTTTTCCCTCCAGACGTATGACCTTAGCAGACATTGAGCGGATTGCTCCCCTGGAAGAGGGAACTCTGCCCTTCAACTTGGCTGAGGCCCAGAGGCAGGTGAGTGAAGAGGGACAGATGTGCTTCATAGTGTTTCCCCTAGCTCCTTTCCACCCACATTCGCCTTTCTGGCATTGCTACCTGACTTGACATTTTTTCCCTTTTGCCCCCCAAATCTAGACAATTTCAGAAGGTTGAAAAGACCAGTCACTTAGAAACCTTCTGATGAGCACATTTTAGCATCTGTTTATTTTTTTCAGAGATGGGGTGATTTCCTCACTGCACTGGTAGCTGCACATTCTGCAAACACATAGATCTTTTCTGCTTTCCTAAATCTCCCATTGAGGGAAGAGAGGAAGGCGCACTGGGTTGGTGTCACAGTCCCTATTGCAGCTGTGTGTTGCTAAATGAAAGCCATCTTTGCTCTGCACAGAGGGACCCCGTCAGCGCATTGTCTAACTGCCATGCCTTCCGTTTTTGCGAATATCAAAATGAGATAATTTTGTTTAGTCTGGAGTCGTAGTTTGAAGGCTTTTAGACCTATTTTCTCTGTGAAAGGATTCATAAGTTATGTGGAAACAATTTTAGGAATGCTAAATTTTATTTTATGGTTAACAGAAACCAATCTCTTAAAGTTGTGGGAGTCAGAAACTTAAGACAGGACCTCCTCATTTAACTCTTACTCCACTCTCTATAGATCAGGCTTAGAGAAGAAAAACCTCATAGCGGGTGTTGTGCTTGCATGGCGTTTGTAAAGTAAATCCACTCACAGACAGAGCGTCGTTTTTAGAAAAATACCTCCTTTAAGGCAAAGCCATCTTTGAATCCTGTGAGACTTAACCGTTTTTGGCTTGGAGCTCTGGGTCTGTACTAAGACGCCAGTTTGACCACAATGGGTTGATGCGGGCTACATTTTTAGGACTGTCAGGCCTGGAGCCAGGACCCCCTCCTTTTAGCTCCCTCCCACCCAAAGGCAGCAGGGAGTTTTGTGTGCAGCATGTAAGTCAAAGTAGTGGGTGTGTGCTCAGTAAATCCTAGTGAGGCACCTCTGGAAAACCAGCTGGCTGTGGTTAAAAGAGGAAGCCGCTTTCCCTCAGTGCAGGAGAAAGAACTGTATAATCACGTGCAGAGGTGGAAGCATCGTTGCGCTCCCTCCCTTTGATTTTAAACACTGCTCATGAGATGATTATCTCTTCATCTGTATGCCACCAGCTATGTAGAAATGTGGGGATTAAGAAAAGCAGAAATGTTTTTTTAGATCTCTCCTGCTCTCCAGCTGGCAGTGGTAGCCCACCATTTTCCCTTTATGCCCTTTGTAGCTTTTGAGAGTTTGTAAGGGGTGCTTATTGATACCGGCCATGAAAGGGTTAGGCTAGTTTGATGAGATTTACAGCAGGAAATGATTGGCTGCTGCTTGGAGGTTTCTAGCAATTCACAGTAGCCTTGCTTGGCATACAGTGTGCTTTTTACTGCATGAACCCCACTGGGCCTAACAAATTCAAGCGAGGGAGGTCATTCACCTGTGGGCAGCTATGCCAGTCCAGCACCATGTAGCCCTTGGAACATTTGTCCTACATGGAGGAGCAAAGGAGACGCTTTCTTATATCATTTTATGAATATACTACATTTCTAATTTTTGAAAAGTTTAATCAAAGTCTGGGATTTCATTGGTCTTTTAGATAAACAATTAGTGATAATGGTGGGTTATTCCCCCTCATTATTTTCAGAGTACTTCCACTCATTATTTTGATGCCAGGTCATTTCTAAGAGTTATATATTTTTATCTTTGTAAATAAGATAGTGCTTCTCTTTTGGATATGTCTGTCAAAATGAAGGTAGTATTGATCTCCATCTGTGCAGGGATAGAGTTGGAATCAACCCATGGAATCTGCAAGAAAAGTTTTCCATTTGTACAGACGCATATTTCTATGTAAAGCTATTTTCAGTTAAGTGACTTTGAAGGAGATTCCAAATAATCTCATTGTATTAGAATTGCATTACATTGACAGCAACTAAAATTCAGTGGGTTGATTGCTGGGGTTGCTGATTATTTTCATTGTTCACTAATTTTAATTATCATGGCTTTGAAAAACAAGTTTTATTGAATGTATTTATTCATTCAACAGGTATTTATTAAGCACTGACTATATGTCACCCTCATTTGACAACTCAGTGTGACATAAATTTACTATTTTATGTATGCAGGCAGAGAAGTGCAATACTCTGAAATGTTTTGGCCTCAGAAACACTATAGAAAATAGCTCAAAAGAACAGCAATGGAACAACTGGCTGACCTGAAGTATAAGATTAGGAGAAATGACAAAAAAAGAGGAAGAAGTAACAATTACCTATAATACTGTCCCCTAGTCATAGCCACCAAAAATATTTTTAATATCTCCAGGTGTTAGGGATACCAAAATGTTAGATATGTGTTTAAAAAAAAAGACTTCATATTGCAAAGCCTTAAAAATTAATTTTAAAAAATTATCATCAAATATTTCAGACACTGAAAAAGGTAAAGAGAATCATATAACAAATACTCGTCTACCCGCCATGTTCTTTTCAACTTATGTTTTCTTATATGATACATTATGAACATTTTTCCAACATCAGATATTCTTTGACAATATCATTTTTAATGACATACTTTTTTAAAGGTTATTTTATAGTTGTAGATGGACAGCATGTCTTTATTTTATTTGTTTATTTGTTTTTTTAATGTGGTGCTAAGGATTGAACCCAGTGCTTTACATGTAGTAGGCAAGTGCTTTGCCACTGAGCTATAGCCCCAGCCCATAATGACATACTTTTTTTTAAAGTTATAGTGTTACATTTTAAATAGTCTTCTATTACTAGTGATTTAGGATATTTCCAGAGTTTTTACTCTTTAAAGAATACTACTTTTTAAGATTCTTGTAGCTTGATCTGTATTTTCTTGATTATTTTCTAATTAACTTCTTTTAAGTAGAACTACAGGGTCATGGGTTAGGGAAATTTTAAATATTTGGGTGTGTATTATCAAATTTCCCTCAGTTTATAGCTGGTTTAATGGTAAATTTGAGAAGACCTGTTTTTACCAACTCTTGCCAATCTGGGCATTGACAATTAAAACAAAAACAAAAATTACAAATCAAAGACCAACCAATTTGATTAATGAAGAATGATGTCTCATTGATATTTTTAAATACACATTTCTTTGATCACTAATGAGACTTGAACATTTGAAAATAGATTCACAACTTTTTTTGCTAAGAATGGTTTTTTTGTTCAAATTGAATTTTAAACATTAAAAGCAAGAAAAACCATTTATTAATTAAAACTTATGAAATCTAACCCTGATTTTCTCTTTGACATTTTAGTTATATCATGGATTGAGAACCCAGTGAGTAATTTTTAATATGTGCTTTTATTAAATATTTTTAATATTTTTTCCTGTTCTTTCCCACTGTCTGCCTGCTGCCTGTTCCCTGGACCCTGTGCTTGCAAAGCAGAAAGCTTCAGGCGATTCAGCCCGACCAGTTCTCCTCCAAGTTGCAGAGTCAGCCTATAGGTTTGGTCTGGGTTCTATTGCTGGAGGTTAGTCATGGATGAGTACAAAGTTTTCACTTTTATTATTCCTTTTATCTTTTCTCTGATTTTCCACCTTGAGATATTATAGGACCAATCCTTCCTAGTGCCAGTTACCTGTCTGTATGAGGTAGGACCAGGGCAAAGGGAACTCTTTTCCATACCTACCTGTGAACAGGGTCTCATAAGTAACATTTTTGTCTTGCTTATCTTCACACAGCCTTTCTAAAAACAGGCTAATAATGAGGTTAGGCTGTGGTGATATGCTTTTAATTTAAACTGTGCCAATCTTTTATCAGGGGATACTTGACTGAAAATTCACAGCACTTGATTAAGGGTATAGAAGGGCATAGTTTTAAATCTAGACATGGAGAATGTGTTTATTTTCTCAGACTTTTTTAAAATTTTGTCTACCTTGTCTGTCCTTTCCTCCAGTTGACTAATTCCCTATGAAATGCTGGCATTCTTTAATTTTAGCTGTTGGAGCCACTGCCGTGTATCCTATCGATCTTGTAAAAACTCGAATGCAGAACCAACGATCAACTGGCTCTTTTGTGGGAGAGCTCATGTATAAAAACAGCTTTGACTGTTTTAAGAAAGTGCTACGCTACGAAGGCTTCTTTGGGCTGTATAGAGGTTAGTGCCGTGCACCGAATTCATGGAAGGTGAAATAATAGCCAAAGGTTTGGTTTTTCGTCTCAGTGCCTGAAATGAATCAGAGAGACTGTGTTAAAATGGAAATGCAGCAGATTCTCAATTATCCATGCTAATGGGAGTAGGCTGGAGGCATCTGGGGCATGGCTAATCAAAACAGCCCAGAATCTGAAAGCCATTTATATTGCTGTGTTGTATGCTATATTTCTTAAAATAATAAATTATTTTTATAAACATCTTCAGCAAGTTTTTAAAAGGCTCACTGTGTTCTTCAAGTATTCCACTCACCAGCTAATAGGGAAAGGTATCCTAGGGTCAGGACAAAGCCTGCTCAGGATTCCTGTTCCAGAATATACCACGATGCTCCTTGTCCAGGGTTTCAGTTACTTGTATTTGACCACAATCTGAAAATATCAAGTGGAAAATCCCAGAAGTAAACAATTTATAAGTTATAAATTAAGTGCTCGTACGAGTAGCATGATGAAATCTCACACTTTCCTACACCAAAGCAAGGAGATAATTTTCAGGTCAGATATAGTTTTACACTGAATCACCTCCCTTCATCTCATTGTGCAGTCATTGGTCTTCTCACATCACCACAAGAAAAAGCTTTAGGTGAATAGGATATAGTAAGATATCTTGAGAGAGAGATTACAGTCACATAACTTTACAGTATAAGGTACAATTGTTTTATTAGTTATTGTGATTGATTTTTTGCTGTGCTTGATTTATCAGTTAAAACTTTATCATAGGTATGTGTATATAGGAGAGAATAGCATGCATAGGGTTGGACTGTCCATGTTTCAGGCATCCACTGGAGGTTTTGGAATGTGCCCATGTGGGTGGTGGGGACTGTGGAACTATATAAAGGCTGTCGAGCAGGTAACAAAGGATTCGGTGCAGCACTCCTTTCTTGTCTCTTTCTGAATCAGCCTGGCTCATTCCTTTCTGACTCTGTATCCAGTGGAGTTGATTCACACACTGTCGTAGCTTGGCCCTCATGTCTCCACTTCCTTCCCTAATCAACTCAGGTTTGTGAAGCATGATAACAGAAGCAAAGAGTATTTCCTTACTAATGGAAAGAACTCACAGACCCTCTGCTTCCCTGTTGGCACTGGCCTAAGGAGACACGCCTTGACTTCCCAACTTCATTTTTATGCTCATCTTCTGCAAATAGGAAAGAAGTGCATTTGTATCAGCTAAAATGCAGGATTGCAAGGCAGTTCCCACTGACTGCTATGCCATTTGGCCAACTGCAGGTCTTCCCTCCTTTCCCTCCCAGTGCTTGCCCTATAAGAAAAAGATAGTGTCTAGTACTCTGCTGAGGCACGTGATAAAACTGGCAGCCACATAAAGTGTGCCCCTAGGACTCTTCTGCCATCTGCTGACTCCAGTCTCCAAAGTAAGCACCAAAGTTAAAAACCAAAAACCCTCCCACTTTAGAATCTAGGAGGTTTCTCACTACAGAGAAGTTCCATTTTGTAGGTCCTAATATATAGGTAGATAACCCTCATCAAAGGCCTTTTGATCTTTTCTCTGCCCTCTCTCCTTACCCCCTAACTCTTTTTACAATTTGGAAGGTCTTTGACCCCAGGTGATTGATGATGACCCCTGTAGGGTCACCGCCTTCCTTTTGAAATACTTTTTCTCCCTGGTGACAACCACCTTGCAAATGAAATGGCTCCTACATAGTACAAGGTTAATGTCACATTACCTGCTTTGCAGTGAGTTAGGCAGAAGTGACCACCTTACCTGTTCAGGTGGGTAGTTTTTTGAAAGGACAACTTTGAACCTCTAGTCTGGACAACGTTGAAGCCTTGGTGTTGCTTCACCAACTGTTTTCGTGGATTTTCTTTTAAGGATGCTGTGTTGAATGTTGAGGCACCTTTAGAATTGTGAGAACCCTGTCCAGCACTGCTAAGTATCTTCAATTTGTTGTGTTGACCTAGACTGTTTTTAAATTTTAGTCCCTTTGCTCTTCTCTGTGACTACACCTGCCAGATCCTCATTCTTCTTTAATCCCTACACTTTTTAATTGGTGCATTATAGTTGTACATAATGGTGGGATTTGTTGTTACATATTTGTACATGCACATGATATAACAATATAATTTAGCCAATATCACTCTCTAGCACTTCCCCCCAGATCCTCATTCTTGGTTATATCTAGATTTCTCTTCTGCGACCTCTCCATTTGACCTGATAGTCAGAAGAGCTCAAAGCATGCCTGAGTACTGAGTGCTGAGCTAAGGTGGGCCTTAGAAAGTGGTTTATATCTCTTGCCGGCTTAGTTATTGCATATGGAAGATGGGAACAACTGCCGTTAGCTCTCAGAAGGGAAAATGAGCTGGCATATTGAATAGCGATAAGGCTCACTTGGAACAGCCAAGAAAGAGATAGCTCTTCACCCATTCCAGGATTATAAATAGACATTTATCTATCTGCTTGGAAGCCTGAACCCTCAGGGCAAGGGCCAAACCTGTCTGTTGAGATGACAAGTAGAGTGTGAATATTAGAAAATTAGCCCTGGGAGTCACCTATGTTCATTTTGTCCTGAGTTCTTATCTTTTCCAGCAGACAATTTTAAAACAAAACATTTACTGTAAAACTCTTGTTTAGTTCTAATCTGTAATTTGGATCTTGAGAACAAAAAGATGATAGACAATTCAGGTTAAAAATAATAATGATTTATAATCTTGCCATGAAAATGACTTCTTTCTTTTCTTGCTTGATCAGGAACTAATTCTCTTTAGTTTCTTGCACATAATCATTAATTGTGTATAACTACATGTTTATAAATGCTTATCACTGGGGAAGAGAGAGATCAGATGAAAATGTAGATAACTTAGGGGCAACTATCATTATTAAAAGATATAACAAATAAAAAAGACCTGAAGCATTTCTGAGTCTTAGTATTGTAACCTTTATATACAAAGTGAAGATTTAAAATATTTGCCTCTGATCCTTTGTACATTTATCATTAAATGTAATTTTATTGTTTGAAGAATTTTATCATTCTAAGGGAAAATGGTTTAATTTGAAATTTGAGAATATAAATTCATTGTATTAATGCTTTCACCTTGCAATATGTGAGAAGATGTCGGAGTGCATTTCTAATTTATAAACATGTTTCAAAATATTGAGCGTTTTTTTTTATATTTTAAAATTTTGCATAACATGTAATTTTTCTCCATCAAGACAAATATAATTGCTCATATTCCCTGAATAGGATAATTTGAGAATGTTGCATAAGTGAGGTCTCTCCTCTATTTTAAAATTACCTTTGTGTATACTTTTTAAAAAGTTGCTGAACGACTCCAAAAGAAGGTGCTTTTGCAGCATGTATTCTTATTATAAGGTTAATAACTATCTTTCTCGGTCACAGTCTTTTTTTCTTATACCAAGAATATAGGAAGCTGTTTTTGTGTTTAAAAGTCATTCCCTGTGGAACTAGAATGAAGGTTATTTTAAAATAATTCTTTCAGCTTCAGGATGCTCTCTTTCCCTTTTTCCTTTCTAGTGCAGCTGCCAGCATCTGCATAGAGTCCTGGAAGTTATCCTGAGTAATCAGAGAACACATTTGAATCCCTGCCCCTTTGTCCCAAGGAGACCACAACATAGCACTAGGGCCTGCTTAGTAGACTGCCCCAGGGTCAGAAGAAATGTTAAGGTTGTTAGCTGGTAGTTCTTCCTCTCCATGTCTCTGTGTAGGTTCCTATTTTCTTTGTCTCCAGGACACTCATATTTTTTTGTATAAGTTTTGGTTACTGGAAAAGATCCCCTTAGAAGTTCTACGACTCTGGCTCCACAAACTTGCTCTATAATAAGGCAGACTACTTTCTTTACAAAGAAAAAAAAAGACTAATTTTTATAAGTTTTTTGTAATTTTTGAAAATCTGACCCCCAGGCTGTTTTTCTGTATGAAAGGAAATAATACCTGGCATACCCCAGATCCAGTGAATCCTCACAGGTGTTTGAAACCCTTAATGAATTACCTGACAACTCATTTGGTCTGAATGAACTGGATGACCAAATGAGCCAGTCCTTGGCTTCTGCTATAGAGCAAGGCATATTTAAGACAAACAGTTGATGGGGCAGTCATCCATAATTAAATGCTTTGGACTTTCCAGGGATAACTAATTTCTGCTTTCAAACTTTAGGGCACTCTCCTGTCTCAGGTGCTTCAGGTATTAAGATGAGCAGCATTAGAAAATGATTTGGGAGGACCTTTGGGGAAAAGATGTATTCAAGAGAAATCAAGGTCTATCAGAAATACTTCTTAGAGGAAGGTTTTTGTTTCCATTGGTGCAAGAAGCCCTAAAGAAAATGTTTCAGAAAGAGAAATTAAACCCTTTGATGAATTAAACTTAATCTGGAGTAGTACTTAATCTTTGAGGTAATTGGCCAGAAAAAGGGGGGAAAATTAATGAGTCCACTGATCCAGGTTTGCAAAGTTTTAAATATGTCTATTTCAGGTTGTCTGTGTAGCGTGAAGCAGTCATCTTCCATCCTGGAATGTTCTCAAGGTGACATCTAGAGGATGTTGTGGTGATATATCAGGAAGTCATTGATCTGTATATATTCTAGAAGGAAGTTTTGTCAGGCAGCTGATTTATACCAGGTATCTTCTTCAGATTGATGGTGCTATACAAGGGAGTATCCAAATTGTGTGTTCCTCAGTCAGAGTCCCTCTTCTTGCAAAATTCTTTTGTGCAAAAGTAGATTTAAAAATCCCAACACTAAAATCAAATGAAGTTTGTATGACTCTGAATTGCATTACTTAAGAATATGTGCATTGTGGAATGAACCACGGCTATTTTGTGAACTATCCTGAGCCATGGGTCCACCCTGTCCAGCAAAACTTTTTTAATGAGCACAAAATAGTTTAGTTTGAGTTTTATTTTCTTGGCCAATTGCTGTATACTTAGGGTGTTAAACGAAAAAAAATTTAAAAATTAAAAGAACAGATATTTGATTATGGGAAATCAAACAAGAAAGAACAGAAGACATGGTCAGTTCCTAAGTTAGGTTACCACATCTCCAGGAATCTACAGGGAACCGACTGTAGTGAGCACAGGACATTATTATCAGAAACTAGAACTGGGGCAGGTATGAAGAATTGTTAGAGGCTTGTGAGGAAGTGATGAGCTTAGAAAACTGGGAAAGGTGACAGAAACTGAACTTACAGGTATCCTGGAGAAGAAAAGATTAATGAGTGAATTAATTTCAGGCCTCTGGAATGGTCATATATAACCAGCTACCATTCTTACTGAGACTGAAACAAAGGAAGTAGATTAAACTTCATTAGATAGAAGAAAAGATAATCAGAATCCTGAAAGTTGTCAGGAACTGGGATGAAAAACAGAAGGAGACTATAGGATCCTTCCCAATGATCTTTACTTCTGGAAAACCCAACATAGAGGAGTCAGAGGAGCTGATTTTTTTCTAGGCCCTACTCCATATCATTCATTTTTATGTTCTTTAGCAGTCTCCCAAAGGCATCCTGAGCCATGACTTCATTAAACAGATGATGTCTGAAATTTTGAGTAAAGCATTTAACCCAGATAAACAGGCATTGAAATCTTCATTGCTTCCTTGGCCCCTGCCCTTTCCCCAGCTCTACCATCCAGCCACCTTGGGGCAGCAGCCCAGGAGCCTGTGGAGAGCTGGACTGTAATGAGGGCTTTGAAAGGGGATAGTGTGGTTGGGAAGGTGGAAGTGCCTTATGCCTGGGGCAATAGGAGTCAAAAGCAGACAGACAAATGGGAGGAGGGGGGAGGAAAGAATGCTTGAACAAGTGAGGAGAGAAGGGCATGGAAAGAGGAGCAGGAATAAGAGTCGTAAGGCAGGGCTCACAGGGCGCTGATAGCTCCAGAATGAAGGTTAATCTGATGTTGAAAGCAAGGGGGGCAAGTGTAGGGGCCTCAACAGTGAGGTCAGGAGGGTAAGAATTGAACATAGGAAAGGTCGCCCCCAGGTTGAAACTAGATAACACAACTGAGTGCTGCTGTGGCTTTAACTATGGAAATAGGGGTGTCTTATTGAGTAATTGCTTTTACCAAATTCTGACTGTTGCCTCTGCTCTGAATGCTTTCCACCCCTTTTTATGTGTTCTGCATTACCTTTCTCAGGGCTGGCAGCATGGCCACTCTCAAAATCTTTTTGGGGGGGGGGGGGGGGGATCTGAACAGCAATAGCATTGCCTTCTTGTTTTTTTTTTAATATTTTTTAGTTATACATGGACACAGTGTCTTTATTTTTGTTTTGCTTATTTTTATGTGGTGCTGAGGATCGAACCCAGTGCCTCACACATGTGAGGCAAGCGCTCTGCCACTGAGCCACAACCTCAGGCTCTGCCTTCATTTTTGAGCTGCTTCCCTATTAGGAGCCCCATAGTTCTGCATGTCTTATCCAGCATGATCTTTTGGAACAGCAGCTGTGTGCAGTTACAGTTGTTCATGTCAGCCGGGCTTTTGAGCATGACTTCCCCAGAAAGCTTAATGTTCATGACGTGAAGACAGACAGAGGGAGTTGTGGTGTTGATGCCTGCTCTATAGCCACCCTCCTTTAGTTGTATGAAAGACCCAGTCAGTGCAAGGGGCTGGCAGCATGAGCTGGGAGCCCAGAGAAACATTTCAGGACTGTCTGTGCTGGAAGAAATGCCTTTCTGGAACAGAGAAGGAAATTGGAGCAATAAGTTCACTAGAGGGACAAAAATGTAAGTGTTAGGAGGCCCTAGAGCCCACTGTGGGACTGATGGTAGATTTGGACTTCATTCTGAGCGCTGCTATAGGCAATGAATAGACCTGGAGCAAGCTGCTTATCCTGCTTGGATTCTAGTTTCCTTGAAGGAGGAAAAGGAAGAATAAATGGTAGTAATGATGATAACATTAAGATAAAAATAACCAACAACAGAATCCATTTCTGTAGAACTTTCTATGTGGTTGCCACTGTTCTGAGGGATTTGTCTCTATTAACTAATTTCATCTTCACAAGTACACCATGAAGATGATGTGATACCATAATTATTCCCTTTCCTCAGGAGCGGAAGCAAAGGTACACAGAGATGAGGTATCTTGACAACACTTACACAGCTGAAAAATAGCAGAGTCAAATAGCTCCATACCCATGCACTTCACCACTCGGCTCCCCTGTCACTGAGTAGAAATTACATTGCAAAAAATTGCTTTATCAGCAGAGGTTGAGAAATTTTTAAGTTCTCAAAGATTTTATTTTAACTTCAAAACAGTTGAAGATGTATTGTTATGTCTGTGTTACTTCATTATCTTTGCCTATAGAAGGGAGGGCCCTGGACTCTGACTAGATGTGCCCTTATTGCTTAGGGACTGGTCTTCTAAGTATAGGCACAATGTCATAGGGACAGCATTATACTCCTTACCTAATTCTGGGCTGTGGACATTATTCAGACTGAATTGCCTGTTGTAAACAAGGAATGAATCAAGGATATGCCTTCAGAAGGTATGGAGAAAGAAGCATTACATTTTTTGACTATGTTAAATAGGTGATGAAGAGTATCTGGCTCTTTGTATATATTTATTCATGTAATTATCAAATTAATCCAGTGAATAGTAATTAGCATCCTTATTTTAACAACGAGGAACCTAGAACTGAAAGAATAACTTGGCCAAGGTCACTCATCACGAAAGAGGTACAGACCAAGGATTTTCACCCAGAGCCCTGTTGATTTTGTTGCTGGGCCACTGGAAATAAATGACTTTAGTTGGGCCAGCGTTATTAGTTTCTTTCACAGTTTCTTCAACTCTGAAATTCTAGAATTTCTAAAAAGTTCTTAGGTAAATAGTATGATAGTCTTATAACCTAGCACATTGCTTGCAGGAGTCTCCTTTTGGGAAGCTAAATGAAGCTTAAGTTGGAGGATCCTGATGTAGGCTTAGATCCCACACCTCCATCTCAGTTCTCGTTGGGCTGCTCAAGAGACTGGAATCAAGAGGGACAGCGTGATTTATATCTCCAACCCATGAAATTTGAAGACAAAATACCATATTAATTCTGTGCCCTGTAAATCTTTTCTCGCATTAACAGCCTTCTGGTAGAGTAGAATTTGCCAAGGAAGCATTGCCATATGTGCTGATGGAGCTGAACTAAAAAGAGAAGATTAGAAAACTAACCACACTAATAAATTTCACTTGAGGCAGTTGGAGAATGGACTGCCGTTTTGACAAGTTAGAAACAACACACATATCCAGGCCATGTTTTGAATGTTTAAAATGGATTTCCAGTACCCAACAGAAACATCTTATGTTGAAAACCTGATATTTCTGCTGAGTTACCCAGATGTTCAACAAATATGCACTTGCTACTTAAATGTGACTGTGATGAGGCACCTTAGCTAGAGTGGTAGCTTCCAGCCTCACTGAGCCACATTGCCCTCCTCCCTCTGAGGCCAAGGCCTAAGAAGGGTTCCTGGAATTCCTGCCTTCTACAGATCCTGCGCCTCCTGAAGAGCATTTAAGAGAGGCTGGTGGTGTCAGGGCCCTCAGCTGTGAGGCCTCAGGTTTCAGCCCACAGCCACCTGTGTCTTCCTGTTTATTGGTCATCACCACAAGAATGGTTCTTGCCAGCAGCCCCCAGTGCCTGCATCTGGCCCAGGTCTTATAAGTTGATGTGTATGTTGGTTTTATTCTAAGTTAAAATTCTTCATTTAGTATAGAAACTCAAGGCCTCTGATGATATTCCTGTAGTCTCCTAACTCTTCTTCCTGTTTCTGGTCTCAGTCCTTGCTATGTGTCCTTCAACTGCCTCTGGAATGTTTTTACTTTTTGACCCTTAGTTTTTACCTGAAAAGCTACCCCATGTGTCTAGAGAATTAGGTCCATGCTTCTTATTCTTAGTGTGACCAAATACAAGAGAACTGGTACACTATGCCAGGCAGGAGCCAGATTGCCTGGGTTGAATCCCACTCTCCCATCTAACAACAGAGTAATCTTGGGCAGCAACTTTGAAGTCAGCCTCAGTTTCTTCATTGGTTGATGGAGATAAAAATAGTGTGCACCGAGTAAGCTTGTCATGTGGCTTAAATATGTTAATTCACATAAAACACATAGAAGTAGCACCCAGGGAGTCTGTAATAAGTGTACAGATATCATTATTGTGTGTCAAAAGATCTCTGATGCAACTGATGATCTTGCCTCAACTCTGAATGGGCCGTGATCTTGAGGTTTGGGTGCCTTTGTGCACAGCATCTCCTCAGCCTGACCAGGTTGCCCTCCCTCCTACTCACACCTCCTTCCTGCTGGGAACCCGTTTCCCCTTAAGGCCCCAGGACAAATAGCTCCTCTTCTTTGCTGCATCCTCCCTCCTGTAGGCAGAACAACTGGTTCTCCCCACTGTCTCCTGGTACTTTGGTGCCCCTGGGCTCTGGTACTTATCAAGCTATTTTCAAATGTTTTGTCCCTTTGCTGGAACATGGACAGAACTATGATTCCCTTTTCCTCTAAACAAAGTTTTTTAAGGGGAAGACACATTCTAGTACCAGGCACACAGAGAAGGTAATTGGTAAATGTTGCTCCATGAGTAAATATTTGTTACTCTCATTTTAATCATAAATACAGGGTTTTCTGTTTCGTTTTTTCTGTTCACAATGCATCACTAAATATATAGTGAGAAAGACAAATTTCAATAGTTTACAAGGCTGGCTGAGGCAGTTGCATCTAACATTGTGATCAGTTGACTCTGTGGGCTTTTTTATTAGTCATTTAAAAAGACTGGCACAGAGTAGTTAGGGAGATGAGAGGTCATCATTTAAATCACTGTGCTTTTTTAAATCACAGTTTGGGTCTACAATTTAATAATGAGAAAAATACATCTAGCAAGTAAATATTTAAACATTTTGGTTTTGACCTGAGTAAAAACAGAGATTTTAGTTTTAAATCTTAACATCTGAAATTTCAACAGCTTTGTGCCCACATTTTACTAGTAGAAAGTAATGCATTTTCATTGGTTAGTAACTAAGCTTTTCTTCTCACATCATGGGTAACTTCTTAAAGATTGATAGTGTTTCAGGAGGTGAGACTGCTTTCGTATAGAGTACTTGCTTCACCCAAGTCGTTCCCTATTCCCACTTTCTCTCCTGTACTGTTTTGGCTTATTGAGATTATAAAAAGCACAGCCCCATTCAGGGTAGTAAGTGCATAGGGAGGCTTTCTGTTGAGTTCATGCAAGGAAAAAGGCAGAAATCTCTTGGAGTAACAGGAGTTACCCTAGAGCCTGGCCTCAGAGGGACCCAAGGGTGGTGGAGACCATCTCAGTGCCTTTGGGCTCTGTTTTCTCTTTGGTGCCCTTTGTTTTTGCTCTACATTCTCTTCTTTCCGCCCACCCACTTCCTCTGTTTATTCATGGTTTCTGCTTCCATGTGACATTAGCACATGCAGAGCTTCCAGCTAGTCTTTTCCCCTGCTCCACCCAGGACATCTTTTCAGTTTGTGCCTTGGTGCTAAGTAGCACTGTGGCCTCAAAGGACTCTCAACCCTGCCTCTGAGAGGGAATCTGATTGGCTAGCTGCCCTTTGGTTGCCCTAGGGCTCAGGTTGCTAAACTCACTGTTTGCATATATCTTTTAGGTGTGTGCCCATTGTCTAATCAGCTGTAGCCTCAGGGAGATGTAGGCTCTGAAAATCTAGCAACCTGGAAGGGGTTGCGAATGCAACTGCTTATAGGATCCTGGCAGCTTATGTAAGGGAGCATTTGAGGCTAAGAAGAAATGCATATTTCACACATGACAGAGTAGAGTGGCATCTAAGGGTGTAAACTCTTGAGTAGAAGGGCTTAGGTTTAAAATCCCCATCTCACCGCTTACCACTTGGATAACTTAGAACAAACTACTTAATCTCTGTATGCCTTAGTTTCCTCTCCATAGGGTAGTTATGAGGATTAAATGAGTTAATAAAGTGGTGCCTGGTACATAACCACTGTGTAACTGTTTTAAAATGTTTCATTAGCATCAGCATCTTCATCATTGTTTAATTCCACAATGAAATGGACTTTGACCCATTTTTCCTAAAACATGAAGCTGTCTTGGTCTATGTAATTTCCCCTTCTGTGTAGCCATGAGCAAAAAGAAACACTTTTCTATTGTGTGGATGTCAACAGAGCAAATAAAAACAAAAACTGGCACTTGTCCTCATTGAGATGTCAGCATTCAGGCAGGGAGGGACCTTGGCCAATTGGATGTCTGGGTCCTTGTCTGAAGGACAGAGCCTCACCCACCAGGAGCACATTGCTGTGGTATCAGAAGGAGGCCCAGGGCCGTTAAATCTGTCTTTGTAAGGAGCTTAAATTATGTTTGAAAACTTGTGTTCCTCAATAGCATACAACTACAGGTTGGATATATGCAGCACACAAGCTAGTGAACTCTGACCTAAGACAGCTCCTTTAAGAAGAGTGTGGGCGGGGCTGGTCCCTCCAGAGAGGCTACAAGTGGACCTTCTTGTACAGATGAATTAGAAAATTGTACTTCCTGTCCAAGGAGAGTACAGTGCAGCTCCCCTGAAGGACAGCAGTGTGGCACAACTGTTTCTTCCCTCAGTCTGCTTAGTGTTTTCAAGAAAAGGCATTTGTCTTTGATTTTCATTTGTTGGTACAAATGAAAGCTGGACATGGTGGCACACACCTGTAATCCCAGCAGCTCGGAAGGCTAAGGCAGGAAAATTACAAGTTCAGTGCCAGCCTCAGCAATTTAGCGAGGCCCTAGGCAACTCAGCAAGACCCTGTCCTGTAAAGAAAATATTAAAAGGGCTGGGGTGTGGCTCAGTGGTTAAGTACCCCTGGGTTCAATCTTCAGTACCAAAAAAAGAAGAAGAAAAGAAAAACGAAAATGACATTTTTTAGTTCCGATATGTAGATCCACTACTGTTTGACTGTCCTCCCTGAAAGTGGCCCTTGCCTGTTAAAGGCACACCTCTCTGTGCTCTCCAGACCTTGCTTTCCTCCCATGTGGCCGAGTGTGTCCAGTTGTCATCATGGACTCATCACTTTGCAGAGGCTTCCTCATCTCTTCCCAGTTGCTCATGCTGAAAACTTATTTCCTTTTGTACAGATCTACTAGTACCGAACTCCTTTTCTTTCTTTCGTTCTTTAAATCAAGGAATGTCTTCATATGTCCTTCATATTTGAGGGATAGTTTTGGTGGGTACAGAATTCAGGGTTGGATTGAATTTACTTTCCTGCCTCGTGGCTTTTGGGGTTCCTGAAGAGAAATTAGCTATTGAACTTAATAAAGATCCTTATATGTGACAAATTGCTTCTTTCTTGCTACTTCTGAGAGTGTCTTTTGTCTTCATTTTTGACAATTTCACTGTCTTGGGCAAACCTTAGTCTCCCATCCTGAGATACATACACAGTCAGTATGTCCTCTTTTCTACACAGCAGCCAGAGTGGTCTGTTAAAAATATGAACTAGCATATCACTCTCTTGCTTGAAACTCTACTTACTTCTCATTTGAGAATAAATCAAGCTAAGAATCCTGGCCTGTGGTGTGGCAACAGCATCTGGTGCCCACCTGTGCCCGCTCTGCGTGGGCCCTGCTGATGTTCTCCCTCAGTCTAGAGCATACCAGGCTTGTGTCTCCTTCGCTTTCTTTAACCCATCTGTTCCCCTTTTTGGGATGTATCTTTCTTCAATAGTCACTTTCCCAAAAGGTCTCTTCTTCCACATGAGTCATGTGAGAACATAATCTTGTTTATTTTGTGCTTGTCATCAAGTCACAGTTGTTCAATGGATGAGTAAATGACTGAACTAGGGGAATTTGGGAGGAATGAATAAATATATATATGTATGTGAGTGGACTTAGTAAAGAACGTATGTATGTATATAAATATATATACTTATATCTTTAGTAAACAATAAGAATGTGTGCATAAGTATATACAAATATACACATGTCTTCAGTAAAAACTGTATATGTATATATATGTATATATATTCTTTACTAAAAGATATGTGTACATATGTGTATGTACTCTTTACTGAAGATATATGTATATATACTTTTTTGCTGAAGCCCTCTGATCCAAGAGGCAGGAGGGAAAGGAGCAGACTACCCAGGAATAATAAGATTTCCTGTATCACTAATATTGTTGATTTACTCAATGTGCAAACGATCCAGAATGTGGAAGGGAATTTACTTGGGCCTGATGTGGCTGTTAGAAGTTAGTACTTGAACATTCCATTTCAAGTATTCTCATTAAAGGTAATAGCAGAAAATTGCAGCAAAGATTGCCCCAGTTTTTAAGTGGTGATCCCCTCTGCAGAGCTGTTGATTTGTTTAGTTAATGCTAATTTATTTAATATACTTCTTACTTATGTTGATTTTTAGGTCTGTTGCCACAGTTATTGGGAGTCGCCCCAGAGAAGGCCATAAAACTAACAGTAAGTCTTTTGAGTTGGCGCTCTTATTGAGGGAATCTACACAGACTCAAGGATCTAGCAGGTATTCTTCTGTGAACCAGCAGGCTTGTGGTTCCTCCGAGGTGCTAACTAATTTGCAGATGGGATGCTCAGCACACACAGCTTTTCATTATACCCCATGTAACACTGAACATCCAAAAATGTAGTAATGAATTTGAAGGTTGTTCGTAGTTGCTGCCATTATTATTTTATCATTGCAGCAGCAGCAGCATCATTTCCTTCAGTACTACCACAGTATGCACTTAGGGTGTGTAATTGCTCATTATTCTAATTGCAAGCAAAATATGACCCACTGTGTACAGGTAAGGAAAGACCCATCGGGTTTAAGTAGCCTGCCTGTGTCCACATCATTCATGAGCAGGAAAAGTAGAATTCAGAGTCAAATTTTTCAACTTCAAAGCATGTAGTCTTTCAGTTATACCTGCTGTTTATAGAATGTAACTTCAGAATTTGTTCTGTAAAGCCCCATATTGAGGGCTCTGTATTCTAGTTGATATCGATCCCTCATCACTGTTTGCCCAGTGACTGGCTCATGTTGACAGATGGTTCATATTCAGTTTAAGTTTGTGGAATGGGTAGATATGGCATGTGAATCATTAAAGTGACAAAACCCCAAGAGGTTAAACTCTAGTTTTGAATTGGGCCACGTAGCCATGCTCCTTGAAGTTCTTCTGATGTCTTGTGTCATGTGACCTCGAGATAACTAATCTTCTCTGGACTGTATCTGCCAAAAACATATGATTGTTAAGACTGCTTATTGTACATACCATTTTGAGAATATTATACTTAATTAATTAATGCAATTGAGATTCTTTGAGAATCCTTGAGGAATTTTTAGATACTGAATTTCTACTAAGCTAAAAAATCTGCACAGCCAAATTGGTCTCAGTGAAGAGTGCTATTTTAGATTAAATCTTGTTAGAAGACTTCAAAGTGATTTTTAATCAATCTTTATAAAACAGTTCTTAAATTATAAGATATATGTTTATGTTTTATCTCTATGTCTCTACTGTCTATATGCCTTTATTTTCATGTAGTTATAACTGTAGGACATATTTGAATTTGGAGCTGATAAGCCAATATATCTTTAATTCTTCTCCCTACACCATCAGGGATGCATAGCGTTTTTTTTTTTTTTTATCCTTTTAATAACTGCGTATATGCTGAGTATGGCAGTTCACACTTGTAATTCCAGTGACTTGGGAAGCAGAAATAGGAAGATTGCAAATTTATGGCCAGTCTCAGAAACTTTGTGAGGCCCTAAGCAACTTAGACTTTGTCTCAAAATGAAAAATAAAAAAAGACTGGGAATGCAGCTCAGGTGTAAAGTGCCCTGGGTTCAACCCCTAGTACCAAAAAAAAAGAAAGCAAAGAAAGAAAAAACTGCATGTACGCTATTAAGAGTACCTCTCTCAAATTATTTTAAGGTTGTTAATTTATCCAATGAACTGACAGAAAAAAACAGCATGTTAACAGATGTATATTTATACGTGTTTAATGACTTTCTTTATATTTTTCATCAGCTTCTATAAATATTTTTCTTCAAGGTGAATGATTTTGTGAGGGATAAATTTATGCACAAAGATGGTTCCGTCCCACTTGCAGCAGAAATTCTTGCAGGAGGCTGTGTAAGTACATTTCACTACTTTGGGAAGATTTGTTTCACACACATCACTGCCATGGTCACAGTGGACTAAGGCTTCTGTTTAACCACAGATCCTGTACAAGGACAGAGTCTCCTAGGGCAACTCTACCTATCCTACACAGGCGACCATTCCTGCAGTGGAAGGGTAAATGTTTCTGGTCATACTGCCTGTTAAGTTGTGCCTGTGCGGTGCATCATTGCTTGTGGTTAGTTGTGCAGTAGAAGTCATTCATGGCAGAAATGTCTGGCCTTTGAAATATCTTTGCCACCCCTTTCTAAAGATAATTTGCAGTACATTCTTTCCTCATGACACCCTCTGCTGGGTCAGGTACTATGATTGTATCTTAGGTCAGCAGCCATGGCTCTCTGCTTTGCTTTTCCTTACAAGTGGCAGCAACCCTGCAAGCTTCTAGTGCTTCTGAAGGAATGATGCTGGGGAATAACTGGCTGAGGGTGCTCTGCATTGTCAAAACCGTGGTATGATTGCTTCGAGATATGGGTGAACGATCTGCATCTTGTTCTGAAGCTCCGTAAAACATTGTGTCTCGCTTTATCTCATGTACTGGTTTGTTCATGTGAATATAAATACTTTAAGTAAATTAAACTCTTATACAAAGACTGGTGTTATTTAAAGATAAGGTTGGTTAAATAAATAGGCTTTGATCACTCAAGCAATACAGCAGTGTTGGATTTTCTGCCTAACCTATGTGTCTTTTAAGAAAGATGAGGTCACATTTTTCTTTTTCTTTAATTGTGTTTTTCTGGGCTGGAATTTATTTTATGTTATCATAAAATAATTTTTTTTTCTTGAAAATCGTTGAGTTCAGAAGTTGGCCCAGTCCCTGAGCATATTAACATTTGTGTGAAATGGGCTCTCGTCCTAACATTGAGTAGCCCCTTCAGCGTAATATGAAGTCATGGCTTCTGGTGATTCTTAAAGAGATGGATGGAATTTGGCTTCTGCCTGACTCTCTGTTTGATCACTGACCTGTCAGAGATGGCCAGGTAGGATCTCCTTGTTCCGTAACTTTAGTAGCATTCAGGATGGAAAAAAGGGAGCCTTTAATGTCCTCAATAAAAAGGGCACACAATAATAATCACAGAGAATGGCAGGAGGTGCAGAAACTGCTCTTCCCTGTAAGTACTCTTCATTTCAAAACCCTCTATGGCTTCTATTTGAGTAAATGGATTTTCTGATTTCTAAATAGGTGTTTCTATAGGCTGTGTCTAGCCCAACCCTTCAGGCTATTGCAAGGAATTCAAGATAGCAGAGCATTTCAGTAAGTCAGGTCAGGGGCGTTGTTTGTTTGCTTTTAAAATTAGAATTATAGATCTCTATAAGAATACAAAATGTAAAATTAATTCTGTGATGCTACTCAAGATTTTGGCAGTCATCATGGCTTGGTGCCTGGAGGTGTATTTTCTTTTCAATGAAAGCATTTTGCCTACACATGCATCTGGGTGCCAAGCAGATTGACTGTGGCACGTATTGTCAGGGTGCCATCTGTAGGTGGTCTTGTTTTCACATGTGGTTGCCCATTCCAAATGCAGAGCATAGGCTGGCATCAGATGTGGTGTGTAGTTATTGTGGAGAAATGTAGCCCTTTTTCAAACCTGACCTAAACACAGGCTTAAAATTGGAGCCACTCGGGCTTTACAGCTACTTAAAATATCTGTGAAGTTTGCCACCCTGCATCTCAAAGGCAGGTAGACAGTAGTCCTCAATGTTTCATGTCTCCCCGAGCTCCCCAGTCCAGGAAAGCAGTCCTGTGAGAAGCAAACAATTCCAGGCATCTTTCCATCTCCGAGTGGAAAGATGGGTTATTCCGTGTGTGTGTGTGTGTGTGTGCGCGCGTGCGCGCGCGCGCGCGCGTGTGTGTGTGTGTTTTAAGTAGTAGCAGCAGCATCTCTCCGTGCAATCTTTGGCAAAGTTTCCCTTAACTGGAACCAGTATATACTTTAGAAAGACATTGTGAGTTGCACAGCCTGGTCTGCGCAATCAGGGATACAAAGGGTTTTGTGAGGTTGTGTCACATGAGCAGTGCCCTGCCTTAGTCCAGCCAAGCATTGCTAGGTGTTGACTTGTAAGTCCCTGGGGAGCTCACCTGGCTTCATTATTACTAAGAGTCTGTACACATGGCTGACTTTTGCACTTGTAAGTAAAGCTGTTCATTTCTTTGAACAAGGCTTTTTCTGTTTTATAATTTACTTTCTACCACAACGGGAGAAATATGCCGAGAGATCTTTGTCTCATAACCTCATAACTTCATAGTGCTTAGCCAGTCTGTTTTACTTATTTATTTTTTTGGAAAAATGAAAATAATAGTGTATTTAGAGGAAACCAGTCATTGACACATAAAAGGAATAAGATCTATCCCATTACTTGACTTGATATTTTTGATATAAGAATATCTGTAACTGATGATATAAAAAACATTCTTTTGTTTCATTGATACCTATGAAAGGGTGAATCTGACTTTATTTTTAAAATGATTTTTTGTACTGAGATGAGTTTTAGTTTAGAGCCCTGTCAAAAATTCGACTTTGGTTTTCTGATCGTTTTTATAGATTCACATTTAACAGTAGTGACATATTCAGTACAATTCAAGACTAAACTAGGTGGCTGAGACCAACGTTTACAAATTCTTAAGTCTGAAAATTCTTTGTGGGTTCTCTGTGAGTTGATTTTCTACATTCTAAATTAAGTCAGTAATTATGGGAGCTCTCACAGCCCTGGACACTTAGGCTTCCTGGCACAAAATAAGTAAGTAAATAAATATATAGTGTGTGTGTATGTATGTATGTGTGTGTGTGTATATATACACATATATCCCTGTTTCTTCCATCCTTTCCCATCTTGGATCAGAAGCTCAGTCTCTGTTAGTGACAGTGGAGGTTCTCAGTAAGTGGCACAGGAGAGGCCTGTGACCACTACAGATTTCCAGTTAGGTTCCCAATGACTTTGAAAACTGATGTGCTATCTCTGTGTATGTTGTTGTTATTGCTTTCTTATTATCTTAAAAAAAAAAATCCTGTGTAATTCCTATGGTCTGTAGGTTACAGTCCTTCATCTTCTACATATTTAGTGGAATAGAGGGTTCAAATCCTGATGGTCTGGGATCTTTAGCTTTTGATCCTTTTATCTTTGAAAGGACCAGGTAAGCAAAAGTGGTACTATGACTAATTTTAAGGAGGAAATAGAAATATGATGATTAGTTTATCTGGCATAAAATAAGTCTGATATTCACCAGGAAAAAAAAAAAAGTGTCAACAGTGTATAAACCTCTGTGTTTTAAAGTTCATTTAGTAAAACTTATTTATAAAATATACCAATAGAAAATAGTAGTGTTCTATAATAATTTTTGGAAAAACAAGTGAACATGGTTTTGAACTATAATCCTTTAGTAATGGGTCCACAGTATTTTCCCATTGTAATGCTCATGTGTGTATTCATGTATAAATATACCTGCTGTTTATGGAAATTTACATTTATTTTGAATGAGAAAAATCACAGATATGCTCATGTCAGTGGTTCTGAAAGGGATTGTAAAAATATTACCAATGGAAAAACTTCGAATGAAGAGCAGTCCATCCGTGTCCCCGCCCCCTTCCCTGCTCAGGTACAAAGGATCAAACCTAGGGCCTGGTACATGCTAGGCAAGTTCTCTACCACCAGTGCTTTTTAATTTTATTTTAAATCAAGGACTTGCTCAATTGCCCAGGCTGGCCTTAAACGTGGGATCCTCCTGCCTCGGCCTCCTGAGTAGCTGGGATTACAGACATGCACCACTGTGCCCAACTTGAAGAGCAGTCTCAATTGCTGTCCCTGGCAAGTGGGCGGCACCCTAATGCTATCCCCATCTACTTCCTTGCTATCATGGGGTTCCTCTGTGCATGATATTTTAATACCTGTTGTAGAGCCATATATCAGATGCCATTTTTAAGGCAAGTTTTTATTACTTGTCTCATTACATTACATTCAATTATGGTTGATGTTTATTTTGAAAAGTTTTGGAAAACACAAAGATACATGAGTGTGCCTACCCCTTAGCTAAAAATGGCAAACTCGTGAGTGTAGCAGGAGGCCCTTGTGTGTGTGTCCTAATCGCTTCTCCTTTCTTCCTCCCCCCAGACAACCTGTCCTGAAATGGGTATTTTTCATTCCCATGCTCATCTTCCTGCTTCGCATCACATATGACTGTATCCCTGAGCAATACAAATGTTTGCTTTTGAATGTCTCATCCAAACCTGGTGCTGTAGGAACAACTTACGTGATTTCCAGATAGAAATGGCATTTTCCCATCAGTGCCATTCTTGTGCTTTGCTTGTCAGAAAAGAATAGCAAATGGGAGTATCACTTTGAAATGTCGTAATGTGGCATATGCTGCGTGTCTGTTACAGATGTGTGGATTTACAGGCATGTATATAGATATACTTAGGGTTGGAACAGTATATTCATTTAATCGAGTTTTGATTTCTTCCCTAGAGTTTTTTCCTTCAGTCTTACAGTTTACACTTACACTCAATACTAGTAAACTAAAAATTTTAACCATCCCCACTTCAAACACACTCCCTGCCTGCCTGCCTTATTGTTGGTCCTCTCTCTCCGTCTTTTTTTTTTTTCTCCCTCTTCCTCCCTCTCCCTCTGCCATAGCTCTTACCACCTTTTAACATTCTGTATAATTTTACATATTCACTGAATGACGTCTGTTTATTTTCTGCCTCTCTCAGTATAGAGGACAGGCTCCACAAGAGCAGGGGTCTTTTTATTCATCGATGTACCCCCAAGGACCTCAGGTAGTAGATGGTAAAGCAGACTCTTTGTAAATGTTTGTTGAATGGAAGAAATTTAAAACCAAAATGGGTCTTAAAAGTAAACTTGTTAAATCTTCAGTTTATCCATGACAGATCTGGTAACGGGCTCATACATATATACTTTCCTTTATGTTAGATATACTTCTTCCCATCCTTAATAAAATTTATCACCCTCTCTCCAAGCTATGCTTAGTCATGATTCCCAAACCATAAAAAGTAGAAAGCATATTGATGGACATCATTTTACAAAGTGGAAGTGCTCTTAAAACCTCAAAAGTCTAATTTTTGAGAATTTGCATAATAGGGAAGTTTTTATTTATAAAATTAATCCTTTAGAAAATTGTAACCATTTGTAATAAAAGTCATCACATCTAACAGCAAGATGGTCATTGTACTGTGAAGAGTGTGGGCTTTTAGTCAGTTTGGCTGACGTAAGGCTTCACTTACCAGATGGAAGTCAAGGAATAGATAGCTTATTTGCCTTCTCTGGGCCTCACTTTTCTTATCTGTAATATGGAGATAACAACTTCCTTTCAATTATCTATTATGTATAACAAGCCACTCTGACACTTAGTGGTTTAAAACAGTAATTTGTTCTTTCTCATAATGACAGGAGAGTTCTTCTGCCTGTTGGCTATGGTTTCATCTGCAGTGCTGGGGCTGCTAGAAGATCCGGCATGGCCTCACACAAATGGCAACAAGCTTGGAATTCAGTGGGTCTGATGCCCAGGGCCTAGGGTTCTGCAAGTGGACTTCCCAGGGTGGTTTGGCTGCCTGGGCTTTCTGAGCTTCCTCGTACCATAATGTCTGCCCCTAAGTGGTGGTGTTCTGAGAGCAAAGTGAGGAGCTAGGTCTCTTGGCCCACCCTCTGTAGGTACATGGCATTGATTTACCCACATTGTGTTTGCTAACCAGCCGCATTCAGTAGCAGGGGAAATCTACTTCAGAGTGGGAAAAGTGGCAAAGGTATTACGCCATCTTTTTTTTTTTTAAATTTTTTAAATTTGTTTATTCTATTGAAGTTTACATGATAGCAGAGTACATTTTGATTCATTGTACACAGATGGAGCACAACTTTCATTTCTCTGGTTGTATGTGATGTAGAATCACAACATACATGTGGTCATACATAAAGCTAGAGCTATGATGTCCGTCATATTCCATCATCTTTACTGTCTCCCTGCCCCCTCCCCCTTCCCACCTTTGTGACCAAAGTTCCTCCATTCTTCCTGTGTCCTCCCCCACATTATGGATCAGCATCCACTTATCAAAGAGAATATTCAACATTTGGTTTTCTGAGATTTTTACAGCCATCTTTAATCCACACACTTACCTGTTGTGGTTGTGGTGAAAATTAAGAGATAATAAATGTGCAGTAATTAAAACATGATTCAAATGCTAGTCTTTCTCTTCTTTCAATACCTGCCTTTAAATTTCTGATGTATGTATTTTGGCCTCTATGAAAACAAACATTTCAGTTAGGCTTCCTAGATGGAGAGGAATGCAGTCACACTCAGTTACCTTGGGGGAAGGGGAAGTTTATTAGAGTTCGGCTATGGCTTGTGGAGGACCTGAGCTACCTTGTGGGCTCTTGAGATCTCTGATCTTTTATTGTTGTTTGTTTTTGAGGCACTGGAGATGGAACCCAGGGCTTTACACATACTAGGCTAGTGCTCTGTCACTGAGCTATACCCCTGGCCCTGATAGTCTTATTTATCATATCTCAGCAGTAGGTTTCCTTTGTTGGGCAGCCAAGCATCCTTCTTCTAAATATGACTTTTACTTCATCTTAACTCACACTGTATTCCAGTCCTGGTCCCTGGTAGGAGTGGTTTTAGTGTTTCTGCATCATTGAGGAGGAGCAGAGTTCTGATTATCCTTTGCTGCACAACAAGTCATCTTAAAACCTAATGGCTTCAAACAATTTATTATTTCTTGTGGTTCTCTGGGTTGACCAGGCTCAGCTGGGAGGCTGTCGTTTGGGGTTCCACGTGGCTATAGGCAGATGGCAGCCAGGGCTGGATTCACCTGAGGGCTCACTTAAGCTGCCTATCCAAGGTGGCTCACTCTCATGACTGGCCATAATGTACACTGTCAGCTGCCCACAGTAGGGACTGTGGCCCTGAACACCTACTATGACTTCTCTGTGTGACTTGGACTATGTATACCTTGCCAGCTTGATTCTAAAGGAGCCTCTCAAGAGCAAGCATCTGTAGAGTCCTGTCTGAAGATGCTAGACTTCTTACGGCTCACTCTTCCAATGCATTCTGTGGGTCAAACAAGCCAGTGAGGCCAGGCCAGATTCAAAAGCAGAGAAATTAGATTCTGTCTCTGAGTAGGAATAGCAGCAAAAAATCATTCAACCACTGGTGGGTGGTTTGGTTAGCAGTGTTGTGGGGCAGGAGCACCCTTGTTGCCCTTCACCTTGAGAAGGCTTCAGAACCAGTCCCATGTCTTCTTACAGGTCTGTTGCTGACTCTGGAATGCATTCATTTTTTTCCAGAATGCTAGTGGCCACAGGGAGCAGAAACTCACTAAGGTAGCAATAACAGTGCTTACCTTAAGGGTTTCATGAAATGAAACTGAAGGTTCTTGAGAAATGAGGCATCTCTGGGAACAGGCTCCTCTCTTCATTTTTCCACTAGGCCTTCTTGGCATCACAGTGACTTTGTATCTCTCCATACATCTTTTTACTCTTTTGGTCCATTTCTTCTCTTCATGGCATTGACTTTCTCAAGAATTCCTTCCATGTTCTTAGCTACCTGGTCTCTCTACAGTATGACCTTTCAACCTCTCTTCATCCTCTGTTCCAGCTAATTAGCACAAGTTGCTCAGTAGTGGTTTGTTTTTCATTTAATCATTGCAAAAAGAAATTTGATTAGCAGATCTTATTTTGGGTAAAAGGCAATGGCAGCGTGGAATTATGACCCCACCCAGATGTGAATGAACGTGCTTAACAGTTCATTTTTTTCCCATCATCTGTGTGTCTTCCAACCTTTCTTGTATTGTTTTGTTTTTAGCTCTGAATTCTGTAAGTATTCCCTGAATGATAGTGTGGGTTCTTCCTTTATAAGCCATATTCCTTATGATTGAGCTTGAAATCCCTTGAGAGTTTGGACCCAATCATATCAAACCAGAAAGAAAATTTCCTAAGGTAATGAGCACATCAGCTCTGGCAATCAGAGCTGGTCAAGCAGGTGGCTAAAAGTGGATTTAAGTCCAACTTTGGTGATCTTTTTCTTCCCAGGGATTCCTGTGGAGACATGGTCTCACAGTGTAGTTTTCTTAAAAATTTTCAGTGTAGTTTTCAAAATTTTTATTTCACTGTACAAGTCTCTGCACATATCCTACTTACTAAGTTATTAAGTTGAATTTCTATGAAGTCACTCCTGTGTGACATGTCAAGTAAGCAAGATGATATTATGGAAATAAGTTTATTATTTTTAGTGTGTACATCTTTATAATTCACTTGTAGTTTTATGGAAATCTAATGGTTGTTACGCTATTTCAAAATTTTATTATTTGGAATATTTTCGGTAAGTATTTTTTTTGCTTACTCCCAGCTATAAAATATAAGAACATATTACAGATTTTCTTAATTTGTCCTTTTGCTTTACACGGTCCGTCAACTCCTATTGACTTAAGGCTTAGAGACTGTGTCAGGTGTTAGTGTATGACCTGCTATCTTTGTCAGATGCAATCACTGCTTCACCATTTGTGAAGCTCTTCTTTTACAACTATATGCTGTGTCCCTCAGAACTTGGGTAAATGCCCATGAAACCTAGACATCCATGTGATGAGCAGAGGGCACGTATCTCACTGTTATGTGTGCTTAGTGTTATGTTTGATGTACAGGAGATGCTTAGAAAATGTCTGTTGAATGAATAAATGTTTGACTGGAAAGTGTTAGTGATGAGGGCAGTTGTGGATTGGAATGGAAAGGTGGTCACTTCATATTTCCTGTTACTATTAACCTAGAGGGAGATGGCCAGTGAAGAGACTTTAACTCCAGGGAGGGAAGGTGAAGGAATTGATGGACTTTCCCTAGTGACTGTAACCATGCCCACATATCCACATATGCAGGGTGTTTCACAAGAAAGGATTACATAGAGCAGCCTTTAAAAAGACCCTGTTTATTTTATTTGACTTCATTCCTAAAAATGTCAAATAACCCCTAAATTTATTCAGAACCCTAAGAACAGAAGGAAGATAATAACATGGGACATTTGGTATAGTTTATTTATTATGGCCTGTCTTTTAAGTAGAAAAGAGTCTTATCGAATGGTTAACATGTGAAATTATCATCTCAAAACCATGAAGGAATAATAGAAAAGAGCTTTAAAAAGGAGCTAATGAATAACAAAAAATGTCAGCCATGGCATATCCAGATTTGGAGATTTCTGAGAAGCTGAGGAGGCAGCTCCATCATAGTTCACCCAAGAAGTCTCCTGTGTGATGGAACCAAGACCATGCCTAGGACAGAGTTCCGCTGCCTGCCTGCCTCTGAGAGAGGAGAGGAGAGGATCTTTCTGCAGATGACTTCCATTTGGACTGGGCAAAAATAAAAGAAATACCTGATGGTACTAAGGGTTTATGGAGACTATAGATTTAATATTTATTCATACATTGAAACTTAACCTCCAGTGTAATGGTATTAAGGGGTTGGGCTTTACAGAAGTGATTTAGGTCATGAGGGCAGAGCCCCTCACAAATGGGATTATTGCCCTTATAAAAAGAGCCTCAGAGAATTACCTCATCTTTATGCCATGTGAAGACACTTTCATCCTCTAGAACACTAAGAAATAAATTGATGCTTTCCATAAGCTGCCCAGTCTTTGATATTCTGTTATAGCAGCTGAATAGACTAAGACAAAGATGGCCTACCTGCCTAAGGGCTGCTCCGGAAGCTCAGCCGTGCCACCTTAGTGGGGAAGTCCACATTTCATAACAAACAGAGCCAATAAGATTTCTCTTTTCTGCTTTTCTCCCTTCCCCTTTAGCAAAGTCTCAGAAGTCAACATACTTTAAAATGTCAGACCTTCCTTCAGGATTTCTAATAAATTGGGGAAGGGGGGATATGATTTGAAAATTCAAAGAGAGATTGGGTCACAGCTTTCATGCAGTTAAGGTACTTTAGACACAGAAGGTCTGTAAAGCATTAAGTGATTCTGGTGGTACTAGTCAAAATAGACATGTGTAACAGGCAGACCCTAAATGTTAACATATTTGACAGGTCTGTAACTTAATTGCTTTTTAATGTCAGTCAAATAGATTCTGCTCTGGTTTCTTGGCCAGACTTCTGTAGACCTATTAAAAACCTATGAAGCTGAAAATAACGAAACTTAATATTTGTGAAATGTGTAAACAGAATAGACTTTTCCTGCCTTACCATGTGGTTGAGAAATTAGGACATTTCAGTTTGGTATCTGTCTCAGAAACAGTTAAATGTAAGAATCTACTTTATTCTTTTTTCAAAGTTGTTAAAAATCTAGTTACAGACTTTTCACTAGAGAACTAAGTTTACATATAAAATCAAAGGAGAAAAATCTTATGTTGGTTTATTTTAGAAATGTGTCATTAGTGGGACACTCTAACTCAGTATGTTAGTTTTCTAGGAATGCCATAACAAATACCACAGACTGGGTTACTTGGTGACATAAATTTATTTTCTTACAGTTCTGGAGATTAGAAGTCCAAGATTGTGTTTTGGGCAGGTTTAAGTTCTCCTGAGGCTTTTCCCCTTTGCTTGCAGGTGACCACCTTGTCTCTGGGTCCTCATGTGGTCACCCCTCAACCCCCAGTCTGTGTCCTGTGAAACCCTAATCTCCTCTTCTTATAAGGACAGAGGATTAAAGCACACGTATGATTTCATTTTACTTTAATTGTCTCTTTAAAGGTCCTGTCTCAAAATACAATCTCATTCTGAGGTTCTCATCCTGAATCCTTTTGGAGTTAGGACTTCCAGGTACCAGTTTTGGAGGGATGTAATTCAGCCCACAACTAGCATTTAAGAAGTACTTTTCTCAACTTGGAATGAGGACTTAAGGAGAGTGGTGGTTCTTGTGAGGACCCTGGGCCCAACACACTTTCCCTTCGGAGCTGGATAGAGTGAATGGCCTTGGACTTCATGCAGCCTCACATTTGCAGCTTCTTTGTGAGGTGCTGCATGCCTGCCTTCAGTACTTGGGAATAGTAACTGACTGCTAGTCAGCAAAGCGTGTGAATTTAATCCATTCACTGGTATTTGTTGAATATCTGCTTTGTACTTGTGATCTTCATACACAATAATACTATTTGTGCTGTATACAAATTATCTTTATGTCTCAATTTAACATTGCATTAGTAAGAGAGTAAATGGAAAATATGTTGAAGCTTAGATTTCCTAAGAAATATTTATTTTCTAATTTATTCAACTAGCAAATACTATCATCACTTATAGTCATTTTAATGTAACAAAACATTAGGCATTTACTAGTATAGACCTTATTTATAGTTACAATTTTGTTTGTGTCTAAATAATCAAAATAATGTATTTGGGTTTTAGTTTAAAAAAGTCATATTCCATAACTTCTTATTAATCTATTTTTGACACATGTAAGCACATATTTTAGAATGTCAGTGTGCAATTAGATATTCTTAGCACATGTCATTTGTGAAAAGCACTTTAAATCTAAGTACATTCAATTGAGCATAATTAAAATATCAAGATACATATTCTTCATATACATTTTGCCACTTAATTTTTTAAGTAGCTATAAGTATGTACCATGTGAATTCAAATTAAAGGAAAGTGATTAAATTATGGTTATATTTAAGGCTTTTAGTTTAAAACATAGCAGAAATAACCCAGATTCAAAAGTATACTATGTTTCTTTACCCAGGAAAGAATGTTTGGGCATGCTATGCTATCTCAGTAAAGCAGCATTAGAGAAAGGCTTGTTTAGTTCACACAGGTGAAAGAAAATGGACTGCAGAGAAACAGGACCTAGAGCTCCTGAACCAATCCTATAGATTTGTTTATATAGCCTGCTGATACTTCTTATAGTTACAATAATGAGCAGGCAACCTTGGCCAGTCATTTTGAAAACTGTAAAACCTACTTGTCCACACCTTAGACCTAAAGAATATTATCAATTTAGTAAGGGTCATTGTTCTTGGACTACTTGGGGAAAATGGGACAGTACATTAGGATTCTGGATTATGTTGCCTTTCTAAATATTTCATTTCTTGAGATTTTTTTTTTTTTAAAAAGAGCCTACTGTGCCAATTCCTATCATAAAGTTCCTTCTGCAGAGTTAGAAATGTCAACAGTGAAGTAAATAGTTATGTAACATGGCAAGAGGAATTTGGGTCACAAAACTGAGGAAGAGAAGAGAAAATCATATTTCAAGAAGCATCTGGGCATGGCCTGAGAGAAGCCAAACTAGAAGCTATTCTTTGGGTTCTCTGCAGACTGTCCTTCTAACCCACTTTAGAGGGGAGCATTAGAAGAACAAACCTATAATTTTACTTGGCACCATGAGAACCATATCATGTGAAAAATTAGAGCATTTGGAAATAACAATGGTCTGTGTAGATACAGCCTCTCCACTTGGGCTTCATGCTGGCCCAGTTGGAGCTTCTGCAGTCCCACTTACCCTTCTGGTTGCTCTCAGCCTCCTGGATGCACAGGAATCACAACAGCCAAAACTATCGCATGGAGATGTGAACTTGGGCTTGTTAGTGAGACATTCATCGCTCCTACCTTGAACCACTATGCTATATTTAGGTAAAACCTCTACTCTTATAACCATTTTGCAAGCTCATTTGCATAAAGTTAAAATTATCACCAGTTGTACATTTCTGAGTCTAAATTATGCCTCAGATTCACATTTAGTATGATTTGGGGATTTTACTACTCCTTAGTTTGGCTTCTTCAAGATTTATTAACATACAAAGAAAAATTTAATGCATCTGATGAAAATCCAATTACATTGTATCTAAAGAAACATCTACCCTCCATATTTCTTGATGTACATTAATGTCTGTGAATCATTTATTCATCTCATGGACAGAGGTTCACCAAGATATGGGAGTTCTAGTCCATATGACTAGATTAGCCAAAAATGCACGCAGATACTTCGTTCAAGCAGGAAAACTGAAAATGAATCTGTTTTAAAGCTCATTTTCTTTGACAGTCAGCAAATAAGCATAAATGTTCTGAACTTTGGTTTGAAATCAGGCCAGACTGGATTCTGCCTTGGGCAGAGCTCTGTGCTTCGGTTTCCTCATCTCCACAGGCAGGAACACCACAGCCTGCATCTGCATGATTGTGGGGATGAGGGAGGGGACACGAAGAGTTTAGCATGATGTCTGCTATATGAAAAGTGTTCCACAAATGTCTGGCCCTGGTTTCTTAAGGTGGAAACCAGGGGGTTGCAGGGGGCCCTAGCCTTTCAAAGAGTTATAACTATGTCTTATTTCGGGTCACCCTGGTAGAGTTTGTCATTGAAGAGTTAGTCTCAAGGTGATTACTCCCACTTGGTTGCTTGGAAAACCCATCCTTCCAGAAAGGGACCTTTAGGGGCAGACTTAGTGTTAGTGGACATTGTTAGAGGGCTGACTGGAAACAATCAGTATGGAAGTCAAGGTGGGGAAAGCCACATATTAGAGGAAAGGGTACAGCCTGCAGGTACCATAGAGGACAGAGAAGAAAGGTCATTGGCACATGAGAAAGCTGAAGAAAGGAAGGAAGATGAAAAGTGCCTCATAGGAAGAAGCAATTGGAGTCCACAACTGGGCCGTCTTTCCCCCTGTTGGGAGAGCCCTTAGACCTAGGAAACCAGTTTGAAAATTAGACTGCAAAATAATCCTTAACACAACTGGTAAGAGGTAATTCCCACACCATCCCTGAATATTATGCAGCAAAACCTTGATCTCCTTGCACTTGTATACTTTCATTCTCTTGGATTCCCCCAGCACACAAGATCTCTTAACTATGTAGCCTATAAATAAAGAGAAAGGAGAACCCTGGGAAGCAAGAGTCAACAGACCCTGGATGCTATCCCAGAAAGATTGAGCTGTATTCCTCATCAACCCATGGGATTGGTGATGAATGCATTCTACCCATCCGTTTTTAAAGAAAAAGATTAGCAAACCACAGTGACTCATTAGGAGGCTGCCAAATATGTGCATTGGGCAGAGGGATTCCTAACTACAGATGGAAGGGCTCCACCCTACCAATGACTGTGTCGCCCAGAAGTACTTTGGCTTTTTGAGTTACTCAGTGACTCCTCGTGTTTGGATCTTTTCATTTATCTAGTATTCTGCTACACTTTAAAATTCTCTGACAGTATAGAAGTTTGTGAATGTATATGGACACAAAATTCTCTACCTAATTATTCAGAATATTCCTGTCTTCAAATACTTTTGAAAAACCATATCGGGATTTTATTTAGAAAGGTTGTTTTGAATTTTAATTTGGGGAGAAAATTGATGTTTTTATATTTACATTGTAAATTAATTTACAAATTGAAATCTTTACACCATTGAATCTCTCTAACTACAATGCTTGTTTTTCTACTATTCAGATGCTTCATGTCTCTTTAAAAAAAAAAAACCTAGTTTTCTTCATTTTGATCCTATATAATTCATGTTGTTATTTCTGACTAATGCTACTTGTTTTAAAAGAAGTTAACATATAAGATTATTTTTGGTATACCACTAACATCTTTCTCCTTTAAAGATACATGTTTCTGAATGTCAGGATCTGTCTTCTTAAAAATGCTACGAAAAGGGCTGGGGCTGGGGCTCAGTGGTAGAGCGCCTGCCTTGAATGCATGAGGCACTGGGTTCGATCCTCAGCACCACATACAAAATACATAAATAAATAAAATAAAGGTTTGGGAAAAAATTAAAAAAAAAAATGCTACGAAAAAAAAATTTTTATTAGACCTGTGCCAGTATTCAATGTGAATAGAATGAGGTAATCAAGCATTCTCAGTCATGACCTGCCAATAGCCAGGATAAGAATCCACATGGCACTGAACTTAGTCATTGTTCATCTACAGTCCTATGTATACCTAGGGGGCTCCTAATAGAGCATCCACCATTGGGCTGGTATGGTTCTGAGTCCCCTGGGGCAGGAGCAAATGCAGAGCCCTGTGTGAAAACAGATGGGGGCCCACTTTGTCTCCCAATGTGTTTGGGTTGAGGAACAAAATGCATGAGCAGTTGCCTGTGGACTCATTTTTAGAGTCATTAGCTACTTCATCTCTGTGTACAGATCAGACTGACTTCACCATAACTTCTTAGGGAGAGCCAGAATATTATCTTATCATTGATTTTCCAAGGGCATCGGTTGTTATTATTTTGGTTGATGCATCAGACCCTGACTTGTGTCTCCTTGTGCCAAACCCTATTTCTTTTGATTCTGTTTATCTTCGAAGCACGAATGGGATGATGACTGATTGTCAGTTTTTTTCTCTGTAACAAAGTCGCCCCCCAGTTCTGTGAGCGTCACTTGAAAGCTAAGGCTTCATATTTTTATCTTCCACTTCTCCTCTTCCTCTACGTGGAACTTGTGCTGTTTTGCTTAACCAAGGCGTAATTACCCCTAGCTGCTTCATCACCACGCTCTCCTCCCCCGCCAGGTCTTTTCCCCTCATGTCCTCTGCTTGCTCTTACTGTGATCTTCTCAGTTTCCCTTCCTCAGAAGGTGTAGCCCACACAGCTCTCTAAATCCTCAGCCTCGGCTTTGCCATCTCTGCTCCCAGTGGGCTCCACTTAGCCTGCCTGTGTCAGCAGATGCCATTGGCCACTTCACCTTCCGCCTTCGGGTAAGCCGTCTCTTGCCGCCTTTGCCCAGCTGACCAGAACACTACTGTGTATCAGAGGTTTCTCATTCCTTCTTAGGTCTCTTTTTTTTCTTCTTCCCATTCCATATAAGTTCTTCCCTTCAGTTTTTTTCCCATCACTCCCCTGATTTCAATTTATGTGGAATCTGCCCTCATGTGTCTCAGTGCTTTTCTCCAAACTCACTCTTCTTGCCTTCTAAATGTGTCCTATTTCTCTTTATAACCCTTTGTTCCTCTAAAGGAGATGAAAAAATGTGGGTTGTTCTTTGTCCCATATTCTGCGGCCAAATCCTCTTGGCCTCTATTGCATGCATTACCCACCTTCCTTACAGATGTAATTGTTCTAATTGTGACCTTTCATTTCTCGCCTACTCTGCTAAAACCCTAATTGTTAACCTTAATTGCTATCCCTGCCTCAGGGCTCTCTTTCCCTAATAGGCCCTCTCCCCCTTCATATGCCCTCTCCCTCTGCTGCCTAGGTACCTTCCTGATGCATAGATACTAGTCAGACTACTCTCCCACTCCTAAACTGTGTTTACCTACTCTCTTCCTACCACAAGCTCACATGCACCAAATCCAGTATGCAACCCTGTTCGTGGAGATGGTGTCACAGACCTTCCATGATTTGGCCCAGCAGACAGATTTTCAGCTGTCCTCTTTCATACCTCTTCCATGCTGTCTAAAAGGAAAAGGGCTCTGGTCATTTCCTTCCTGCTGCTGTGATGAGCCGTAGCAGAATTACTGCTTAGGCTATAGCGTCCAGCAGCTCCAGCTTAGAATCCAAGTGCTACCTTCCCAGCTGTGTGACCCTAGGTAAGGTAAATAACCTCTTCTACTCTTCTCAGCCTTAGTTTGTTCATGTATAACACTGAAGTAATTACTCACTTTATGATATTATGTGACCAACCCAGGGGAAAAGAAAAAAGTATAACACAACACCTGGTACAGTAAGCACTCAGGTGAATGCTGGTGAGTGATGATATAGATCTTATCATCTTTATAAAAATGTTTCTTGATAGGCATTATGTTGGATCTGTTACCAATTTAAGTATGGCATGCCTTTGGTAATGCCAGTCACTAGGGTTTTGTGTAATGTCTGTCTGGACTACCTAGGCCCTAAGCCCTCTTCAGTCACTAGCCACCATGTTATCTTATGTGCTTTACCACTTCCCTGAACATCCCAGCCAGAACTTTTGCCCTTCTTTGAACTGTCATACCAATTTGTCTGGACCTTAATTCTTCACGTGGAATAGTTACCTTTTCTCACATATCATTTCCTATAGTTGTAAGTCATGTAGTTATGGAACTCCATAGAGAATTCTTTCTTCTGCTTGCTTTCTTGGTAGCCCTGGGCAAACTGCAATATTAATTTGCTGAGGCTATCAAAGTGAAATACCATAGGCTGGGTGGCTTAAACTACAGAAATTTATTTTCTCACATTTCTGGAGGATGGAAATCTAAGATCAAGGTGTTGGCAGGGTTGGTTTCTCTGAGACCTCCCTCTATGGCTTAGAGATGGCTGCCTTTCCCTGTACCCTTACATATCTGTTTTAATTTCCCGTGCTTATAAGAACACCACTGACATTAGATCAGGGTCCACCTTAAAGACTTCATTTTGACTTAATTGTTTTTTCAGAGTCCCCATCTCCAAATACATGGTTACATTCTGAAGCACTGGGGGTTAGGTGCCTCAGAGGGATTAGTCGTATTTACCTATGACTTATGATGCAACACAGTTCAGCTCGGAGCAGTTGCTTTAATCTTCCTTTGGTCTCCATTTACTCCTAGGTAAAACATGGAAGAAGCACCTCTTGAGTGACCAAAGATTCACAGTATATGCAAAGCAATATCTTAGTAGCTTCTGATGGACAGGAATGCTTTCTTGTCTTGTGTCCTTGCAATTCCTGAAACAAACTTTGAACATGATTGCTTACAAATATTTGGTGAACAAATACATGAATGAATGATGGAGTTGCAGAAGTTGTCTGTAATAGATGTGTTTCTTTCTAAGATGGATTCAGTAGCAAAGACTATGACGAGAAACACATAGAGAAGAAAGTGTCCCTGCTGTAAAAACAATATGCCACACGGAGTTTGGTATGGAAAATCTCCCTGTCCTCCTTGCCACACTCCAGAAAGTCATGGGGAAATGATTTGTGACAAAATCGCACGAAAAAAAAAAAAACCCAAAACATAAAAACACAGTATCTTCACACAGCCAGAGCTCTCAAGTGATGAGAGACACAAAGACATTGCACACAATAGGTGTTCCTGTTCGTTGTCTGCCGATTCAGCTATCTTTGATCTCTGTGAAGGAGGAACATGGCTAAGGTACTGTGAAGGGATAATAGACCAGGAGTTGGATGAGCAGCAGGCAGAGTGGTGCTCTGTGGTTAAGCCATGGTGATACTCAGACACTGTGCATCTAATGATAAGCATCTCCTCTCTGTGTCTTAGAGTCTCAAATTTCCTTCCAGCCCCGACTCCAGAGGACCCGTTTCATCTTTGACACCTTTACAATGTGCCACTTGGTGTCTGTAGGTTCTTTCTTCCTTAGTCCACCAGGGGTTATTTTTTCCTGGTATCACTGCACTCTTCCCCCCTGTCGAGCTTTCTGAAGTGGATTTGTCTCTTGCATCATTCACAGTGATGAGAACTCACTCGGCTGTTCTGAAAGAATTGGTATGTGTTGATTGGCTTGGCGTCAGGGAGCTGAGTATTTATAGTTGACTATATACATTGTTCACAACTTTTACAAGTAGTAGTAAATATAGAAGATAATAAGACAACAATCTGTGCCTAAAAATTATACCCTCTGATAATAGTAGCACTTGGTTATGAGATTAGAGGCAAAAAGTGAAGTTTATTCTGTGAAATTATATGGAAGACTTGAGACTAGAAACTCACATAGAAATCATAGCCTTGAGGAGGGCTTAGTAAACTAACCCTCAGAATTAACAGTGATTGTCAGGCATGGTGCACACGCCTATAATCCCAGCTACCTTGATGCAAGAGAGTGATGAGTTCAGGGTCCTTCTGGGCAAGTTGGTGAGCCTTCATCTCAAAAAAGGCTGGGATATAACTCAATGGCAAAGCACCCCTGGGTTCAATCTCTACGACCCACCCCCCCAGCAAAAAAAAGAAAGAACAGTGATACTAGAAATGGCGTACCAAAGGAACTGTCTCAATCCTCATTGCCCAGAATAATTACATAGGAAATTTTTTAATAAGGGCAAATGCAGAAATTATGTAGCTGTATAGAGTAGGGTCTAGAAGTCACTGCTTTTCACAAGCTCTGCAGGTGGGGAAACTAGTCCATCAAGACAAGGGAAAAGAAACCTGAGTGTGTGGAGCCACTGTGCCGTCTTGGGCACTGTGTGGCTGCTGGACATTCGTGGTCTCTGCTATTCCTGGCAAGAAAGAATTTGACAGATATGGAGGCTGAGGCTGGCTGTTCACACAGGATGCTCAGCTGCCTTCTTACCCGCTGTTGGCAGGGCTTGAATGCGGAAGGGCTGCAATCCTCTCTGTTCTTCAAGAAGATGGAATGCTCTGATTACACTTCATTTTATCCCTGGTAGAGATGATCTTACCACCGTTAGCTCTTTGAGAAACCAGCCCTCAAGTTAATTCCATCCAGGTAAATCTTTCTCAGCAATTTTGCCCCTGTAAGACAGGTTTGTTTTTCTTGTTTTGTTGGTTTTTTTTTTTGTACTGGGGATTGAACTCAGGGGCACTCGACCATTGAGCCACATCCCCAGCCCTATTTTGTGTTTTTTTATTTAGAGACAGGGTCTCACTGAGTTGCTTAGCGCCTCGCCATTGCTGAGGCTGGCTTTGAACTCGCCATTCTCCTGTCTCAGCCTCCCAAAGTAATGGGATTACAGGCGTGTGCCACCATGCCTGGCTAAGACAGTTTTTGTACTTTAAATTTTTCTTCATTTTCATGAGTCTCTTGATACCATTTCACTTTCACATACTTCATTTCATTTCACTTTGTGCTTCTGACTCAGAAGCACAAACAGAATGCTTAACATGCTTTTAGTGTAGTTACCAAAGTCTGTTTCATCTCTTCATTCTGCAGCCTTCAACAACTCCCTGTATGTCCCACTGAAAAGACAGATGTAAACTCACAGAACAGATGTAAACTACAGAACACTAACACTGTAGAAAGGCAGGGGGTTGTTCTTACCATGTAAGGTAGTGGCAGCATAGGAGCCAAGCAGAGATGTTCTGAGCTATAGAATAGGGAACAGGCTGTCTGTGTGGACCAGGACACACCACCCTCTGGGGTGCCATCCCACTCTGCTTCCTACTTCATGAGGGCGTCCTGGGTCTTGCAGTGAGCCAAATCCAGGTTGTTCCTACCAAGCTCATTTGGCTCATCTCCTTAGAGGTGAAGGCGATGAGCAAAAACATGGTAAAAGCAGCCAAGAAGAGATAGTCTGCGATTGTCAGAACACAGATGAATGCTGTTCCCCTCTAAATGTGGAGGGGAACATTTCTGTTTTCAAGAACTGTCTTGATTATGATATCAAGTTGGTAAAAATGGAAAAACAATTTGATTTAAAGTTAGTGAATGAACATTTTTTTGAAGTTATGCACAAGTATTTATTTTTCTTTATAGAATTAGCACATGATATCTCCTTCTGTGTGTATAAATATATATATATATTTCATATGTGTATGAAGGATGTATTTCATTCATATGTATGAAATATATATGAAAAAAATAAAAGATGTAAACTCTTTGAAATCTTACTACCTTCAAAGCACCACTTTGGTGTATGTCCTCTGTGTGGTAGTCGGGTACATCAAGGAGAAAAGTGTACATGTATTTTAAACATATTTAATGTTTAGAGTTTCTATTTAACAGTATCTATTGAACATTTTGCCACAAAGTTATTTTTTTAACTGCATAGTATCTCAATATATGGACATGCTCAAATTAATTTAATCCATCCTTTGCCATTGTATATTTATTTTCTTTCCAATTTATTGTCATCTATTATAAATAATACTTCAAAGACCATCTTTGTAGCCAGTTCTTGTTCAGTCCAGATTATTTTGTTAGACTGCATACACTGGGGACTGGGAGTTGAGAATCTACCAAGAGGTAGTTTGGTGTGATGTTGTACCTGTTGCCCTGATGGCATCTACTAAACTGTAAAATGGCAGCTCTGTGTCTGTGGTTTGGCTTTGGTGACATTACTACATAACAGGTATTCTGAACTGTGCTACACAGTAACCTTAGTTTGGGTGTATAAAATGTAGTGTATCTGTGACAAGGAATAACAAGTTGAAGTACACTAAGAAAGAATATAATTGCTGATAATAAGCATAGGCTTAGCTTCAAAATAGCTAGCTTAAAATTTCCTGTATAGTGCACTTTAAAGATTTCACTGATGTTCTTGGAGAAGTGGCATCCAGCCATTTCTGCAATGAAATAACACACATTGTTCATAGTTTAGACCATAATTGATTTAATGCATATTTTTACTGCTTTGACATACCATTTATCTTATATGAAAAGAATAATTCTTTCCACAGGTAATATATAAATAAAATTATAATTCCCATGAAAAGGTATTTGATGATCCACCAATTATTTAAAAGATTTTTTTCACCTAAGTTAACGTGTTCTCTGGCTGTTTTTCACTTTTTCGTTACTGTGACCAAAGACCTAACAGGAACAATTTGAGAAGGAAAAGTATATTTGGAGGCTTATGGTTTCAGAGGTCTCCATTCATAGATGGCCAACTCCATTTCTCAGGGGCCAGGGTAAGGCAAAATATCATGGCAAAAGAGTGTGGTAGAGGGAATCACTTGGGAGCATGGCACCCAGGAACTGAGACGGAGAGAGAGAGCACCCCTCACGTGACAAAATATAAACTCCAACGGCATACCCCAGTGTCCACCTCCTCCAGCCACAGCCTACCTGCTTTCAGTTACCACTCAGTTAATCCCTAAAAGGAGATTAGTTCACTGATTGGGTTAAGGCTGTTATAACCCAATCACTTCACCTCTAAACCTTCTTGCATTGTCTTGCACATAGCTTTTAGGGAATACCTCACCTCTAAACCATAGCACTGGCGATTTTTGAATCATCACTGGAATCACAAAATTCATTATTCAAGAACATTTGTCCTCTTTGCTTCCCTCCTGAGGCAGATGTGTCTCTGTGTATGGGTCATACACGATTTTGTTTCTCCCTCTGCATCTGTGGCTTTGAGCCCTGTGTGGTAGTTGCTTGCACTTCAAGGAGTCTTTGTTATTGTCTGAGGGCTCAAGTGAGGCCAAAAGAAATCTGTTCTTGGTGCTCTCGCAGCCTCCACATTAAGGAGACAGGATCGCTACACGAGGCTTCTAGGCAGTAACTATATTTTGATTCAAGCTTTTGATGAACCAGCTGTTTTAATTGATGGGACAAAGACTAAAACTGGTGTCTCTTTAGCACAGGGCTTTCTGAGCTTTATTGAGAATAGTTGTCCATTTCTTTCTGACCTACCTTATTATTTCCCAGCTTTGATCCTAAATCTTTTTTTTTCTCTTTAGGCTGGAGGCTCCCAAGTGATCTTCACAAATCCTTTAGAAATTGTCAAGATCCGTTTGCAAGTGGCTGGAGAAATCACCACTGGACCCCGAGTCAGTGCTCTGTCCGTCCTGCGAGACCTGGGGTTCTTTGGCATCTACAAGGTATCTTTTAGTCATTTGTTTGATTGCTTGTTCATTTCCTAAACTAAAAACTGTTCATCAGCATGAAGTTGACGTTTCACGTGAAAAAATTATTCTGGAACCCCTAGGGAGGTACCCATCCTGCCATCTGCCAAGAAACTGCCCTCACAGATACACAAATCCAAGCTGACTATGATGTGAATGGTGTCCGCTAGAGCTGTTCAGCACAACTCTTTACAGCATCACTGGCTAGGGCTTTATTTTGATGTGTTATTGATACAAAAACCTACTTTTCAGTGCCCTCCTTCATGAGGGATACATGCAAGGATCCTAGGGCACCATCTTTCAGAAGGTGTGCTGAGCTCAGTTAAGGAAAAACCCATACCAGGGCAAGAATTTATGTTCTGATCCTATACACTGCACCTATCTGTGTTTTCTATATCTAATGCTTCCTCTCAATTATTATAAATCTTAACCATTTTTCATTTATAAATGTTTTTTTTTAGAATGATTGTAAAACCAAACTTTCAGAGGATGCTTAAAATGTTTCATTCACACCATTCTACCACAAAATTGTAATGGAATATATTAAAATCATTTGCACATATGCCCCACTCTAAGACTATCAAACAAAAGGTGTTCACCATTTTTCAGTAAGATTCAAAAAAGAAAAAACAATATTTATACCAACTTGAAGAAGTAAACCTTTAAGAATATAGGAAAAGTTGAATGTCTACTTAAAATAGTTTTCTGTATTTACACTGAAATTAGTAACAGTGTGTTTCTATGGATAATAGCAAGAAATGTCCTATTCAAATTATTCATGTAAATTTTAAACCAGTGCCTTGATCACTACTTAATTCTTTTTTGAATCACCTGTTAATGTGGTTTTACAGAGCATACTGTCTTCAGTTTTACCCTCTGCAAGATAAAGCTCTGTAAGATATAGCAGTTTTTATCTTCATATACAGTATTGTCCCTGGAAATTTTATCCCACAGACGTGTAACATTGAGAGAGCTGATTTCTTTTTTCTTAGTGTCAGTTCCTCCTGAGAGGGTATAATTGATCCCCATGAGTTTCAACTTACCATATTGCTTTTTAGAGAACTTTTCAATAACTTATTTTGACATTCAGCACAGCATTTGTGAGATCCTACCCCAATACTTTTTTCCCCTTTTTTGACTACCTAGAGTTCTGGAGGTGACCTCACTAAATGTCCAGAATTAATAATAATTGAGGTCATTTCGGGCAAATGTACATTCCCCAAATGATATTTTACTTCTTATGGTCAAGTGGATAGAAAGAGCTCCCCTTAAGCTGAGCCTTTGTAAGAATCAAATACAATGTGATATCTTCTTTAATGGGATTGATTTGGGGACATGGTAACAACTTGCCTTATTTACTTAAGCATATGTGGTTTTTAAGAATAAAAATGCTGATTTTTTAAAAAGCAGCACTTAAGATGCTCCATCAGGGACTGTGCAATAAGCAGTGTTCTATAGCTATTTTCTTTACTGGTTTATTATCCAGCTATAAGAAATAAACTGTATTGTCATGATGCATAGCACAGATCAGTTTGAAAGCATCATCTTTTCTAAAATTTTAGGTTCTTGCGGTGTATAACACGATGTAGCAGCTTGTCATTTTGACGGTATACCAAGCAGTCTTTCAGTGGGGCTGTGGTAAAAAGCACTTGGGTACTCTGGCAGTGACTGTCATTAGAATGTCTAGATGGATAAAATGGTAAAAACTTGTTTGCTGGTACAGAAACAGGGCCTGTGAAATCACCTGCAGATGCTACGAGCCTAGGACTTAGTGCTTTTCATCTTCACACTATTTCATAATCTTAATCCCCTTTAACACTCTTTGGAAGTAGTTGGTATCCTAATTTTGCAGTTGGGTGAAGAGAGGCTGCCAGCCTTGGTATTTGAGCTGAAACTGAGGCTCAGAAGTTGCTTGTTTCCACTTTTGTGTTAAAATTGCTTTCCTAAAATGAGCAGGATTGCTCAAGTTTGAGCACGAGAACTCTCCCATATAAAGTTAGTTTAATTACTAGTCTAGTGGTTTAATCTAGTTCAGAGGCATTCCACAGAGCTTGGCACTGTCTTATAATACATTGGGTTTTGGTGTACTGATACTTACCAAGTGAAGTCACTAGTGCTTTGAGCTGGGAACTTGGTTTCATTGCAAGACCTGGCAGCCTCCACCTTCCTGCTGGCCATCCACATCAACTAAATTCCTGAAGACCTGTGAGTCTTCTTTGGGCAGACATGCACTTCTCTGTGGTGTCTGCTTATTTCAGTCAACTGGGCTCTTGCATTATCACCCTAGCTGATTCTCATTTATGGTATCCTGGCTTCCAGCTTCTGCCTTTTCTTGTAAAAATGGGCTCCAGCCCCACCTCACCTTACCTACTCCTCCTCGCCTTTCTTGGTCAGAAATCATTTCAATAGGTTAAGCTGCATCCATTTAGGAAGCATCACAGCTTTAGCATTGCTGTGAATAATGTATTTTAAAAGTGTTTTTGTTTCAAGGTAGCTCTTTTTTTTATTTAATTTATTTATTTGTTCTATTTAGGCTTACATGATAACAGAGTGCCATTTGATTATTGTACATAGAGTGCCATTTGATTCATTGTACATAGATAGAGGATAACAACATATATGCAGTCATACATAAAGTTAGGGCTATGATGATCATCATATTCCACCACCTTTACTGTCCCCATGTCCCCTCCCCGCTTCCCCCCCTGTGAACAGAGATCCACCATTGTTCCCATGTCCTTCCCCACATTATGGATCAGCATCCACTTATCAACGAGTACATTCGGCATTTGGTTTTCTGAGATTGGCTTACTTCACTTAGCATGATATTCTCCAACTCCATCCATTTATCTGCAAATGCCATAATTTTATTCTCTTTTATTCTGAGTAATATTCCATTGTGTATATATACCACAGTTTCTTTATCCAGTCATCTATCGAAGGGCATCTAGGTTGGTTCCACAGTTTAGCTATTGTGAATTGAGCTGCTATAAACATTGAAGTGGCTGCAGCACTGCAGTTTGCTGTTTTTAAGTCTTCTGGGTATAGACCCAGGAGTGGAATAGCTGGGTCAAATGGTAGTTCCATTCCAAGTTTTCTAAGGAATCTCCATGCTGCTTTCCAGATTGTTTATACCAATTTGCAGTTCCACCAGCAATGTATGAGCCTGCCTTTTCCCCCACAACCTCGCCAACATTTATTGTTTTTTTTATTCTTGATAATTGCCATTCTGACTGGCGTGAGATGAAATCTTAAGGTAGTTTTGATTTGCATTTCTCTGATTGCTAGAGATGTTGAACATTTTTTCATATGTCTGTTGATGGATTGTATATCTTTTTCTATGAAGTTTGTGTTCAGCTCTTTGGCCCATTTATTGATTGGGTTGTTAGTTTTTTTGGTGTTAAGCTTTTTGAGTTCTTTATATATCCTGGAGATGAATGCTCTATCGGATGTGTGTGTGGCAAAGATTTGTTCCCAGAATGTTGGCTTTCTGTTCACTTCATTGATTATTTCTTTTGCTGAGAAGCTTTTTAGTTTGAATCCATCCCATTTGTTGATTCTTGATTTTAGCTCTTTTTAGGAATAATGTCTTTCTGTTTGTTGTCTTGGTTGGGTAGAATAATGAAAATGATAAGAAGTCACCTAATACTTTTAAGCCTGGTTTGTGTCCTTCCCTGTAGTCCCACTGTCATAGTTTTTGTTGGGACTGGTAATCTGCCTTCTCTGCCCTGGGCTCTTTTGTTTGCTCTGTTAACATTACAATGGCGAGCACTGAGGAGGGGTGAGTGGCTGGCTCTGTCTGTGTGTCTAGGCCTGCTGAGCTTAACCTTACCTGAATTGGACTTAACCAAGCTTTCTGTTTTTCTCCTGAATTGACTTGCAAAATATCTAACTATTCTGCAACTTCCCAGTAAATGGCAATTAGAATTCTTGCTTTAGAAATACATTTGCAACTGAAAAAGAGTGGATATGGTAAACATTTCACATTCCTGAAATTAGAAATAGTTTAGAGCCAATATAGGGAACTATGTAAACAAAGCCCTTCTAAAATAGTGACATTTAGAGAGCTGTAGTTATAGCATGCAGGAAATAGGTGGTTGAAGTAAAGGCAGAATAAATCATTGCCTTTGAAAGAGCTGCCTGATTGTGATATGGTAGAGAAAAGAATCTTGAACATATACAACATTTCTTAAGAATATATGAGGATTGGGGCTGGTGGAAGAGCACTTACCTAGCATGTGTAAGGCCCTGGGTTTGATCCTCAGCATGGAAAAACAACAACAAAAAACTATATGCAGATGTAATTGCCTTTGGAAAGCTTTTGTTTTATGCATAATACCCTGGAGTATAAAATAAGCCTGATTTTGTCATGAGAAAGAAAGTTGCATCCGTCCCTTTTTGAATGTTACCTTTTCCATAGGAACTCTCAACTTACAAAATTTGTTGTTGAACATTAAATGGCAGCAGAGCTATCACAGGTCAAAAGATGCTTCGTTAGGAAGTCCAGAAGAGATCTTGCCTCTTTTGGAAGACAAAAACTGGTCAGTGAAGCAGTGACAGCTAGGATCCATCAAGCATTGTTCAAAACAGTTTTCAAATTCCATAATCACAAATTAAACCAGGGCTTTTACAACTAGCAAGTTGCTTAGGAATATGGGATCTTGTCTGCTGTGTTCTAATCAAAGGCATTCGTTTCACCCACTGCATTTGATAGTTTTCAAAGTATGTTTTTTTGTCTACCTGCATCAATGTGTACCTGAGTTCATTTACTGTGTGTAAATGAATATTGAAGCTATTGTCCATATCTTGCAAAAGCAAGCAATGATATATCTGTGCATTCTTGTTTATTCTGTTACTTTTCTCAGAGGTTTGGTTTATAAATTTTTCCAAATGAAATACAAGTTGATATTTTTAAAACCTTAAAGGTATATGGAGGGAAGTAAAATTCTTCCTCTAGCCTTTATCTTTCCATTCTCTTCAAATAGTCGCTGCTTAATTTTTTTATAAATCCTTGAAAATTTTTTTCTTCTTAGATCAATATTTGTCTCCTCATCCCTTTCATTTTCTTGCTGTATATTAAAATTGTACCAATATCAATACAGCATGTGTGTTTTCATACAAATAGAGAATTTCTAGGCACACTATATGTTAGAAATCTTTCCTTCCTCATTTTATTTGATAGTAGTATATAATGTTTTTAAGTTTTTTTCTTACCCCTCCCCGCTGGCCCCAATGCTGGGTGTAAGCTTTTTTTTAACTAGTTTCCTCTTGATGAGTATTTATGTTTCTTCCATATATATAAGCAATGCCGGGTGAACATCCCTGTGTTTTATTTTGGTAAACTTTCTTGTATTTTTTAATTGATGCATTATAATTATACATGATAGTGGGATGATGTTACATATGTATACATACACACTATGCAACAATATAATTTGGTATTTTGATATTCTTTTATGAGGGTATACAAAGAATAAATTCTTTTAAATGAAGTTGTTAGGTCAAGGGGTATGTGCATTTTTTATTTTAATAGACCTAATCAAATTCCATCAGTTTAATTTTATCCTGATAACACATATATACTTATAAGAATAATTCCTCAGTTTATCAGCTTTTATAAACTTCTCATTTTATATGTGCATGCCCCATGTGAAGAAAGCAATTGTTTAATTATCACTTTGAGCACATGTTACACACTAGTTTCCTGACATCGAGGGGCATGCTTTGGTTTTACTGCCACCCTCATGGCTGCTCTCACCCTTCCACTTGTACTTCAGTCTTTATTTGAACCTCTGTGGAAGCCTCTTCAGTAATTTTTTTGTTTTTTTGTTTTTTTGGTACCAAGGACTGAACTCAGGGGCACTCGACCACTGAGCCACATCTCCAGCCCTATTTTGTGTTTTATGTAGAGACAGGGTCTCACTAAGTGGCTTAGTGCCTCACCATTGCTGAGGCTGGCTTTGAACTCACAATTCTCTTGTCTCAGCCTCCCTAAGTGCTGGGATTATAGGCTTGCGCCACCGCTCCCAGCTTCGGTGGTTTCTTTATTTTGACTTTGACTCCCTCAAATTCATTGTTATTGCAGCAGCCAGAATGATCCATTTAATATGTAAGTCAGATTAATTCGCTCAGTCAACACACACTTTCTTAATGTTTATAGCAACTTTATTCACAATCACCAAAACCCAGAAGCAACCAAGATGTCCTTCACCAAGTGAATGGATAAACAAACTGGGGGTGTGCAGACAATGGAATATTACTCAATGCTAAAAAGAAACGAGCTCTTAGTGGGGCACAGTGGCACACACCTGTAATCCCAGCAGCTCAGGAGGCTGAGGCAGGAGGATCGAGAGTTCAAAGCCAGCCTCAGCAAAAGCGAGGTGCTAAGCAACTCAGTGAGACCCTGTCTCTAAATAAAATACAAAATAGGGCTGGGGATGTGGCTCAGTGGTTGAGTGCTCCTGAGTTCAATTCTCAGTACTCCCCCACCCCAAAAAAAAGAAAGAAAAAGAAATGAGCTCTCAAGCCATGAAAAAACATGGAAGAAATTTAAGTGCGTATTACTAAGTAAAAGAAGCTGATCTGAAAAGGATACATGTTGCCTGAGTCCAAGTGCATGACATTCTGGAAAAGGCAAAACCATAGAGACAGTAACAAGATCCATCAGCACACTTTTATTGGGAGCTAACTATGTGCCTGGTGCTGTTCTAGCCATTTGGGAGGTGGCTGGGAAAAGCCAAGCTTGCTGCTCACAGTTTGGTGTATAGGAAAAGTCCGCCATCAAGAAAACAAATATATGACATCAGGTGGTGCTAAGAACTTTGAAGACATAAAAGCAGGGTAAGGGGATGGAGAAGGGCCAAAGTAGGCTGGGGGTGCATTTTAATAGGGTGGCCAGGGGAGTCCTCTGGAATGAGGTATCTGGGCAGAAACCAGAAGGAAATGAGAAACTAGTGGGCTCTATAGAAACTGCTCCCCAGTGGAAAACATTCCAGCAGCTTTCTCTTGCAGTTAGAGCAGATGCCCAACTGCTTGCCTGGGGGCCTTTCCTTCTCACCTTCCATTTTGTATCAACATCCTGTGGTCTAGTTTTGCTGACTGACTTTGCTTTCTTCAGATATTTCAAGTTGTTCCCTCTTGTTCTTCAGTCTACCCGAAGGCTATTCCCCTGAAGCCTTTGCTCAACAAATGCCTCCTCAGGAAGACAACTGGGCTACTTGTTGTCATGGTCCCCTTTCCAGTTCTCTGGCAGTATCCGTCACCATCTGATGTCTTTCTTCTCTGTGTACCTGTGTCTCCCTTATCTAGAGTGTATTTGGTAGCAGCGACCTTTCTTCTTCACTGCTGCTCTGTAACTTTTCTGGTACTTTTCTGGGACACCTGATAAATATCTGTTGAGCACATGCGATAACTAAAAGCCAGGTGTTTCCATGTTATACGTGACGATATTAGAGCAGAGAAAGTGGATTGGTGAATAATGACCAAAAAGACCATAATGTTGGGAAAGTCAAAGTAAACAGGGGGCTAAATGTGTTCAGTTTCAGAGGCACCCATTTCTCCACCCAGCAAGCTCTGCCCTAGACCAGGGATACAAAACTAAATCATTGTGATTTGTAAAGACTTTACCATCTCGTGGGGGCAGCTAGCCAAATTCACAGATCCACAGAAATTATGTGCATGCACTTGAGAAGAGCTGTCAAAGGGTGTAGGCACAGGCTATAAGGGAGATGGAGCTGACTCTCAGAGAGACGGCCAGGAAGGCATTCTGAAGGAGATGGCCTTGAATGATGAACAGGTGAACCAGATAGAAGGCAGAGACGGATGGCCTGCACAGCTGTATGTTTGAGGAAACATAATTTGGCTTCTTGGCTTCAGTGGGGAAATGATGTACCACAGGAAAAAACTGAACAAGACTGAAGTCAGGGAGGACAGCAAGGGGGATGTAGGTTGAGGGTAGTGATGCTGACCTGGACCAGGGCGGTGGGCAGTGGGATTAGGGCAGTGGCAAAGGTGGGATATATTTGAAGGACACTTTAGAGTTAGTGTCACAAAACTCCAGAAAGTGATGAAAGGTAGAAAGTAAAGGAAGATTAAAAGATGACTTCTGGATTTCTCACTTGAGCACCTGGATAGATGGGGATGACATAAACTTTACAATTTCAGAATATTTGAGGCGCTGTGAGAAACCTTTAGACCTTTCATTTTCTAATTGGAGAATAGAGGCCCTGAAATCTAATAACGTTTGGCTACATGACTAGGTAGGCAGGAGCAGGTCCCTGACTCTTTGTTTTTGTTTTTTATTTGTTTGTTTTTTATTTTGGGGTGTTTTTTTTGGTGGTCGTTGTTTTTTACTGTGAAGATATTGAATGGAGAACCAGAGCCCTGCAGAGGCATGGACATGCCAGGTGCTCTATGAGAGTCACGTGCATGTGTGAAGCCATGAGAGAAGGTGAGATTTCCAAGCCATGGGATCAATAATGGAACTCAGAGACCACCCTTATTTGTTTATTTACGTATGTATTTTTCGGTTTGGTACAGGGGAATGCAACCAGGAGCACTTTACTCCTGAGCTACATCTCACCCTTTTTGTTTTTTATTTTGTGACAGGGTCTTGCTAAGTTGCTGAGTCTGGCCTACAACTTGGGATCCTTCTGCCCCAGCCTCTGGAGTCACTGGGATTATAGGCACACAGCACCACAGCTAGGTGCAACTGTCAGGTGGAGAGCTCAGTGAACAGCCTGTGGACACTAGTAGAGGAATGAGATGTGAGGGAGGAAAAGCCATGAGCGTTACCAGATGCCATGGAGACAAAGAGGGACAAAGGATGTGAAAACGTTTTCAAACTTAAAGATGGAAGTCAGTGGTTATATTTAAGAAAGCAATTTAATCAGAATGATACAAACAGAAACCACTCAACCTAAAAGTATTACAGTGAAAGAAAACAGCAACCAGAAGAAAACGTCTAAGGATAATGTTTTGGGGGGCAGAGGGGATAGGTTGAGAGATGACTGTTTTCATTTCCTTTGTCTCTTGTGGTGCTAGGGATCAAACCCAGGGCCTCTCATATTCTAGGCAAGTGCTGAACCGCACCCCCAGTCCATTTGTTTTAATTTTATTCTGAGAACTATGCCTGCCTCTAGACAGGACAAAAGAGTCACTGAAAATGGAAGGGTATGGAGCATCCGAAGATGGCAAGATCAAATACAGTGCTAGACTCTCAGAAGGCAAAGAGAGAGTATGTCCTGGCTTAGAAGAGAGAGAAAGAGAGTGTGTGTGTGTGTGTGTGTGTGTGTGTGTGTGTGTGTGTTCAACTCCTCAGTGCTGATGTTTATTGAGTAACTGGGCCCGAGCTTGAAGCTGTGTGTGCTTCACATCGTTTAGTCCTCACTACAGCCTCTGAGAAGGCTTCTATTCTAAGCTCCAGGTTACAGCAGAAGAGAGGGAAGCCTGATGTATTTAGGTAATTTGTGTAAGGCCACATACCTTGTAAGCTAAGTGGTGAGGCTGAGTTCCAAACTTCATCCTATTGCTTTTTGAAACCTGACATGTAACTTAAAGATACTTGAGCCACATAGGAAAGAACACAGGCATAATAGATGCACATAGATTTGCATGGAAATAATAATAAGATTATTGTGGGGATTTACTAAAATATATACATGCAAAGCACACAAGGTAGAGCTTTGTATATGATGTGCTAGTTATTATTAATTTTTAATTATAGAATGCCAACTAAGGGATCCTTGCAAAAATACCTAGTTCTGCCCCAGGCCTGGGTAATTTCTAATGCTGTGTGGTCAACAGCCTCCTCTAGACTAGACATTCAGCTTTGGACTTTGGAATAGCAAATAAAAAGGACATGACTTGAAAAGCATTGTTTTTATAAAATAGTTCCCAAAGGAATTGAAAGTGTTAAAGAAGCCAGATGGAAAGAGATTCTTAAAAATAGGGCAAGTGAGCCCAAGTGTCCATGCTCAGATGAGTGGATAAACAAAATCTGGCAAATACATATAAGGGAATAGTATTCATTCTGAAAAGGAGAGGAAATTCTGACACATGCTACAATGTGGATGAACCCTGAGGACATTATGCCAAGAGAAATAAGCCAGTCACAAAAGGACAGTATGACATAATTCCACTTGTATGAGATATCTAGAATAGTCAGATTTATAGAGACAGAAAGTAGCATGGTTGTTGCCATTGGCCCTGCGGGAGGGGAGAATGGGAGTTAGTGTTCAATGGGTACAAAATTTCAGTTTTGCAATATGAAAAGTTTCTAGAATGTGAAAGCACTTAACCCTATTGAACTGTACACTTAAAAATGCTTATGACGGTAAATTTTATGTGTATTTTACTACGATTTTTTAAAATAAAAGTAAAAATTCTAAAAGGTTAAAAAAACAGCAAATGATTAATATTTTATCATTTTTTTCTTTCATTCACCAAATATTTACTGTGTGCTAGCACTGCAGTAGGTACTGGAGTTTCAGAGATGTATATAGTATCATTGCTTTCAGTGTGATCAGTGTTGAGGGCATGAGAGATATAAACATAAAACTCTAGTGCCATAAAGTTCTTTTAAAAGTTTATTTTATTGGACAGGACAGAAAATTCAGATACAGAGGGATATCTAACAATAACATATTACTTTCCTAGCCCCAAGCTTCAGTAACTTATCTTTCCAGAGGCAAACATTTTTACCAGTTTTTGTTCTATTATTTGTTTTGTTCTAATTTTGTTGTTTCTTGCTAAGTGCCCACAGAATTAGTTTTAAGACAAGTCTTTTTTCTTAACTTTCAGACTATAATACACTGCCCTTCATGGTAAAAGTATATAAAATGATGCTACTAACCCATTGTTCATGGAGTGCTCTGAATATATTTTCCAGAGGAGATGGATATGTTTCTATTTCCACGAAGTCATTCTTATATTCTCTGGTTTTCAATTGTGACCAAGGCATGCACTTTTAAAATGGCTGACTTAAGAAATGTTAATTGACTACAGAATGAAACAGATAAATGTTTCATTGTAACTAAAGAGGCCTATGGGGTCTGATCAACTTAGCAAACTCTTTGAAACTTATTTAGTAGAATTGGATCTATCACTAAATAAAAGATTGTATCTTAGCTTGATAAATTTCAAACCCTACAATGATTCAGGTATGAACTTCCATTTTTCTGCTCCAACAGGACAATGTGCTTTTCATTGATAATAGTAATTATCACTCCTTTTATTGAAGATCCTGTGCTAGATACTATACAAACTACCTTACTCTCATCATTAGATTTAAGTTTAGTATGTCTAAAAATTTTGCATTTCATGGATGAGAAAGTTGAGGCACCGAGATTCTGAGAACTTCACCCAGCATCAGATGATCTGAGCCCAGGTCTCTACAAATCCTCTATTGTATTCTTGCTCCTACAATGTACTATTTTTGGTATGGAGAGACAGATTTCAGAGGTAGTTTCATATTTAAGATGGTACTTTTTGAATATGTGTTTTTTAAAAGTGGTGTACTTATTCTGTGAGAGGTCATCCCCTTCAGGCAGGGAGCTTTCAGAGAGTTGCATAGAGTGGTGAGGCACAAAGAGAACCCCAGCTCAGTTAGCTGAGTAGCCATAATTATTGATGTTATAGACAGATGGCCTTGTTGATGTACTGAGGGGCCTTGGGGGAGAAGTACCCTACCCCAATTTGGTGATCCACATTAAGGGGAAAAAAAAAAAAATTTAGCAGGGGAAGCTACCTGCATAATCATTGCATGTTTTGAAGGAAATGTCTCTAGAGACAGTGTCAATAGCAACCAGCTTGAGCATCTCTTCTGAAAGGCATAAACTCTCTTTATAGTGTTCACAGCCATGGGCAGATCAGAACTGATCATCCAGTTAAAACAACTTATAATGTTGTACAATGTGTCTTTAAAACGCCTTTTAAAATACATGAGATAGCAAAGAAATAAGGAATGTTCAAGACTAAAATTAGATGAATTTAACAGAACCATAAAGCTGACTTTTGCCTTGAAGACATCAGCCAAATGTCTGAACATTAATTTTTTGAAGCTATAGGGAATAACTAGGTATTGCCTGAAGAACTAAATCTAAAAAGAACAGGGCAGAGACTAAGGTGAGTCAAGCAAAGGACCTCAGTGACAAAATTTAAGGGGATATTTACTTCCAGGGGCCAGCCCTAGTGCACAGCCCTGATAATAAAGGTCTCCTTGATGTGCCTACTCTGGGCTTCACTAGACTTAACCTTACCTCTGGTCTTAAAAGAAAATCTTCCCCCATAAAACAGACCACAAAGAGCAGTACCCCAAGTGGATGGGTAAAATAACAATGCCTCTTCTACTCTAGGTTGCAAGGAAAATTGCCTTACCTCTCAGTGGAGAAGGAGAAAAGGAACTAGGGAGGAAAGCCCTCTTCTAAGAATCAGAAACCCTGAGCTGGTCTCACATGGGCTTACAGGCTGAAGTTACATTTCTTTGGTAATAAGAAAAATGTCAAGCTGGTAACTTATTTTTAAACAGTCTTGAATTCATGATGCTCCTTTGTGTCTGACAGAAGAAAACGTAAGTCCTCTTTAGGGGAACCTACCTTCAACCCAGGCCTCAAAAAAATTTCATAGATTATGTTACAAGGAAATGAACAAGGCACATTAGAAAATCTCAAGTCATACGAGCAGTGAGGCCTTTTAAGAAGAGATAACAAAAACAATGAGGAAGCATCTTAAATCTACAAAGATTTAATGATTGGGGGATACTAGGATCAAATCCAGGGTCTCACACCTGCTGTGCAAGTTGCTCTACCACCAACCTATATTCCCAGACCTTTTTTAAATTTTATTTTGAAACAGGGTCTAGTTAAGTTGCCCAGCTGGCCTCAGACTTGCAATCTTATCGCTTCAGCCTTTCAGATAGCTAAGATTTCAGGCATGCACCTGGCTGTAAATTTTTAAATTATCAGAATATTAAATGAATGTTTTAATTTGTTTTAAAAATCAAAAATTGAAGATATTTATAATGGTTAAAATTTAACAGATGGCTTTGACAACAGATTGAACACAGTCAAAGAGAGAATTAGTGAGCGGGAAGATATGAAATTATCCAGTATGCATTTTTGAGAGACATACAAATTGAGATGGAGAATAGCATGGGATGGTCTGATAGGTATAAAACAAAACTAGAAAGGAAAGATGATAGCTGAAGATTTTCTAGATCTTATAACAGCCATTAATTCACAGACTGTAGAAGTACAACAAATGGCAAATGTGAGATAAATAAAGATAATCCAGACTAAACACATTAGACTAAAATTACTGAACATCAGAACTAGAGAGAACCTCTTAAATAGCCAGAGAGAAAGGCATATTTGTTGCCAAAGGGACAACAGTTGAACTGACACTTAATTTAGGAATAATGACAGCTAGAAGACAGTTGAATGGTGTCTTCAGTATTTAGAAGAAAAAATCTTTTCCACCTAGAACTCTATACCCTGTAAAAATGTATTTTAGGAACAGAGAAAAAATAAAGACATTTTTAGACTGGAAAAACACATCACCAGTAAGACCTTAATAAATGAAATTATAAAATGTACTTCCGGTAGAAAGGAAATTGATTATAGGTGGAAATGCAACAGAAAAACAGTGAAAGTAATAAATGTTTACTCTAAGCAGCATTGCCTTAATTAATTTATAAATGTATGTATATGTTTGTAGATGATAATTATAAATGCTTAATGTTTTAAGGTAGAATTAAAATTCATAATCATAAAATGGGGGTTGCTTGTAATTTAAGTAGTCAAAAGAACATGTGTTTATACAAGAGGAAAGTGAAGATAGCAAACACTAATACATTAACCAGGCGTATTAACATTCTCAGTGTAAACACTTAGAGGAGAAATGGACTTTGCAGTAGTGGTGTGGGTGAGAGGGGAGAGGAAGGAAAGATAACAAAAATTGAAAAAGTGAGATACATGTCACAGATCAGCTTTGTGAAGGTGGCAGGACTGGCAGCTTGAAGACTAACGTTCCATGTGAAAAAATTCCAGTCCATCTAAGTGATGAACATCGTCAATGGCAAAGCAACATACAATAGTCGAACAGTAGAGAGCTGGGACTGACAGTGGTGTTTCCTTAAAAAAAGAAAAGAAAAAAAACACCTCGAGGTTGCCAAGATTATTTTTTCAGAATTGGAATTAAGAAGAAGTCGATGTTTTAAAAGTTCATGAACTAGAAACCAAATAGTAAACATTTACATTTTATATTCAAATGGACGTCATTTTGATATTTAGTGATATGAAATATTCATTTATTGGCTGGCTTATTTGATTTCAACACCACTGACAATAACATAATGGGTCTTGGCACTAGTGATGTTTCTCAGCAAGATGCTGAAATTCACCCTGTTCAAATCCCAGGCACCTGAAGTCCAACCATTCCTTGATTGGGCAGAAGGCATGCTGCCAGGCTGTGTATCTAAGGGTTAACTCACTTAGGGGAAATCACGAAGAATGCTAAGGGATCAAGACATGACATGCTGCCCATTGTTTGTAGCTCCAGGATCAAAATATACACTTACACATGCCAAATAAATTCTAAACCTGTAAGGTAGGAAAAGAGGGGTGGCTCTGACGACAGGTGCCAGAAGCATTAAATAACCTACTCAGACAAGGTGCACCACTGTTGTCTTGAATGCTGCAGGGTCCCTCAGTCTGGCATTTTCCCCCATGCTAGACAATGTGTATTCACTGCTGGAGTCTCTGTTAAGCCTCTGTCTCCCAGACCTGCTGGCTCCTGGTGCCCAGCCCAACACAGAGGTGCCTTTGTGAATGTAATTACCTTTCCCTGTATTAGAAATAGTCTGTTTAGAGCTGTGTTTGCAGGTACAGCTAGAATAAGCAGGAATTAGCATGCAAAAAGAACTGCCCTGGCCCCAACTTCTTTATCAGCACCACCCTTCAGGACTGGCTTTTTTCCCAACTTTGGATTGATTGGGCAAGTGTGACGCCATCCAAAATGAAGAACTTTGAAAGAAAAAGAAGAAAGGAAAAAAAGACATTAGGAATTGGAGATAGCTCTGGGAGTGGGGGTGCAGGGAAATCCTGACATGTTGTATCTTTTGACAATCTCATACCAGACAGCTGCCAGAATAAATCTAAATGGATGATTCTAGAAACTTAAGAATTGATTAAAGCTCCAGCAAAATGTCTACATCCAAAATTCAGGAGAAGCCGGGCACGGTGGCTGTAGCCTGTAATCCCAGCACTTAGGGAGGCTGAGACAGGAGAATCACAAGTTCAAAGCCAGCCTCAGCAATGGCGAGGTGCTAAGCAACTCAGTGAGACCCTGTCTCTACATAAAACACAAAATAGGGCTGGGGATGTGGCTCTGGTTGAGTGTCCCTGAATTCAATCCCCAGTACCAAAAAAAAAAAAAATTCAGGAGAAGATAAATGGTTCTTGTGCCATGAAGACACTGTGGCCAGCATCTCTAAGCCTGTCTAGTTGGCCTATGTTGATGATGTACAATGAACTTTAAGTGAAATGGGAGTAACCTTTAAAGAACCTTCCTAGACCTCAGATATGATGACTGTGGAGGGCATTAGTACGATTTAGAATTAGAGGGAGCCAGAGATGTTTTTTGTTATTCCTATCTGTAATAGTGGACCTTTTATTTAAAAATTTTAAAAAAGACAGTAAGTTCCCCTTTTTTGGAGATAGTACTTTAATGACTAGTAAAGAGATTAGAAGATTGTATTTTGCATTTGGTAATTTTCCCCAAATGATTTTACTGCATGTACAAAGGAAATTCAGGGCCAACCAGAGAACATCTAAGAGCAGAGCTGCCCAGAGAACCAGTAAAAAAGACTCCAGGCCAGAAAATGTAAGGATTTTTCCATGGAGCAGAAAGATTTAGAGATTTATTTTAAATGGCACATCCTTTGTCATGTATTAATTTTTTAATAGCCAAAGTAATTATTTCTGTGTTCCTGATGCAGGCCGTGGGATGGCAGAAAATGTTTTCCTTTATTGCACAGTTGCTTGTTCGGAATGGCTGATTGCTTCGTAGAAATTGTGTACGGGGCAGGTAGAATACAAGTTAGACAGGTTTGTGTTTTGATGTAGGACTAGAGAATGGGTGTTCACGACAAAGTGAAGGATTTATCAAGGAATCTGGGAGAGAAACTTTTTCACCCTTGGAACTTTAAAAGCCTTTTTAACATCCTGCTTCTCTTTTCATTGTGCGGGGAGCAGCAGGTCAGGGATTGCCTGAGGCGGCCTTGCAAATTGGCACCTGCCTTTGTGCCTACAACCTGAAGGAAGCGGTGAGGAAAAAGAGGCCAGGGAAATTTAACAAGTGTGCCTGTTTCTCCAGCCTTTTGCAGTGTTAGCTCTCCATGGGAACTGGGCTTTGGTGCCTGGCGTGCAAGGGAATCGAAGGCCACCTCCCAGCTCAACCAGGGTAGTTATTTGCTGCAGGGAGACACCTGAGCAGCTGGACTATGACATAATACAGGTACCAGGAGAGGCAGGGAGACAGCCCTCTGGTCAGGTTTGTCATTTACATATGTACTCACTACTCTGGGTACTTTACAGAAGACTTTCATGGTTATTGCCTCATTTATTACTAAGACTCCAGTCCCTTTTCTTCCCTGAAGAAGGTGACCTTTGGTGTTTGTTGTTGTTGTTGTTGTATTGTTTAGTACCCGGGATTGAGCCCAGGGGCACTCAACTACTGAGCCACATCCCCAGTCCTTTTTGTATTTTGTTTAGAGTTGGTATCTCACTAAGTTGCTGAGGGTCTCACTAAATTGCTGAGGCTGGATTCGAACTCACAATCCTCCTGCCTCAGCCTCCTGAGCCACTGGAATTACAGGTGTGTACCATGGTGCCCAGCACCTTTGGTACTTTTGACAGGAAGGTTCCTGGGGCTCATCACATGGCTACCCAGCCATGTGAAGGAGTTGAGAGGTGTGTGGTCTATCACATGTTCTTTTCTGAGTAGATGCATTTTTAAAGGTTTGAACATCCCCTCTATAGAGCAAGGATGGTGGCTGCCCACAAGTTCTCTTCTTCTTGGACTTCTTTTTTTCAGGTAATTAAATCCTAAGTCCTCTTACTCATTCTAACATTTGCTCTGGTTTGCATAATTTACTTGGCCTGATTCTTCTATTAAAAATGCAACATATTCTACCACTTTCCCTCCACTGTTGCACTGTGCAGTTAGTTTCACCTTTCCCCAGGTTTGTTCCTTTTCATTTGTTTGTATGTTTGATTTTGGGCCAAGCCATTTTTCCTCTCTGCCATCCAGTGTTATTGTGAAACATCTCTTGAATTTCATCATACCTCTTCCCAGGCATTTATAACAGGGATGCATTACTTACTATCATGATTTCAGGAAAGGAAAGAGAGGGTCTGCTAATGGGGTCCCTTCTTGAGGCACCCAGCTGCTGCTTTCATGTGCCTTCACTCTTCCTATGTCTTAGGGATGTTTCTAATTTCAGGTCCTGTCTTCTCATGCATGTTCCTCTGCTCATATTGAAGGCACATAGTATAAGACAATTAATCTGACTCCCTCACACCTTTTTTCCCCCAACTTTAGCATTCCAATACAAAATTATTCTTTCTCCTAGGTTTTGCAGTATCCGCAACAAATCACATACCTTTGCTCAACTAGAAGCTTGGTTTATTTTCTAATATATTTTTTCCAGCATGAGTTATTGTCCTTCTGGAAATCTGAGAACATACTGAAATCCTCTCATGTCTCTTTTCAGTTGTGATTTTTTTCTCCCCTATGGGAATTGGCGAAACAAAATCAGTATCTTCAAGAACCCGTCTTAGGGCCCAGCTGACACAGATTTTGCTAAGTGTTTTATAAATTAAATCAGACAATAGTTCCTGGCTTCTGGTTGCTTACAGTCTGAAATAGGCAACACTGACATAGGTAGATAGATGGGCATGAAGAAAACTCAGAGCAGTATTGAGAAGGTAGACAGTGTGGAGCCAGGTGGAATCCATCCCTATCTATCTTAAAAAGTCCTCAGTGGAAGCTGGGCACAGTGGTGCACACCTGTAATCCCAGTGGCTTGGGAGGCTGAGGCAGGAGGATCAAGAGTTCAAAGCCAGCCTCAGCAAAAGCGAGGCACTAAGCAACTCAGTGAGGCCCTGTCTCTAAATAAAATAAAAAAACTAGGGCTGGGGATGTGGCTCAGTGGTTGAGTACCCCTGAGTTCAATCCCTGTTACCAAAAAAAAAAAACCCTACATACCATGTTTCCTCAGTGGAAACATGGTATGTAGGGTTTAAGTGAATGAAGAAGTTGTATTTAGGGGGTTGGTACTCCCATCTTAGCAATCATAAAAGAAGATTCAGTGATACGTGTACCTTGATTGATCAGGTGAATGGGGCATTGATAGCTTTACCTGAGAGAAATCAGGATTACCAGGGCGAAGAAACTGGGAAAGTGAAGGAAGTCATTATAAAGCTTTGCCAAGGGTGAGACTATTCGTCCTAATCCACAGGATAGCCCAATACCAAAGGTGGCAGTAGAGTTTTTGAAATGAGTAGGGGGAAAACAATGTAGGCAACATGACTAAAGAATGAAGGAAATATTAGATCATACATGGCAGAAACAAAACAAAAATCAGACACTGTGAATTTAAGGAGAAGAAAAGGCATAACCCAGAGCCACTCCAGCATGCTCTCAGCTCTGGAATGGTTGGTGATATTTTTGCAAACAGAAGGCTGCAAAACATTTACAGTACTTGCGGTAGTTACCTCTGGCTGGTGAAAATTAGGAGCAATTAAATTTTTAATGCTTTTCTGTATTTACCATGATAAACACTTAACTGTTTTATAATCAGGAGAGGGAAAAAAATCTTAGAAAATATTACCAGCAAAGATATAAGGAGAGCACAGATTGAAATCTGGCTTTAAATGTCAGCATTGGGAGATGTGGTTAAAGATAAAATTAATAGATGTAGTAAGAAGCAACATTGGTGGGAAGAATTACAGCAGTCTAAAAAGTTACTCCAAATGATCTGTTCAGAAAGTCAGTAATATGGTTGATATTTTTTACCATATTGAGGGAACCAGACATGAAGCTTTAATTGATCTTTATTTGAGTTGGTTATTTGATGTCTAGTTTGAGTTGTCTTTTCTACAGACTCTACATGTAAACAAAAGAGCTGGCAGAACTTACAGAAAGACACAAAGGCAAGAAGGGAAAAGGTAGAGAAAATAAGAAATTAAAGGGTGGTAGAGTTATCCTTAAACACTCATTGCCTAAATTCTGACTTTAAAAAACTAATCATAAGGAAAGAATTTTGGATGCTATACATGGATATTGACATTGTACTTTACTTTTTTCACCTTGAGAAAGCTGAGAGGGATGGGGAAAACTGCTAGAGACTTGTGTTTTGGACCTGTCTCCAGAATTAACTCCAAGATATACCCTGAACAGGCCCAGGGCACAGCCTTCAATAAAAACACAATTGATAGATTACCCTGGGCATCAGTTTGCACATGTATAAAATGAGCAGCTTTTGTGTCCTGGATGTTGTGGTTTTTAATTTCAGTTAGGTACTGAACAGTTTGGGAGTGGACAGGATACAGAGGCATGGGCTGATTGTGAGATCCACTGGTTCTTTTTTGAATACCCATTTGCAGAGTGTGGAGACATGAGACATGCTTCAGGCATCCATGGGCCAGTTGACTGAGGAACAGCCAACATGACAGAATCTAGATTCCAAGCATTTGTTCTGGTTGCAAGGATGAGCCAAACGGGTATTAAATTTAATGGGATTAAATACACAATCCTACTTGTGTTACTTTACTTGTGTACGACAACTAAGTTGCAGTAGACCTGGGTTAATCGTTTCTATGAAAAAGACTAAGGGTTTTATAACCCAGACTCTCACTTTGAGTTAGGAACGAAATGTGTATGTCAGGGGGGGAAAACAAACAAAGCTACAGTAACAGATGTGGAAAGTTAAAGAACTTTGACAGATTGGAGCCCCATCAGGGAGAAATACCTAAGATCCAGCATTACTAGACCTCAGTAAATGTCGCTGGACGTGGCTAGATCTGTTGAATCTGGATGGATTCATTATTTTCTTTTGGGAATCTTTATAGATGTTGGAAATTTTTAGGTATTAGAAATCTGTGAAAGAAATGGTATTAAATCATTAAGTGTTGAAAAAGGGTGATTTCCTTCCTGTGCAGCCTACCCCAAACACAATATGAGTTGTGGTTTTCATTATAATATTATATCATATTTCAGGGCACTCATCAGTTCTCAGGGCCTCTGCATGGCATTATTTTGGCACCAGAAATTATTTATTGAAGACTTTGCTCTAGGAGCTAATTATTTTACCACCGCTCTTATATGTGTCATAATTATAGTAAATATTTTAAGGCCTACGAGCAGGCATTTATCAATGTCTCATAAACCCTAAATAGTGGGCAAGTATGTGAATGAATTAAAGGGATCCATGAATTCCCAGAAAAGACACATAACTTTTTTGTGTACATGTAATTTTTTTTCTGGGAAAGTGTCCAACACTCTCGTCGGATTCTCAAATAATACAAAAATTAGACCTTTGCCCCTCCACCTGTGTAATTTGTCGACTTGCTATGTATAAGCAAAAAAGCATCTTTTTTGCCTCCCATCTTCTACTGAGACCAGCAAACAGATCTTCCTTGAAATGGCAATGACTTGCCACCAGTGGGGACTTGAAAGGATGTTAACAGGCAGAGTTCCAAAAATGCTTCAATAGAAATCTTAGCATTAGAATAAATGAGAGTTCCCCTCCCACTTCCTCACACCATACAACAAAATTAGTTTTATTTTTAAAAACAAGATTCAGACTTGTTACTTGCAGAATTTGGATGATTTTTTTACTGTTCCCCTTTCAACTTGTGAGTACAAATTTGATCTTCTCCAGGAATATTTTGTTCTGAGGTGAGTTCCAGAGAAGCCTGATCTTCTCAATGGGATATGTGTTTCATGTGGTTTTTCTTCCTTTGCAAACGCACAGGGTGCCAAAGCCTGCTTTCTGCGGGACATTCCTTTCTCGGCCATCTACTTCCCGTGTTATGCTCATGTGAAGGCTTCTTTTGCAAATGAAGATGGGCAGGTTAGCCCCGGGAGTCTGCTCTTAGCTGGTGCTATTGCTGGTGAGTGTCCTCTATGAAGTTCTCTTGTTTCCCCACCACCCCTCCCCAGGCTTTAGCCCCCACTCTCCCAACCCTACCACATGCTACAACACTGGAATTTTTTGCTGATAGTTCTTGACAGGGTACATAACAGATTATTTTGGATAGCTACTGAAAAGAGAGAGTGAGAAAGTAATCTCCATTCTGGGAGATTAGATTCTCAGATAAGCAATAATTCTGGAAAGGGCTCCTTAAATATTGATTCATTCTATGGCCTTATTGGATTCCACTTCAAGTTACCTGTTATTTCATAATTTCACTTTAGAATCAAAGAATGGTAATATTTCGGCTAGAATTTTTTAAAAACTTGAAAATTTGTGCCCTAAAGATGTCTAAACAACATAGGGCATACAAGCTTGTCCAAAATTAAAGCAATAGTTATTTAGATATCATTTAGATTAAAAATATAATAAGACCATAACAATCTGAACTGATTAGTAGCAGCCCCCTACCCCCACCCATGGTTAAAGGAGTGGGATTGTATTAATTGAATCACAGAAATGTCTTCTATTTTTAGTGCTATGGTAAAAATACCAACAGAAAAGTATAGGTATTGATTATAGGCACAGGAGGGATCAATTTGTGCTTTTATAACCCTCTTGTCCTGAGACCCTAAAGGCTGGAACAATCTGGATTAGCTCTCCAGGTGGTAACAAACATGTAATGAGTTAACAAACCCTAAGGCATGGGATTTCTGGCTTCAAATGTTTTTGGTATGGGGGTTGGTCACATCAGATAGGTGGCTAGAGCTGTTTCCCAAGACAAGTGGAGAACAACCCTTAACTTTGAGTTGTTTGCTGTTTTGGGTCTCCCCTCTGCTGCAGGTAGGCTGCAGGAACCCCTGTAGGCGAGAAGCCGTGTAACTCCTCCTTTATTCTTTTTTTTTTTTTTTTTTTTGTACTGAGGATTGAACTGCACCACTGAGCCACATCTCCAGCCCTATTTTGTATTTTATTTAGAGACAGGGTCTCACTGAGTTGCTTAGCACCTCACTTTTGCTGAGGCTGGCTTTCAATTTGTGATCCTCTTGCCTCAGCCGCGCCCAGCCCCTGGGATTACAGGCATGCGCCACTGTGCCTGGCCTCCTTCATTCTTTTTTCTTTCTTTCTTTCTTTTAAAATATTTTCTTTAGTTGTAGGTGGCGCGAGTTCAAAGCCAGCCTCAGCAATGGTGAGGTGCTAAGCCACTCAGTGAGACCCTGTCTCTACATAAAACACAAAACAGGGCTGGGGATGTGGCTCAGTGGTCGAGTACCCCTGAGTTCAATCCCCAGTACCAAACAAAATGAAAGAAAGAAATTAACTGCTGCATTTTTTTTCTTTTAGATTTGTTTTCTTTTGTTTATTTTTCCATAATTATGAAAATATTTCTCATTGTAAAATATTTGGAAAGTACAAGAAAGGGTAAATTAGAAAATATTATCCGTTGTTCTACTGTAATTGCTATTTAACATTTTTGCTACCTTTCTTCCCCTTTGGTGATTTTTTTTTTTTTTTTTTTTTTTTTTTTTTTTTTTTTTTTTTTTTTTTTTTTTTTTTTTTTTTTTTTTTTTTTTTTTTTTTTTTTTTTTTTTTTTTTTTTTTTTTTTTTTTTTTTTTTTTTTGGTGATTTTTAACTAATTCTTGGTGATTTTTAACAGTTATGATAACACTATAAATGTGATTTTCACTTAATCTTGTACCTTAAGCATTGTTGGCTGGCATAGCAAAATGGTGTTTGCCGTGGAGTCAGGCTACCCAGGTTCAAACTCTAGCTTCTTGACTTAGAACTATGTAACCAGCACAAGTTACTTAATCCTTCTCAGCTTTTTCTCTATTTTAGAGGATAAGAATAATCTCAGCATTACAACATTAGTATGGGAATTAAGTAAATTAAATATTTCACCAAAATATTTCCTAGCATGTAGTAAGTATTGAAAAGTATTTCATAATAGTAATTTTATTGAAATATCATTTAAAACTATCTGAGCATGGTTTTTATTTGCAGCATACTTATATATTCTTTAGACTTAGATTCTTAAATTTTTTCCCCAGAAACTTTAAAGAAGCAATTTTGTGAAAAAAAAAAAAAAGACATTTTTAGCCTTTAAGGCTTTTCCTCTATTTCAAATCATTCTTTTTGGAAAAATACGTTTTCTGAGGTAAGTTTGTAAAAAGTATATTTGTTAAGGCATCGCCACAGCAGTGTTGAAAGTTTGAGTAGCTGGCGTCATTCTACTGCTAGTTTAATCCTGTAGCCATCCTGTTGTCTTTCCAGATAGCTAGATTAACTATCTATTGATACTTTCCAAATTATTCCCAAATTTACCAGCTTAAAAGAAGAAATATTTATTATCTCCCAGTTTCCATGGGTCAGGAGCAGCATATTGGATGCTTCTGGCCCAATGTCTGTCATGAAGTTGCAGTCAGGGTGGCAGCCACGGCTCAAGAAGCCTTGAATGAAGTTGGAGGATCCACTTTGACAATGATTGAATCACATGGCTACTGACAGGAGGTCTCAGCTTCTTGCCACTTAGGCCTTCGCATAGGCCAGCTTGGACATCCTCACAATGTGGAAGCTGGCTTCCCCAGAGCAGGCTCTGAGAGAGAGCATGGCAGTAGCAGCACTGACCTTTATGACCTCCCCTTGAGATGTACAGAAACAGGAGTGTGAATGCCAAGAGGCAAAGCTCATCAAGGCTCATGTGGGGAGCTAGCTGGTACACTTACTACAGAACATTTATTTTCATATTGTTATCTATCTTCCTCTTAATCTTCCCCTTCCTTGTATGATGGAAAATATAAGATACATTATGTCATATTGGTTTTATGCTCCAAGAATGGACTAGTTACAAACTTGCCAGCCATATATTCTACAAACCTATTAAAATGAAAAAGGATTAAGCAGTTTTCTTTATAAGATATCAGAGGCCAATGGCAAATGCCATAACTACCATGTCATTAAAGTTAGAGATAAGACAGATGTCATTTGCATCCTTGTTATTCACCCTTCTTTTGGAGATTCCAGTCTGAAAAATAAGATGTCAGAGGCATAAACATTAGAAAAGAAGAAATGAAGCTACCGTTATTTATAAATGGTTTACATGAAAATTCAAACTGCCTAAAAATATTGGAATTAGTAAGAAAGATTAGCAGTGCATTTTGTTGTTAAGATAAACATAAAAAATCAGTGTCCAGTGATAACGGCTAAGCTGACGCCATGCAGGAAGCAGGGTAGCCAGCTACTGTGCAGAGCCTGGCTGGTGTCCCGGCCCAGAGAGCCAAGATAGTCCTGAGCAGGGCAAGATGTATTCATAAGTATGCCCAGTGCTACGCTGCTAAGGAGAGCAGCGAGTGCAAAGGCCACCAAACCCATCTTGAATTCAGGTCTCATGTTCCCTTTGTGGAGATCAGTAAGAGAAAAAGTGCACAGAACCCTGGGAAGATGCCCCAGGGCAGGAGTGATGTTTGTTGCCTTTAAGGGGAAAAGTTTATCCCAAAATATAAAAATCCTCCTATTTCTGTGGAGCTTCAGACAACTATAGTGAATAGTTGTTGGACACTAAATTTTTTATAACAGAACAGAAGTGGCTCTTGACTCTTTCTTATGTGTATTACATGAAATTTGATCACTTACACAGAATATATGTGTGTATTTATAACAGTCCTATTATAATTAAAGTGGATCTGTGTTTAAATGAATGTGATCAAGCTTTCTTTGTTTTGATAATTTCACTTATTTAATAAGTACTATCTCATTTTCTTAATATAATTTCATCAGTCTTGAAGTTAGAATTTTTTTTAGTATATGCTTTTTAACAGGTTGTTCTTGGTATCTCACTATCTAGATAATGTGGTTTTAAGGTTCTTTTTAGGGCTGGGGTTGTGGCTCAGTGGTAGAGCGCTTGCCTAGCATGTGTGAGGCACTGAGTTCGACTCTCAGCACCACATATTAATAAGTTAATTAAATAAAGATCTATTAACAACCAAAAATTTTTTAAAAACCTATTCTTTTTAATCTACTGTCTTCTTTTAAAAAAAAAAGATTTAAATACTGGGAACATCTACCCATTATGTCACAGGATAGAGCAAGTTAAGCAATAGTGAGTGAATTATGTTCATTGGCCAGAGTACTTCAGTATGTCAGAAGGTGAGAGCTAATTTCCTATAATTAGTGTTGTATTTTGTAATTAATGAAGGGTATTTCAATATAGTTCATGGGTATTATTAAATAAAGGAGATCTAATACTTTTTGAGTTTTATCGTACCAGATGATTTCTGTTGTCAGATTGATAAGCTACAGGAACAAGTCAAGCCAGCAGTCATCTTGCCTTTGAATTAAATAGTTTAAACTAAATTTTATTTCAGGATTATCTTTAAATGCTATTCATTATTTAGATATAGAAATGTTCTATGTGTGTGATTGGTCATGGTGCTTTCCCAATAATATTAGAAGGATGTTAAAAGAAAAATTTTAGGCATGTAAAATTTAACAGTTTAATTTAGCAAAAAAATGATTTATGAATTGGTTATCCCAATTCAGAGTTCAGAGTAACTCTAGGACTGTCGGTTGGCTGAAGAACTTTTGTAGACAGAAAGAGGGAAATGATGTACACAAAATGAAATTGAGGTACAGAGATAGCTAGTTAGTCGTTGGTCTGCTTTGATTGACTGAGACTAAGCTCTGCATGCGTGTGTTCCTAGCTTAGGTTTTCAGTTTACTTACACACTGGATTAGGTTGCCATTTCTTACTGAGGACTCTAGGGAGGGTTCTGGGGCCCAAATTACTTTAACAATTATTCCTTTTGATTATGTCAAAATAAATCCTTGTGTTATGCATAAAAATAAACAAAAAATTTATATTACCTAAAAAAAAAAAAAACTGATCCCTTTTGGTCAGCCTCTCCATTTTGGGCATTGATCACTGATGTCACTTTCCACCACCATGATAGATTAACTTACTTGTTTGGCTTCCACTGGGTGAAAGCAGAACAGTCAATTTTTTAAGGTGGAAAGAGGAAGCATCAGTTGGAAAGAAGGACTATTAGCACAAATGTGTTAATTGTGTGGACATGAAGCTTAATATCATATATATACAATTCTTAGATCCATAAAAATGAAAGGTAATGGAGATAATGGATCATGCATTCTTCGCTTCTCTGTAATACCTTAAAATGTCAGAAAATACATTTTTAATACTTCTTATTGGCCCTAGAAAGTTAGCCATATTCAGACTCTGAAACTAGACTGAATGGTGCCATAGTCCAAAACCCTGGCAGGAACAACTACTTGTAATGTAAGGATTGAAACGGAGAATTTTAACCTGTGAATGAATAATCAAATGCTTGGAGTGGAGCTGGGCCGTGCAGCTCAGTGGCAGAGCACTTGCCTCATGCTCAGAGAGTTCAATCCCCAGTACTGAAGGGGAAAAGAAAAGAATGCATGGAGTGGAGGCACGGGTGCAGGGTAAATCACACCATGAGTTAGAGAGCTGCTCTGTAGCAGGATGGCCTGGCATGGCTATTCTCCCTTTGTCATCCAGAGCATCAGGCAACACTTGTCTGCAGGTTAGAAACTCAGAACTGCATAGTATGGAAAGGGGCCTACAGTGGGCATGTATAGGAACTGAAATAAAGCAGGACAAGACTTAAGGTAATTCCAGAGCAGTGTTGCAGATGCAGAAAAACTAATTAATGGCAGCTCTTTCCCAGAGAAGTAGAAAATAAATTCTTCCAATAGAGCAAAGTCTCCACATTTTAGCAGGTTGGAAGATTTCTGCCCTGTCAGCTTGCTAAGGCACCTTGCATAGAGAAGATGCCTTCATTCAGGACAGCATCCCTATCAGCGAAGCCAGCCCAGAGTGGTAGATGACACCCACAACTGTGTGTAAGGCACTAATCAGGATAGCCTTTGAACTTGAGTATCAGTAAACAACCAGAGGTCTTCAGACAGGAAGGAGCAACAGGCAAGTGAGCTGAAGAATTACAGAGAAAATAGGCAGTTCAGGGAACAGAAGAGAACTTTTAAGAACTATAATTAGGGTCCTCAGAGGGATTCGAAGGGAATAATCAGAGGGAAGCTTTCTTGAAAATTAATGAAAGGATCGTCAAAATGAAAAATCAAGAGATCATTCTGAATGATAAAATGAATGGCTGTGATCAAAGACCAAGCTAGACACCTGGAAAATAAAGACATAGGAAGAACTCTAGAATGTGAAACAAAAATACAGAGATGGGAAATAAGAGAAAATTTAAAAGACCTGTAGAATTAATCCAGAAGATCTAACAAGTATTTAGTGGGAGATCCCTGAGGAGAAGTAATAAGGAGAGGACAGAAAACAGAAATCAATAACAGAAGATAGACTTCTCATCTGCAAAACTGAACACCTTCAAAGTACCAGGGAGAGCCAGGTATGGTGGCTCATGCCTGTAATCCCAGAGGCTCTGGAGGCTGAGCCAGGAGGATTAAAAGTTCAAAGGCAGCCTCAACAACTCGGGGAGACCCTGTCTCAAAATAAAAAAAAGGGCTAGGGATGTGGCTCAGTGATTAAGTGCTCCTGGGTTCAATCCTTGGTACCAAAAAACAAAAACAAAACAATACCAAGGAGAAGAGGTCTTGCACTGTGGTTATGTTCCCAGGCACACAAGCATTCAGAGGGAGGATAAATCTTTGTTTTTGTACATGCAGTCACTCCAAGGTAGCCCTCACAGACCTTCTCTGTAAGCCAGATGGAGAGTGAATTTGAGGGAGAGACAGTGTAGGGTATTTGAAACAGAACAAATAGAAGTTAAATCTGCCACAGGCCTAAATTAGTGCAAACTTTGGTTTATGTATTTAAGATACAAGAAGGGTTGTTGGGAGACAGATGAAGTAAAGCCAAGACAGGAGTGAAAGGACTGAATCCTCACCTTGCTGGAACAGGATGCAAACACTGAGGATTGGTGCACCTTGTGATGGACATGTGTGCAATAGATGCATGTAATACTTCAATAAATTTACTCAGGGAAGGTGCGAAATCAAAAGGTAAGTAACTAGAAGCAGAGAAAATAGGAAGCATAATATAGGATATCAGAAATGGGTCCAATTGCCACAATAAATGGGAATGGATTTAGTGCCCCTAGGGGAAAAAACAGCATTTTCAGATGAGTTTTGAAAGAGCATCTAGTCATCTGAAACTAGAGAGAACAATGACATGGAAAGATTGAAAGAAATTGGATGGAAAAATATGTTCCAGGCAATCGCCAAAAGTAAGCAAGCATGGGAATATTAATGTCAGACTATATAGAATGTGGGGGTTAAATAGCATTCAGAAGCATAAAGACATTTTATATATAAAAAGATAAAATCCACTACAGTGATAACATCATCAATTTCTGTATTATCAGCATATAAGATCTCAGCTTAAAAGTCTAAGGAGAACATGTTTCCTCGTTCTTAATGAGGAACTTCATCACACTGCTCAGAACCTGACAGCAGGTAGATAATATAGGTAAGGATGCAAAGGGGATCTGGAAAGCTCTTATCCTTGACCTAAAAAAAAAAATACATATTAACATTTAAACCATAAACACATTCTTTAAAAATATTAATGGGAGGGGCTGGGGTTGTAGCTCAGTGGTAGAGCACTTGCCTCGCATGTGGGAGGCACCAGGTTCAATCCTCAGCACCACATAAAAATAAATACATAAAATAAAGATGTGCCCATCTACAACTAAAAAAAAAAATTAAAAAGTTTTTAAAAAAATATTAATGAGATATTTATGAAAATTAAAGTTTACCCAGTACCAAAACTATTATTTTCCAGGCACATTGTCTTCCACTCTCCTAGCCCCCTTGAAGACTGTTTTTATTGGCTGAGGAGCACTCATATTATTCCCATCCCAGAGGTGGTGGTGGCCATCTGGGCTGCACATTTGTCTCATCATTGAAGAATCAGGCAGGCTGCCAGTGTCCTCTCTATTGAGGATCCTAGAAGATGTCGCCCTGTCCCCAAATCTCCTGGGTTGCCACATTTCCAGCATCCCTGAAACATCAAATTTTGTCAGACAAGCTTACTAAGTAGCCTAGACATTTCTTTGGGCATTTTTATTCTAGTAATCAGTATCTTTTCTCCCTGTTTCCCCCTCCCCCATCTTCTTCCTCTTTTTAGGTCAAGGAACTGTTTATGAGAACTAACAGAAGGGGAACTTTTTTAAAAATGTATTCTAATTAGGTATATACGACAGCAGAATGCATTTTGATTCATTGTACACAAATGGAGCACAACTTTCATTTCTCTGGTTGTACACAATATAGAATTAGACTGTATATGCAGTCATACATGTACCTGGGGCATTGATGTCCATCTCATTCCACCATCTTTCCTGCTGCCATGTCCCCTCCTCTCCTCTCCTCTCCCCTTTGGCCAAAGTTTCTCTAATCTTCCCCTGCCCCCTCCCCCATTATGGATCAGCATCCACTTATCACTTTTTTGGGATTGGCTTACTTCGCTCAGCATGATATTCTCTAACTCCTTTCATTTACCTGCAAATGCCATAATTTTATTCTCTTTTATTGCTGAGTAATATTCCATTGTATATATATACCACAGTTTCTTTATCCATTCATCTATTGAAGGTTGGTTTCACAATTGAGCTATTGTGAATTGAACTGCTATAAACATTGAAGTGGCCGCGTCACTCTAGTATGCTGTTTTTAAGTCCTTTGGGTATAGACCTAGGAATGGGATAGCTGGATCAAATGGTGGTTCCTTTCCAAGTTTTCGAAGGAATCTCCATACTGCTTTCCAGATTGGTTGCACCAATTTGCAGTTCCACCAGCAATATATGAGTGTGCCTTTTCCCCTACATCCTTTCCAATACTTATTGTTGTTTGTATTCTGGATAACTGCCATTCTGAGTGGCATGAGATGAAATCTTAGAGTAGTTTCGATTTGCATTTCTCTAATTGCTAGAGATGTTGAACATTTCTTTATATATTTGTTGATCGGTTGTATATCTTCTGAGAAGTGTCTGTTGATTGAGCTCCTTAGCCCATTTATTGATTGGGTTTTTTGATTTTTTTTGGTGTTAAGTTTTTTGAGTTCTTTATATATCCTGGAGATCAGTGCTCTGTCTGACATGCATGTGCAAAAATTTGCTCCCAGAATGTAGTCTATCTGTTCACTTCATTGATTGTTTCTTTTGCTGAGAAGAACTTTTTAGTTTGAATCCATCCAATTTATTGATTCTTGCTTTTATTTCTTGTGCTTTAGGAGTCTTGTTAAGGAAGTAAGGTCCTAATCTGACATGATGAAGATTTGGGCCTACTTTTTCTTCTATTAAGCATAGGGTCTCTGGTCTAATTCCCAGGTCCTTGATCCACTTTGAGTTGAATTTTGTGCATGGTGAGAGATAGGGGTTTAGTTTCATTTTGCTGCATATGGATTTCCAGTTTTCCCAGCATCATTTGTTGAAGAGGCTATCTTTTCTCCAATGTACGTGTTTAGCACCTTTGTTTAGTATAAGATAACTGTATTTAAGTGGGTTTGTCTCTGTGTTTTCTATTCTGTACCATTGGTCCACATGTCTATTTTGGTGCCAATACCATGCCATTTTAGTTACTATAGCTTTGTAGTATAGTTTAAGGTCTGGTATTGTGATGCCGCCTGCTTCACTCTTCCAGAAGGGGAACTTTTTACCCACTTCACTGCTCATATGCATTTCATAGCAATACTCGGACATGCATGCCCACCACTGTAAGGAGTTTATTGCGTGTCTAAAGCCAACTGCCTGCTAAACTCTTTCTAAACCAGGAAGTAAAGCAGAATCAGTAGTGTGAACACAGTGGGTTTCTAAGCATTTTTCATGTTTCCTTCCATTATGTTGGAAGATAAATTCCTGGCTGGAAGATAAAGTAATTCCTCCAAGCTAATAGGAAACTCCGTGTGACTTACTCTGTGAAGTACTAGCTATAAAGTGAGCTTTTCACAGGTAAAATTGTGGTGTGTTTTGTAACAACTGTTACCTAAGATTAACGTGGGAGGAGCTGAGGAGGTGAGGGGAAGAGACTGCTGTAGTAACATGAAAGCAAACATGTAGTATGCAGATTTACCCAGACACACACACACACACACACACTTTCACACTCATACTGTAACTTTAAAACTGTCTGTTAGAAGGATGAGATATAGTTATGAGCCAGACCATATTGGTTTGGACAAAAATTCTTACAGAATTATTAAGCCTTAAAAAAAGCAAAGGAGATTTATGCATCTGCATTTGACCAATTTGGTTTGGAATAGGTTTATAATGGAAAAGTAATAAAACCATAAGAGACAGTGTCTTCTGAGTACAGTCTCGCTTTTAAAAAATCTAAACATGGGCTGCCCCATTTTGGATAAAATGACTGTAGAAAATTTTCCCATTGGTAATTTTGGGAGAGATTTTTGTTGTTGTTCCTTTTTCATTGATTATTAGCCAGTATAAATTTTAAGCCTTCTGTCAAATATTTTTCTGGAGATGTCAGTCTTTGGAAAAAGGAATCCTAAAGGGTTATCTGTGGAGTCTCCTCCTCCCTTCCCGCTACACACATACACACACACAAGGTGTTTGTTTAGCTATCAGCAAAGTCTTTTTCTGGTGTAAAGGAGAGGTTGGGGTTTGGAAGGTAGGGTGGTTGAATGTGTGAGATTAGGAGCCTGCTGTGACAGCCAGCTGCCAGAAAGCTAGGTATATACAGAAAAACTCCACCTCTGAAAAATCAGCCCTAATAACCTTGTGAGGTTCAGATTTCAATAGGAAAGCAAAAATATTTTAGAAACCACTTTCTCCATTCATTTTAGACCGCTTGAAGTAGTGTTACTGATAGATAATTCCTTCATATTATTAAATATTTAAGAATAAGAACATAACAAAAGCAGGCTGTGGGAGGAAGGCAAAGGGAGGCAGGTGCACAGGCTCGGCCATCGCTGTAGACGGACGGCCCAGAGAGGACAGCGAGACGCGCCTTTTATTGCCTCAGCCTCTTAACTTTCTTTTCACGGCCAGCAGTTCAAAGCACAGTTATTTTTATATAGTGAGAATGTGACCAGACTGAGATGGTGTTGCTTGTCTCCTGCAGGTATGCCTGCGGCATCTTTAGTGACCCCTGCTGATGTTATCAAGACTAGATTACAGGTGGCCGCCCGGGCTGGCCAAACCACTTACAGCGGAGTGATAGACTGCTTCAGAAAGATCCTGCGGGAAGAAGGCCCAAAAGCTTTGTGGAAAGGAGCTGGTGGTATGGAAATAATTGGTTCTTAACTAACCCTTTGGTATTAGGTAAATTTTTAAAAAATCTAATGATATCTGTTATGTCCCTGTTTTTTTTTTTTTTTCCCAAGCTCGTGTATTTCGATCCTCACCCCAGTTTGGTGTCACTTTGCTGACATATGAATTGCTACAGCGATGGTTCTACATTGATTTTGGAGGAGTGTAAGTATCATGCTAAATCTGTGGCTACATTGAACCCTCAGTTGTCATTGACAAAAGTGCATCAGACCCAATGGTAAAACAGAGAAGATTTAAGAAACATTTACAGGGTCATATCAAAGGGGAACCTACAGCTGACAAGACATCAACAGCTCCATTATGTTACATGCAACAAGTTTACCAAGTTAAAAATAAACAAAAAGCTCAGATTTTACTCTGTTTACTCTTCTTTCAGAAAACCCATGGGATCCGAGCCAGTTCCTAAATCCAGAATCACACTGCCTGCTCCTAATCCTGATCATGTTGGAGGCTATAAGCTAGCAGTTGCAACATTTGCGGGGATTGAAAACAAATTTGGACTTTACCTACCTCTCTTCAAGCCATCAGCATCTACCTCAGAAGGGCTCAGTGGAGGCCCGTAGGGTGACTGAATATTGCTTTTTGGTGGTTGGTACACCAGTAAGAATGCCCCATCTTGGATTGAAGTGAGGCTTCATTCCTTTCACATCCATCTCCTGTTTGAATTCAGGTCGAGGCTTTCTATAAAGCACATTCATTCATTTTCTGTGTTTTCTCAACCAAATAGATCATAGTGGAATTATTCCTAATTATTCTCTGGACCTCTGCCTACAAACTTTGTTTGTATCTGACATGTGCTCGGATTTGGTCAACCCTAACATGATTCAAAGGAAGGAGAATAAAAATTCAGGCTCCCCTTCTTGGACTGAGATGATGGTCCCAGAGAGGCTGCTGCAAGGTAATCATGGTTCTTGGAGCAAAGGGTTCCGAGTATGTTTAAATTGGTAGGAAGCTGTGTGCATATTTATAAAAATGAAAAACACTGGAAGAAGTGAAAAAAATATCAGAAATAGCCAGCCTGGATTCAAATTTTAAACATGCACAAATTTTGTCTCTGGATTGTATTATGAAGCTTTTATGTGAAACATGTTTTTTGTAATGAAAACCACATTGGAGATGTTTAGTAATCATATTCTGTTACTGGTACCAAGACTGCTAGGGGAAAGTTTTTGCACTTTAAGGAAGTGCTTTTGGCATTTGATTATATAGACAGAGAAACTGAGACACAGTCCCGCTCCTGGATGTGCTAATTATTTTGGATAACTGTTCATATGATGCACTCACGCTGATTACTGCCTGTTTCAATAAACACTGTAGAAAAATTCATGCACCCTATTGCTGGTACTGGCCCTAATCCCCTCCCCATCCCCATAGTTGGCACCCATTTGCTTTTAAAATCCACTTTCTGTCTTAAATCATGTCAGACAAATATATTCTAATGTAAGTTTGTACTTAATTTGTGGTGCCATGCATAATGGTCAGAGGCTCGTGTATTTGTATCGTAAGGTGGAAATAAACTATTTTTAATGCTACTGAGCCATTTTCTCTTGTGTGTTGTATAGTGAATAACTATAGCGGTTGTTATTAGTAGACTCCACTCTGCATGTTGTATCTTGAGGAGGATTGAGTTCATACTGGCGTGTTCTCTCAAGGTCACGTGTACCCTCATTTTCCTGGTTGCAAGAAAACAAGAGAAACTACATTGACCCTAGATAAGCAAAGAACTAGCAAACTAACACTTCTGGCAGTTTCCTCTCATAATGATTAAGGTAGTATAAAGCTTCAGGAGAAGTTGGACATGAACACTGGGATGAAATGGCATTTGTATTTTCTAATCTGACTCCAAATTATACTCAGGCTATATCTGACATTTGCTATTATTTGGCTAGCACTATAATGGTTTGGGGAAAGAAGCTCACCTTGAACAGAACTTAAGGGCCAGTCTTCTTTAGCTGCCATCTTGCTATCAAAAATGCTAGTGATTGGGGCTGGGTGGTAGAGCACTTGCCTCGCATGCATGAAGCACTGGATTCAATCCTTAGTACCACATAAAAATAAATAAATAAAGATATTATGTCCATCTACAACTAAAAAAATAAAAAATTTAAAAAAGAATGCTAGTGATTAATTTATTGGTAGTTTATACAAACACTCTCAGTCTCCAAAGTTTCCCTTCATACAAAACATTTTTCAGTCCCTGTTCCTGCAGGTTGACACACTCAAAGTTATAGTTTAAAATTAGAATCAACATCATACATAAGTCTTTGATATGTGTGCATATGTGAATGTGTGTGTGTGTGTGTGTGTGTGTGTGTGAAGAAATAGGACAAATGCACGCATGGCTCATTTCATGACCGTTTGGCAAAGCCAATCCCTCCATTCCTCTATCCTATGTGATAAGTGATAAATACCTATTTTTTATTTTAATCTAAAAGTCATAAAACTCCAAATATGTCTCTGAAATGTGAATGGTGTTATAGTGACAAGGCACTTGAGCTTTAGGCTTTTGAGTTTGGAGAAAGGTCCTTGAATCTCTGCATTCCTTTTCTTCACTTGCTTGAGATTTTATAGCATATCAAATTTTCATGGCAAAAACACTGACCTAAATCTCATAAACGGTGCGCCTCCCCTGCCTGCTTCTTTATGAGCTATGGCATTTGATGGGAGAGCATCATGGCTTCACTTAGACTTATCCAGAACCGAGGGTGATTCCTGTCATAAATGAGAAACCAGAGGCCTCAGGAAGCCAATGGAGATAGGGCCATATTGTCTGTGTTGCTTTAAAATCCTTAGCTTATTCTGCTCTGGGAGAGGCAGTGACTTGAGAGACTTTGAAGGAGGCCTAATTTCCATCGAGTTCTGCTCAGTGGGTGGCATGACTGTGACATGCCTTGAATGGGACTGCAATCACCATGTGGTGAAAACCACGTGAAATTTGTTCTGGGTTTCCCTTCTTCCCAAAGTGACAGCACAACACGTCGGCAGTGGTGCGGCTGCTGTCAGTACCTCGGTCGTTTCCCCCCTTGAGGCTGAGGGACTGAAGACGTGTCACTGCCACGTGCTTACATGCCCACCCAAGAGGACCATCCTCCCCTGCTCTGCCGGGCCTGGAGTCTTTCAGCTCTGCTCTTGGTCCACCCCTCATGATTGAGGGGTGGGGGACAGGCCTGACTTTTGTAGCAGCTTTTTTTTTTCAAAGGGGAAAAAATGTGAAGCTGACCACAAAGTGAACACACTGATTCTTGGGTTCCAGTCGTGGCTGGGTTCCTTGAGGCTGGGTGGCACACTGTCGCCAAGCCCCTGCTGCACCTCATAACCCACAACCATTTTCCAAGCTCCCTGGGGTCGTCTTAATCCCAGCAGCCAGGGTCGGGTCGCACGGGGAAAAGTAAGAATTCTGGCACAGAAAAGAGTCATTTAAATGCTTATTACATTTCAAGCTTCAGTTTTTACTTAGCTAAAATATTTACCATTGCTGGAAAACAATGTTTAAAATTTTGTACTTATATGTTATTTAATGGTGTGGCCTATGTAAACCTCGGGATGCTTACGTTTTTGACAGTCTCCTGGCAGTGTTTAACAGCACATAACTCAGTGAGCCGGGAATGAAAACGGGAACAAATTGCGCTTGAAAGTGTTTGTAACCTCCTCGGACTAGGTATTCAGAATGCAAGTCGCATTGGAATTCTTCAGGTAGAGGGAAGGGAGATCTCCAGTGATGGAACTGGATGAATCCTGTCTTAGGGCCCCATTTATCAACCTTCTAGATAAACCCTCCCTCAAAGTCATCTTGTGCCTTTAACCACAGAAGCCATACTTGTGGGGATGAATTTGTATCCTTGCCACTGAGCAAAATCCCATTTTAAATTCAGGGTAATCAAATGCTTTCAGGATGTGGATTTTTCCAAAGATTTTTAAAAGACATGTTCCCTAGTCAGAGCAGTGAAATGTTCTTTCCACAAATGGCATTTCCCACAAAGGAGTGTGTGCCTTTTGTTTTACCTTTCGGGAACAATCCTCACCAAAGAGTTCTGCTTTGGGTATTAGGAAGACCACAGGTGTTGGGAAATTCATTTCCTCACGGCATTGTCGCTTGTGTTTTTCACAACGCTGGCAGTTTTCAGTATCAAAGTCCAGGTAGGGATACCTAAGGGCAAGGACAGCCTCTGTTCTTCTAGTGTCCTCTTGGTTCTGATTTTGAGGGATTCATGAATAGGTGGATGGATGAATTTCTGAGGAGTGTATTTTTTTCCCCCCACCGTGTACAGGTCTTTTCTGTTGCTAGAGTTAAAACCATAACTGACAACAATCTAGTCTCATGTTTTGGTCACTTACTTTAGAAATCATAAATCTTATTATAGCAACCATAGCTATTTCCAATCGGTTTTAATTAATTGGTTACTTTAAATCAGGAATTATAAACTCTAAGATTTAAAGTCCCTGGCAATTCTGAAAAAGAAAGCTTTTAAAAATATCACATCCTTTGAGGTGAATGTTGCATTGGGGCTGAGATGTATCATGACAATAGTTTTTCTTATCAATGAATACATATGAATATCTGTTTACAGCTCATTTCTCTGTTCCTCGAGATTTCTCTTCGAGGCTGCTGAGGACAGCGGGAACTCTCTTTCAGAGGGGTTTTTACCTAATGCATTAATTGACTCCAAAAAGAGCCCAAATGGAACACTCTGCTTTCATCTGCTGGAGAAACCTAATAAAATAATGTTGTTTGCTTTGACATTCCCGGCCGTTGAGGGGGTTTTGCTCAAGGCAAAACCACAGTCCCCTCGAATAACTTTAGAAGGAAAATTAAGAAGACACAGTAATTGGGCTTGTCTGAGACTCACTTCTTCTGGGTTACAGACACACCCCCAACACACTGCTCTGGCCACCAAGGTTCCAGTGCCCACTGCTGCTTTGGACAAGACCTTTAAAGGATGCTGCATTTTGCAGGGAAGCAGTTCTTAGGGTGATTTTGAGTCCTCAGGACAAGCTTGTGCAATGGTCTGTCCTGACAGGTTGGGAAAAGGAAATAGAGCTTAATGAGAAAAGACTGATTGAAACATCCTTCCACACCTCCCATCACCGCTCCCTCACCATCCTTACCTACTAATCCCAACTCTTGTTGGTCCTTTCGTGGGCTGCTTTCAGATGAGAGAAGAGCAGGCAATTCTGCCTCCACCCCAGAGTTCTTTGACCTCCAGGAACTCATTAAAGCTGAGCAGTCCATGGCAGCCATGATGTCCTTTAATCCTCTCCACCACCCTTGAGGTAGGTACTATTCTTTTCCCCATGTTAAAAAGGAGGAAACCAAGACTTGGATTAAGTTTCTTGACCACAGTCTTTCAGTGGCTAGTGATGAAGCTCAAACTTGAATCTAGGACTCGGCAGCCTGCCCTCCCTGTGAAGATTTCTCAGTAAAACTCAATATAGAACATCCTCATGACGGTTTTTGTCCAGGGTTTCTTGCTATCCCCAGTTCTCAGTATCAGATGTATCATTCCTAGTTTAAAGGAGAAAGAAGGGTGATCTCTGATTATTTATCATAGTAAGTATATTTGCTACCTCAAAGAGTTCCAGGGCCTGAGGACCAGGTGAATCCTGACAAGCCTTTTGAGTTTCCTCTTAAACTATTTTACAGCCTATTAAAGTCAGTAAAGAGAGGATTAAGGTAAACTTAAAGCATTTGCCCCACGGGTGTAAAATTGAAGGTAATGTGGAAAAAGCAGAGGTAAATTTACAAACTGTTTCAGTGCAACATGATATGATGCAAACTGAATTGTATCATCTTAAAAATCTCTACTAATTAGAAAATGCCGTTCGTTCTTCAACAAGAGTTGGAATAATGGAAAATCAAGTTAAAAGTAAATATCTATGTGTACTTGGCCTCAAAGTGTGTCTGGAGGGAATGGAGACAGTTTACAGGATGTGGAATTTGCTGGAATTACTTTTGGATATGAACTCTCCATCACCACTAATGGTGGAAAAGTCTTATTGTACTTGCAACAAGTTTCCTGCAAGCCCTGAAGTTAAGAAGAGATACCTACCACTGCATTTGTCTCTCCCATTGTATCATAAATAAGAGCAGATTGCTGACAGACTCACACCAAAAATTTACATTTTGTTGCATTTTGGGCAAAATTTCTATAAAAACATTAAAATTTAATACTCTCAATCTCACTCTATTCTCTAAGGGGTGGTATATTTCAGAATGCAAATTTCGATATTGAAACAGAATTTACCTACATCAATTCTAAGTACAATAATATGCTTTGCTAATCAGAACTTTTTTCTCCCAACAATTAGCAGCTAAGAGGTTGCTTTTTATGATAAACTCTTCATTTGGGTGTTATAAAAGGCTTACTCTCTTATAGTAAAATCAAGAGAACAAAAAACAGGAGAATGAAAAAGTCACAAAAGGCATCGTTGTTTTCTTCAGAAGAGAACTGAAGCCAGTATTTTTTTCTTCAAAATTCATTGCCAAAGAAAGTAGAGATTCTGCACAGTTAAGTGACAGCCTTTATCCTGTCCCACAAGGAGAATGTATATCTCATTCCTTTCAATTGAAGAAGCAGGTCACACCTAACCACTACCTATAAAATTTTTTATTTTTCTTATCCTTTAGTTTGCCTATGTGAGAATGAAGGTAGAGAAACCATTGATTCTGTCTCTTTTTGGTAAAATTAAGCATGGCATTATTTCCTTTCACTCAACTTAGAGAAATGTCTTGTTTCAGTTGAATAACTAAGCCTTCTAACCACATACATATCTGGCTAAGTTATAAAAATTATGATACTAATAGCATTGCATACATTGTATTTGAAGGATAACTGCTCTCTTTTAAAGGTGTTCTTTTTGTTTAAGCACCGCAGCAATGATTTATTGATGACCCCAATGTAAATATTCAATGTCTTGGCATTCATAGACATTGAGTTTTAGTTTTCTTTCCTCTATTTCATTTTTTCTTTCTTTCTCCCTTCCTTTTTTTCTTTCCCTCATCACCCCTCTTTCTTTCTCTCCTTCTTTCTTTCTTGCCTTAAAAATTATATCTTGGGGAGATTTCTGTTTCTGGCCATGATGGAATAGTAAGGAAAACTAGAAAATGACAAAACTATATGGTACAACATTTTCCAAACATTGGATATGAGGCAAAAATAGGATGTTTTTTGCAGTTTTGAGAGAAAGGCAAGAAGGTAAGATCTATCATGGCATCAGCTTCCTACCTGAAGGCAGTTCTGTACACTCTGTAGGGAAGGAGAATCCAGACAGCCCAGCAGCATTCTCCTCAAATTAAAGAGATGGGGATCAAGGAGACCAGGGCAGCTGAATTTGAAATACAAAGTGCTCAACAAATAGAAGCTGGTCCCAGAGACAGCTCTGGAATTTTTCAGGGGTTTCTCCAGTGTTTGGCTAAGTGTTAATCTACTCATTTGTGAGAAGAAATTATCCAAGGTTTGAGATGGAATCATTGGAAAGGAGAAAGAAGGAAAATTCTGGAACTTCCAGAAGAGAAATGGTTTATAATCTCATCAGCCAAAGGGGGAGTCTATATATATGTAGAACATCAAATAGAATCTTCAGAAAAGTATCATTTTATGAGTACAGCCACATGAGCCCAGCAATAATGACCCCACCGTCCTGAAAGCTTAAAGCAAGTCTCACAAGGACCCAACTGATTCCAACTAACTTAACTGTTTGTCAGAACAAAATGCAATAGTACTTAAACTAATACAACAAAATCTCAGTGTACAAGATAAAATTCACAATGCCCAAATAAAAATAATAATTATTACCAATAATATAAACCATAACAAAGCAAAAATCTATCAGTAGAAACAGACCCCAAAATGACAGTTGATGGAACCAGCAATAAAGCCATTAGGAAAGCTACTATAAATAATCCATACAGTAAAAAGATAAGGGAAGCTGGGGGTGTAGCTCAATGGAAGAGCACTTGACCTAGGATGCATGAAAATAGGAGAGGGGCACCTTCCCTACTCATTTTAGGAGTACAGTATTGCCAAATCAAATAAGACATTAAAACAGGAACAAAACAAAACTACAGACTAATATCCCTTGCAAACAGAGACAAATATTCTTGAAAGCATTTTTGCAATCTGAATGCAACATCATGTAAAAGGGTGCTGCGTGATATCCCAATGGGTTCATCACAGGAGTGTAAGTCAACGATAACACTCAAAAAACAACTAATGTAACACATCCTGGAGCTTGGGAGGTGAGGTAGGAGGATCACAGTTTCCAGGGCAACCTGGGCAACTTAGCAAGACACTGTCTCGAAAAAGAAATAAGTAATAGGGCTGAGGTTTGCAGCCCTGGGCTCGATTTTCAGTGCCAAAACAAACAAACAAAAACCACTTAATATCCTGATTAAAAAGATAAACCATGCCAGGCACAGTGGCACAAACCTGTGATCCCAGTGACTCCAGAAGCTGAGGCAGGAGGATGGCATGTTCAAGGCCAGCCTCTGCAATTTAGCAAGACCCTCCCCGCCCCCTACCAAAAGAAAATAACACACAAAATGCATAAGATACTTCTGAAACATCCAACCATGCTAAGAGCCCTCATGATAATGGGTAACATCCTGGCTAGCTTATAAAAGAAGGATAAAATGGTGCCACAATCTGAATGTGGTTACCATTTTTGCTGTGCCTAATTGCTGTATATTGTTGGAATCACGCTGTGATCATTGAATTAGATAACTTGAAAATATTCCTTCCTAGCCTTGCATGTGCCAGTCAAGTGCTCCACTACCAGGCTACACCCCCAGTCTTTTTTCTCTTGAGACAAGTTCTCACAAGTTGCCCAGCCTGTCCCCAAATTTGAGATCCTCCTGCCTCAATCTCCCAAGATGTAAGATTACAGGTGTGCATCACCATGTACAAATCTATCTTTTTTTTTTTTTTGGTACCAGGGTTTGAACACAAGACTGCTTAACCACTGAACCTCATCCCCAGTCCTTTTTATTTTTTATTTTGAGACAGTTCCTTAGGGCCTCACTAAATTGCTGAGGCTAGCCTCAAACTTGTGATCCTCCTTCCTTACCCTCCAGTGTAGCTTGGATTACAGGTCTGTGCTATGGTGTCTGGCTGGCTCTATAGATCTTGAGGCACATCTGAAGGGAGGGGAGGGAGAAAGACATGATTAGATGAAATTCCAGGTACCAAACATGGTGGTGCACAGCTGTCATCCTAGAAAGTGGGGAGGTTGAGGAAGGAGGCTCACAAATTGGAGGCCAAGACATGATTGATTAGATGATATTCCAGGAACCAGGCATGGTGGTGCATAGCTCTCATCCCAGAAACTGAGGAGGCTGAGGAAGAAAGCTTACAAATTAGAGGCCAGCCTGGGCAACTTAGTGAGAATATGTCTCAAAAATAAATAAATAAATAAATACATAAATACATAAATAAATAAATAAATAAATAATGGGCTGAGGATATAGCTCAGTTGGTAGAGTGCTTGCCTCACATGCACAAGGCCCTAGGTTCAATCCCTAGCACTACAAAACAAACAAACAAACAAATAAATTTTTTAAAAGGGCTGGGGATGTGTCTCAGTGGTAGAGTACTCCTGGGTTTAATCTCCAATATTGCAAAAGGGGAAGAAAAAAAAACAGAAAACAGAAAAGAGGGCTGGAGTTGTGTGACTCAATGGTAGAGCACTTTCCTTGCATGTGTGAGGCACTGGGTTCAATCCTCAACACCACATGTAAATAAATAAATAAAATAAAAGTTCATTGACAACTATGGAAGAGTGCCCCTAGGTTCAATCCCTAGTACCACAAAAAAAATTAAAAAATAAATAAACCATGATTATCTAAATTAGATTCAGAAAAGACATTCGGTGAAATTCAAATCAAAATTTTCTCACTAACCAGGGAGAAAAAGAAGTTTGACCTGATAAAGGGTATCCATAAAAACTTATAACTTATATTGTATTTTATGTGAAGGACTGGATATGGTACCAATACAGTAATATAAAGAAAAGAAGCAAAATGCATGAAGATAGGGGAGAAAGCAAGCAGCAATAGAAAAGCAACTCTTCACACACATGGGATCCTCTCTAAGGTTATGCATTTGATTTCTCGTTAGAAAAAGTGGAGGCCAGAAGGCAGTGGAATAGGATATTGGAAGTGCCGAATGAAAAAATGAAACTGTCAATGAGAATTCCATTACCAAAAAAAAAATATTCTTCAAGGATAAAGAAGAAATGATATTCCCAGATGAGCAAAACTTGAGTATGTGATTAGCATACCTGTCCTGTAACATGCTAAGGAGAGTCCTTCAGGCTGAAATAAAAGGACACTAGAGGGAGATACCATGATCATAAAGGGGACAATTTGTCAAGAATATATAATCATCTAAATACGGATTCAAAACTCTTAAATAAAAATGGAGAGAAAAAAAGATTAAGTAGGCAAATTTACAACCACAGTTTGGTATTTTAACATTGCCTTCTCAGTGACTAATAAAATATATAGGAAATATATAACATTTCTAGAAGCACATACCAACATCTGAGGAATTTATCCTTTTTAGTATACACGGAACATTTACCAAGCTAAACCTTATGTAAAGCCATAACACAGATCTTAAGAAATTTTAAAGAATTTGAAATACAGAGTATTTCTTATTCTCTGTGTTTTCTTACTAAGCAGAATCAAACTAGAAATAAAAACAGAGATATCTGGGAAGTTTTCCAAATATTTGGAAATTAAACAACACTCATTTAAAAAACCCAAAAGTCAAATAATGCATCATAATGAATATTAGAAGATATTTTAAAAGAATGATAATGAAAACATAACATATTAAAATGTGTGGGATATAGTAAAAGCACTACTAAGAAGACTTTCTCTAACTTCAAAGACTTATTTTAGGGGACAAATGTGTTTAAAATCAATAATATATGTTTCTATGAAGAAAAAAGAAGAGAAAATTATACCCAAAGAAGAAAGAAGAAAAATAAACAAATAATAGAAAAAACTACCAACTCCAAAAACTCATTGCTTGAACAGATGAATGAAACTGATAACTATTCCTAAAGATAACACAGCTTACCAGCATTAGGAATTAAAAATGAAATAGCTCTATAGAGGAGATACTATGGGCACCTTTATGTTAATAAATTTGGCAATTTAATTGAAACGAATGCATTTCTTGAAAAGCAGAACTTATGAAAACAACTTACCAAAATGAAACCAAAAATAAATAGAAAACCTAAATAGACTATTTTTATCAAATAAATGAATTTGTTGGGGCTGAGGTTGTGGCTCAGTGGTAGAGCACTTGCCTGGCATGTGTGAGGCACTGGGTTCAATTCTCAGCACCACATATAAAAATAAATAAGTAAATAAAATAAAGGTCCATGAACAACTAAAAATCATATATTAAAAAATGAATTCGGGGGCTGGGATTGTGGCTCAGCGGTAGAGCGCTTGCCTCGCATGCGTGAGGCCCTGGGTTCGATCCTCAGCACCACATACAGAGCAATAAAATAAAGACATTGTGTCCATCTTAAAAAAAAAAAAAATCTTTAAAAAAAAAATGAATTTGTTAGCAGAAATGTTCGCATAAACAAAACTGCAGAGCCAGATGACCTCACCAGTGAATTCTATCAAACATTAAGGAAGAAATAATGCCAACATTATGCACTTTCATAAAATAGAGGGTGTCAGAACATTTCTCAACTCATCATATGAGCATAACATGTTACTAAAACCTGACTAAGACAGTAGAATAATAGAACATTGCCAGAGGAATGGTGAGAAAACCCTTAAGAAATTGTGAGCAAATAGAATCTGGCAATATATTAAAAAGGTAATGCTTGTTGATCAAATGAAGTTTATCCCAAGATAACAAGGTTGCATTATCACTTTTAAAGAGTCAATTAGTATAATTCACATTATCTGAATAAAGAAGAAAAATTATATAATCATATCAATAGATGCAGAAAAGAAGCATATGATAAAAACTCAGTGCCTACTTAGAATAAAGCCTCTTGACACTCTGAGAATGGAATAGAATTTCTTTCATCTGGTAATGGTGAAACACTGAAACTCTTTTTAATACTAGAAAGGTAAGTCAGTTCACATGTCTTCAACAATCTTGAGCTGGAAGTCCCAGCTAGTGCCACAAGGAGAGAGAGATGGAGGAAGGAGAGAGAGAAAGAAAAACAAAAAGATTGGAAAGGAAGAAGTAAACATTTTATTATTCTCAGATGGCATAAATGTGTACATATCACCAATGGAATCTACAAAATCTATAAATAATAAGTATATTTAGCAAGGTTGCAAATAAAAGATCAATATCCGAAACAAACTTTATTTATACAAACGAGCAAAAAAAATGGAAAATAAAATTTGAAAACAATAATATTTACAGTAGAATAAACGTGTAGATAAGTAGAAGTAAGTCTTTTTAAAGAGATATCCACATATTGAAAGCATTAGTGGACTTAATAAGTAAATTAAAAGATATACTCTTCATGGATTGGAAGACTCAACATTTTTAAGATGTCCATTTTTCCAAATTGAAATATAGTTTCAATGAAATCTTAAAGTAAAAGCATTAGGCTTTAAAAAAAATATTATTTTAGTTGTCAATGAGTATTTTATTAATTCATATGCGGTGCTGAGAATCTAACCCAGTGCTTCACAAATGCTAGGCAAGCGCTCTACCGCTGAGCTACAACCCCAGCCCAACAGCAGGCTTTTTAAAAAGAATTAAACAAGCTGGGCACAGTGGCACATGCCTGTGATCCCAACACTTTGGGAGGCTGAGACAGAAGATCATGAGTTCAAAGCCAGCCTCAGCAATGGCGAGGCGCTAAGTAACTCACTGAGACCCTGTCTCTAAATAAACACAAAATAGGGCTGGGGATGTGGCTCAGTGGTCGAGTACCCCTGAGTTCAATCCCCTGTATCAAAAAAAAAAAAAAGAAAAAAAAGTAAACAATGATTCTAAAATTCATGTGCCAACACCAAAGACTTAGAAGAGATTAAAAAACATCTTTCAGGATCAATAACAAAGTCATAGTACTTGCAATACTAGATGTCGAGACTTGATAAAAAGGTAGTCAAGACAGTGTGGTAAAGAAAACAAGTTAGTCAATGAAATAGAACTGAGGATTCTTGGTATAGCTATACATATATGGTCAATTGGCTTTTTACCAAGGATGCTACTTTAATTTAATGAGCAAAAAGAAAATGATCTCTCTAGTAAGTATTGCCAGAACAACTGGATATCTGTAGGTTTAAAAAATCAACCTTAACCAATACTTTATTCTATACACAAAAATTTTTAAGATTCATCTTAGACTAAAATGAAAAAGATAAAACAACAAAAAGTTCAGAAAAAACACAAAGTAGTATGTTTGTGAACTGTGGGAGGCAAAAAATGACTTGGAAGAATCATATTCTAACTGTAAAACAATTAGATTTTCAACAAAACTGAAAATTTCTGCTATCAAAACATTCTATAAGAATGGCTCATAAGAGGGCTGGGGTTGTGGCTCAGTGATAGAGCGCTTGCCTTTCATGTGGGAGGCACTGGGTTCGATCCTCAGCACCACATATAAATAAATGAATAAATAAAGGTCAATCAACAACTAAAAAAAATTTAAAAAAAAAAAAAGAATCGCCCCATAAGAACAGGAAACACTGCTCAATATCATTAGTCAGCAAGGAGATACGAACTAAACCTGCAGCTACCACTTTATACTTAGCCAGAATGAATAAAATAAAAACCAACAATACCAAATTTCAGAGATGCTGTTGACCACTTGGAACCCTGATATTTGTTGAGAATGCAAAAAGGTAACAGCTACTCAGCAGAACTCTTGAAGTTTCTTTCTTTCTTTCTTTCTCTCTCTCTCTTTCTTTCTTTCTTTCTTTCTTTCTTTCTTTCTTTCTTTCTTTCTTTCTTTCTTTCTTTCTTTCTTTCTTCTTCTTCTTCTCCTTCCTCCTCCTCCTCCTGCTTCTCCTCCTCCTCCTCCTCCTCTTCTTCTTTTTTTTTTGGTACTGGAGATTTAAACCAAGGGCACTTTACCACTGAGCTGCATCCTCAGTCCTCTCTCTTTCTTAATTTTAATTTTTGAGACAGGATCTCACTAAGTTGCTGAGGCTGGCCTCGAACCTGTGATCCTCCTGCCCCAGTCTCCAAAGTCACTGGGATTACAGGTGTGCACCACCATGCCTGACTGTTTTTTGAAATTTCTGTGTTAACCATTCTTCAAATAGGACCCAGAAATCTATTCATAGTGTTTCCCTAAGAAAACAATTTCCTCCTAAAAGAATTGTACAAGAATGTTCATTCTGATGTTAGACAAAAAGACCTTAAGTGGAAACAACACTAATTGTATCAGCTGGTGAATGAGTAAGTTGGTTGCAGCATAATTGTAAAATGGAATACTAATCTGCAATAAAAAGGAATATGTTACTGAAACATTCAGCATATGAATGAAGGTGAAAAATATATCAAGGGCTGGGATTGTGTCTCAGTGGTAGAGTGCTTGCCTCACATGTGTGAGACACTGGGTTTGATTCTCAGCACCATATACATTAGTAAATAAATAAAGGTCAATCAACAACTAAAAAAATTTTTTTTTAAATATCAAGCAAATGAGTGTCAATATAATCCAGGCATAAAATAGGGCACATTGAATGATTTCGCTCATGAGGTTCAAGAACAGGGATCTAAATAATGGGCATTCTTTTGATTAAAATCCAGTCTTGTAAGCTCTAAAAAAAAAGAACAGGGATCTATGTTGACAGAAATCAGAATGGCTACTGGAAAGGGCCATAAGAGAATTTTCTCTGGTAACTAAAATGTTCTGGATCTTGTTTTATGTGATAGTTATGTGAGTGTATGAAATTGTTAAAACTTGACCAGCAAAAATATTCGTGCATTTAATGTATGTAAATCATATCCCACTAAAAATATAAAACATTCTTTTTCTCATTTGAATTCTACCTCTAAGTTTTAATTCTCTAGGTGCTTTTTCTGATGGGGATCATCAGAGGTTTTTAAACTAATCTTCTGTTGTTTTTGTTGTTGGTATTGCTGTTTTAAACTACAGCTTTTTCATATTGACATTGACCTTAGGCCTTCAAGCAGCTTGCTGCTTTCACAGATTAAAAAGTTAATTGAAAAATCAGTCAGAGGAATGACCTTAGTTATATTAAAGGGTGGAATTTTGAAATACATGCATGAAGATTCATAAACTCAATGCTTTCAGCATTCCAGATAGAAGAAACAATTAGTTCAGAGACCCTGTGATTGGATGTGCTTGGTGTATCAAAGGAAGAGTGAGGAGACCCAGGTAGATAAGATTAGAGAGCTAGGATACAAGATCAGAGAGGGAGTTAAGGTCAAATCAGACAGGGACTGTGGACCATTAGAAGGATTTGACTTTTACTGCATGTGATGTGAAAAGCATTGTGTGTTTTAAGGGGAGGAGTTCAGTGTCAATAGCATCACTCAGGTGGCTCTATCCAGGAGAGACTGGAGGGGTGAAAGGAAGAAGCAAGCAGACCAGTTAGGAGGCTATCTCAAGAACTATGACAGAGATATGATGGTTTGGACTAGCCTGGTAATATGTGAATGTTCTCACTTCCGGCTATCTCTTCTCCCACACAAAGTGGATGACTGGGGTGCACAATGCAAAAATCTGTTCATTGAAAAGAATGTCCCTCTTTATTATCTTTCAAGTCACTCCTAAATGTGGTTATAATGTAGCCATCGTCCATTTTGAACTTTCACTACAAACTGAGCCAACCCATTCAAAAATATTTTTGTTTTAATTAGTTGTACAGAAGAATGCACTTTGATACATCCTATATAAATGAAGTATAATTTCTCATTTGAGCCAACCCATTTGTAAACCAAACTCTAACCTTTACCTCCTCTTGTCTGGTCATATGGAACCTGCCTTCCTCATATATAATCATTTATGCAAGTATGGGGGGGTGCTGGTAAAATTGTTTAGTGGCATTGGGCTTCTGGGTTGTTCTAACATGCAACTTACTCATCTCTCTGGTTCTGTCCAGATGTACCTCTCAAAAGAAAATTTCCATATTACAAAGGGATTTCTTCTAGGTCTGCCCAATTTTGTGAGTTAGTGGTGCTAACATGGTCAGTTTAGAATGGACCATTTGTATACTTGGTAATTTCATATCCTGTTGTGAGGACACCATTTCTACCAGGACGTAGTAAAAGGAATGCTATTTTTTGCTTTGGATGGCCAGGCCTTCCTCCAGAATCCTATAGGCCACTTGTGATTTCCATACTACATCTTTTCTCACCATTGACACTTGCAGTACCATAACACTGGTTATACTGCCCAAGCAAGAGAGCTCTCTGTGCTACAGTTTGGACTTGTTGAAGTCTTCCCATTCTAATCCCTGCCCCCCAAAGTCTTACATGCTACCTAGTATATGGACTAGGGCAGTAACCTTAGGCATGGAAGGTGTTGACATCAGAACCCAAGAAGGCCTACTGGATGCTGTTCTTTTTTCTGTGTTAAGACTTCTAAACTGCAGCAGTTTGACTTTGGAGAAGATAGCTCAGCATCCTCCTAACCATTAGGGATGGTGGGATTCCAAAACATTTCACTGAAGTAGGAGGTCCCTAAATCGTTCTTAAATTTATTTTCCACACTCTAGAGTGCATACATCTTACCAAGATTTCTGGTGCATTAGGTAACTCTCGCTTATTCTACCAGATCACTGTGATGCAATTGGTGCATGGAACAGTGTAATGTATTCTGAATGTGAGGTAGTTCAGACCTCTTTGGAGTATGGCAGAAGAGGAGAGATTATATCCTGGAGGCAAAACTGAAAATGAATATTGTTTTTCCCATGTGAGTGCAAACTATTTCTGATCTTACATTGTTGGAATGAAAACAACATTGTTGTTCATCAATGGCCACAGACCATATACTAGAGATAAATTAATACATAAACTAATTATTCATCTATTCTAAGAATGACAGCATATCTGGAGCAGCAGCTGCAAACAGAGATATTGCTTGGTTGAGCTTATGGTACTCATCAGTTATTCTCCATCATTCAGTTTCTGAAGGATTAGACAGGTGTAATTAACTATATATATTCCAGGGACCACCACTCTACATCTTTTAGGCCCTTAGAGTGGCACAAATGTCTGCCATCTTCCTCCTCAGACCCTGAGATGTAGTATTTTTTACTTTCTCTCTTTGCCAGGGGAAGTGGGAGCATGGCAGTTTCAGAGATCTTCGAGTAGCCTTCCCTCCTGTGAGAGCTCTAGCCCCCAAAGACCAGGGAACTCTTGCAGTCATATCAATTTCAGTATCTAAATATCTGCATTTTTTCTCAACTGCATTGTGTGTTCACCTCAATAAATGCCCACAGCTCCCTTTGAAGAAGGACTGCGGGGATCATCATAATATATATTTGCAATGGTGTCCTTCCTTCCAGCCACCTAGCTCCTCTCAGTCAACAGGTTCTAGCCTGAAATATTGGTCAGGTCTGGGTAATGAGCACAGAATTCTGCCTTTTTATTGAGGTAACCACCTTCAACCTCCTGCTCCTTCATTCTTGTCTTTATGGTTTCCATTGCAAGCATTGACACCCTTTTCACTGCTTGTCTATTTTTCCTGTCTAAGCATGCCATATCCTATTAATTATTCCATCTCTATGGGAAATGCCTCCTTGGCTGCTCCTCTTCACTCCATTACAGTGATGGTGGCTTCCTGACTTATGCTTGTTAACTGCCACTACCGGGCCACTGTTACTCTGAGTTCCTATTGTCCACATGTTTATTAACAAGCCACCTCTCATCACCCCTGGCTTGCAGAGGAAACAACCACTCCCAGAGATGCTGATGCCTCTCCTACCAGGTAATGGCTTTGGTGAAGAATGTGTGCTCTGGGTATCCTGTGTAATCTAGCCCTCAGGTGTATCTTCTGGCCCTACATAATATATCCATTTTGACATATCCATTTCCCTCAACCTCTTCATTCTCTCCTATACTATCAGCCAGGGCAACTTAGGCATTTTCACTTTAGTAAATGTATGCTAAAGATTTTCTAAACTTCTAAGAGCCACCCTGCCCCATAGGGTGTTTGCTGGAGTATAAAATCACATATCCCCAAAATACAGAGCCTCAAAGGCAATGGATTTTTACTTATCCAATCTACACTCTGCCCTCCTTGACCGAATATCTCAAAATACAATCTCAGTGCTATACCCTTGCCTCCTAATGGCGCATCCCACTTCTTACAACTCTGTGTTTAGGGGCGTGGGTACTGGGGATTGTTCCCAGGGGTGCTCTACCACAGAGCTACCTCTCTAGTCCTTTCCATTTTTTATTTTGAAATAGTCTCACTAAGTTGCTTAAGCCACCTTGAATTTGAGATCCTCCTGCCTTGGTCTCCTAAGAGCTGAAATTAGTCTCTATTCTCTTACCAGGCTTATCACATCCCTAGCCAGATTATGCTTGATAGCCATGAGACAATGATGTTGGTCAGAGCCTGAGAAGAGATAGGAAGGATGAAATTAAGGAAGGAAGGAAGGAAGGACAGAAGGGAGGGAATAAGAGGAAGGGAAGGGAGGGGAAGAGGAAAGGAGAGAGGGGAGGGAGGGAGTAAGGAAGGAAAGAAGAATTTAGACATATTCTTAAATTATAGCACAGTTCTAAGAAAGTTTTAGCTGTGCTGACAGGGAATTCTTGAGCCAATGGTGTATCAGAGAAGTCTCATATCTTCCTGATACAGGTCCACTTTAGTTTCCCTGTCACACTCTCTTGGCTAGAAGCTTGTGGGAAGCATAGTATTGGTCATGAAATTCATGGTGATAGATTTCAGAGCAAAGCAGCTTGAGTTGTTCATCAATTACATTCTCTGCAATAGATCTGAGAGGTGCATTTTCATGACCACCATATTTTATCCGAGCCATCAGCTGGGATGACGTCAATGGCTGTGAGCTGGATCAGGGTCTAAGAGTGAGTGTGCTAAGCATGCTGGAAGGAAGCTCTAAGTCCCCGTAAACCTTTTCCTGGGCTGTGGATTCAATGTTTATGTCTCCTGTCCCCACCCCATTGCCTCAATTCACAGCCTAAATCCCCAAAGAAATGGGGAATCCCCATGAATGAGATTTGTGCCCTTGTAAGACGTGAGAGATAGTCTCTCTACTCATGCAATGAGAAGATTCCAGCTGTAGTGCAAACCAGGAAGAGGGCCTTTGCCAGTCACTGGATCTGTTGGTGCCTTGATACTAGACTTTGTTTCCAGAACTGTGAGAAATAAATTTCAGTTGTTGAAGCTATGTCATCTGTGGTATTCTGTTCTAAGAACCCCAACTGGCTAAGATATCTTGAAAACCACGTAGTATCACTTACCCAATGTCCTATCAGTTACACAAGGTTAGTCCCTGGTCAAGGTGGGATCTGAGAGGCAAGACCTGAGGAAGCATTCTGGAGACTAGCTACCACAGTGGGATATACAAGCCCATAAAGGTTTGTCACATTTCACATGCCTCCTAAAAGTGATTCTGGTCTTTGTGCTTTTCACAGGCTTCACTCATTGAATCATTCAGAGTTTGGTCTTCAGTGACAATTCATGGGCTTTTGATTTATTCTTAGGTATTTTTTAAAACATTTTTTTAGTTGTAGATGGACACAATATCTTTATTTTGTTTTATTTTTATGTGGTACTGAGGATCGAACCCAGTGCCTCACGCATGCGAGGCAAGCGCTCTACCACTGAGCCACAATCCCAGCCCCATATTCTCAGGTATTTTATTATATGTTTGAGAAATTTTATGCAACACTTGGCATTAGATTGCTTTTAAACCTATTTTAGACACTCATTTTTTAACCACAAAATTTCATTTTTTGTGTATAAAGAATTTAAATATGTAGATGCTGTGGGGCACTTTGTGAGAAGTGTATCATAATTTTTAAAATAAAAGAAATTTTCATCCAAGGAATCCCTACAAACAAAACACCAATGAAAACTTTCTTCCTAAAAAGCTAAAAAAAACCCTGTCTTCAAATGTTTAACCACTATTTATTTTCACTCTCTCTAGGCATGAGTGGCCTTTTGAAACAAAAAGTCATTTATAGACATACTTCCTAGTTTAATAGTGATAAACATCATTTTCTAGTGTGAATTTTTTTAAAAAGAGAAATGTGTGGAACATTTGGTATTAATCTTAACTCATCTTCTCATTCTACTGTTTGAAATTGTCTTTGGATAAGGGTGACTTTGGTGACAGAGGCAAGGGAGAGCCTCCCCCAAAACCGCATACATTGCCTCATAAAAGTAAAACTAGGAGACTAGGTTTAAGACCAGCCAGGTCGGCTGCCTATAAATTCATGATCAATCTTTAACATGGCCCTAATGTATCTTTCCCACCCTTTGTCACCAGAGAGTTCAAGTCAGCCTTTGCCCAAGCAAAAGATTTACCCACTCCAGTGCAGACCTGGTTTGGAAACATTTTATTGGCAATACTGGTGTCATATTTAGGAACCACAGACTTTCACTGGACTGTATTAGCTTGAATGACAAGTATCAATGGTCAACTATATTTGAAATATTGTTAAAGTACCTAGAAATAATAGGCATTAAAATCCATTCTGTTCACTACAACAAACTTTTAAAGATTTCATGTTTTCAATGGTACTGGCATACTGTAATTGTTATTTGGAACTTAATGTAACCTCAACAGCAGCAGGGAGAATACAGTCCTCTCATTATGCACATGCTCTAGGATCATTTATTTTAATGCTTTCAAATAAATATGTTCCATGCAGTACACTACAATAAATAAGGAGCAGCAATGTTCTTCTAGTAAATCCATTCATAATGTGAGTCACCATGTAAAACACCACATCTCAAGTCTTTGGCCCTGTACCATATCATGAGGCACACCACATCTGCACCCAATCATATCTGGCTTCATATGGATTTAATAGGACTATGCCAGAAGTGCATGTAAGCACAAATTTAACCAGAGGTTTCCAGCTATTAAATACATCTACTAAGTAGTTAAAAGGCAACAACTAAACCCGTAAAGGTCCCCCACCCCCTTCATTTTTGAGACAGAAATATAAAGGTAGAAATGCTCTGGTGAATTTCAGGTCAGTGGAAAGCATGGTGGGATACATTTGGAATAGTTGGAGTAAAGCTGGCACAATATGGCACCCAAAATATCACAGCAATACTGATATGGGAACAGTACAACAGGCTGGACTGCAGACGCTGAGCTCTAGTAGGGGTAACAGGGTGCGCTGGGCGTGGTTTGATCCACTAGGCAGATAACTCAACAGTGCCTTCCTCCTCGCTATCAGCTCTGTTAGCACGAATCTCCACCAGGGTCCTGGCAAATCGCGTCCATTCATCATTGTGGGGAACTGCCAGCTGCAAAGCAAATCAATGGAGAAACGATGAAAAAGATATCTTTTACATCTGCAAGTCTTGACGCCCGAGTGGCGGCTCCTCCCAAAGCAGACATTTCCCTTGGAATGTAAAGGAAACCAAATATTCTTCTTCTTTGAATCAAGTGGGTACTGAAGTGTTGCTCTTAACCTAACATGAGAGAATAATGTCACTCTTTGAAGCATAATCACTCATAGAATTTATCGAACTTTAAAAACTTACATTAACTCTACAATTATAGCAGCCCCATTAAAGCATTTTTAGTCATGAAACTTCTTCACAAGAAGGTCAGACTTAGATTGAACCCAGCAAATAAAAAATGCATTATTAACCAAGATTTTGAAATAACTGTGGTCTTTTCTTTCTAGTCAATGCTATTGACCCTTTTCTTAATGTGTTAATGTATGGCAAAAGAATAACTTACATATACACAAAAATTTTTCTGCTCTGAAGTAATGCTTGGGCATTTTCTAGCAAGACTTAATTTAATGATAACTATGAATAATTGTACTACAAACCAGCACTTACAAAGAGTTCTGTTTTAAGTACTTACATATATTAACTCATTTCTCACAGCAATCCTAGGGATGATAATTTTACCCTACAGATGTACAGTAAGATAGCTAATTTTATAGAAGAAATTGAGGCACAGAAAGATTAAATAACCATAGCAAGATTGTATATTTAGCAAATATCATGCCAGTGTATTACGGTTCTAGTATCTGGATCTTAGCCATTATACCATACTTATTTGCCAAAAAAGGCAGATTTAGAAAATTTCCTCAATAATATCTTCTACTGTGTATAATTCAGTGAGGAGGGAATTAAACACCCCCCCAATGGAAAGTGAACATATGAAGTACTGTAAGATGTTTTAAAAGATAATGATTTCTCTACATAACATCCAAAACTGAATTGCTTAAAGATATCAGGCAAGTGTTTGCAATAGAAAAGAAAATTATTTGAAGATGAAAAATAGAATTGAGTAGAATTCTGAAGGATTTCACATAGAATAAAATTGATTTAGACATTATAGTCATTTTCTTGGAGTTTTACCCTATAAGATGGTATATATATAATCAATCCATCTATATACCTGTATCACACATGCTGTCCACATATTCCATAAACATTAAAAACATATTCACCACAATCAAAATCCATTTAAAAAAAAAAATAAAAAGAGGAAGAAAATAAATCTGAGCATTTTGATCACTTCTACAGCTGGAAAATTACCCACTACACAGAGACAGATGATTGGAACTTTTAAGTTTTTATTAGAAAGAGTTATATTCTCAGATACTGTCTGCCCAAGAAAACTTACCGAAGAGTGCCAATGTTGTTATCTAAAGTATGTCCTTAAATTAGTGTTCTAGTATGAAGGTTAAATGTTTCAAGAATATAATTCTGGAAATGATATACAGGTGGGGAAGTAAGTTCTAGGACCTATTTTTAGAAATTCTACACCAACAAGAACTCTCATTTAGTCATACAAATAAAGTTCCTGAATGATTAAATACTTCTCTAGTTATTGAAATAAATCTAAATTTCTTTTCAGCAATGTCAGAAATTTACAATAATATTAAATGACACTATTAACCTGTTTGCATGTTCCATTTCCCCCACTTTGAGTTCTTTTTCTATGTTTCACTAGTCTTCATTTTTGTCTTCAATTTTAGATAATACTGCACTGGAGAAATGAAGCCTCCCAAATAAAAGATAGAAAGAAAAGAGCTAATCCAAAGCATAAGCAGCCAAGGGTTGGTATCGTATTTACATGAAAAAAATTCGTTCACGATTTCTTTTCCCTCCTCCAACACCCGAGCAAGTCCTTCCAAAAAGAACAACAAAACAAAAGCCTAAGGATAGAAAAAGTTCCATCATAACACATTTGTAACTTTTTCTCACAGGAGGCAAGAAGGCAAAAACTAAGGTATCTCAGATATTCATATAGTTTTAAATATTGGAGAAAAGGTATAATATACATATATATTTTTGGTACCGGGGATTGAACTCAGGGGTACTCAACCACTGAGCCACATCTCCAGCCCTATTTTGTGTTTGTTTGTTTTTTTATGTAGACACAGGGTCTCACTGAGTTGCTTAGAGCCTCGCCGTCGCTGAGGCTGGCTTTGAACTCGTGATTCTCCTGTGTCAGCCTCCCAAAGTGTTGGGATTACAGGCTTGCGCCTCCGCGCCTGGCTAAAGGTATAATATTAACTGATATGCATAGCATGAAGAGCTGGGTTTGGTTCCCGAATATGAAACTCTATTACCCGTTAACATGCAAGAAGTTTAAATTAACATATGAAGCTGGGCGCGGTGGCGCAAGCCTGTAATCCCAGCACTTAGGGAGGCTGAGACAGGAGAATGGCGAGCTCAAAGCCAGCCTCAGCAATGGCGAGGCGCTAAGCAACTCAATGAGACCCTGTCTCTACATAAAACACAAAATAGGGCTGGGGATGTGGCTCAGTGGTCGAGTGCCCCTGAGTTCAATCCCTAATACCAAAACAAACAAACAAACAAAAAAAACCAAACACATGATACCTTGTATAATGTTTTATTGATAGCAAAGCATAGAAGTTATACCCTGAAATAAGAAAATGGGTAAATGTGTTTATGTATTTTTATGTAGTAGTAAGGGCTGGACTGTTAAGAAATGACCCTAGTAAAGATTATGAAACACTGAGGCTTGAATATGTTCCCAGATACGTTGTGGGACAGAACTGAAGGTCATTTATGCTATATAAAAGTGCACATCTAACTTCTCAAGAGTAAATGTTATCAAATTTAAATGTTTCTGTTTAAAAAAATAACAAAAATTTACAAAAGTAACCCAGAAATAATTTGACCTCTTCCATTGGGGCAAGACGACAGTATTCTACAAACAAATGTCCTTAAAAATACAGATTCATTATCACAAATATTTTCACAGTATTCAAACATGTCTTCTTTTTGATTTGCTCAAGTTTCATATAGCTTGTCAATATATTAAAAGCTTGTTTTTCTAAGCAAATTTGTGTTGCCAACTCTTTTCCTCTGTAGAACATCATAAACTTCACAAAAAATATTAGTTCACACACACACACAATTCTAGAATGGAACATGAAAAAAACACACTTGCTTCTAGAAACTTGGAGTACATTTACTACCTCATCCTATTATGCTTTTTCATTTAGTTGACTATAAAAATAACCCAAGATGATTGTAAAGTTAGATTTAGAAGGTGAACTGCAGACTTCCCCTTTTTTAGAATTAAATATCACCATCAGGAAGCACTTTAAGTATAATCTTAGCTTGAATGTGTGAATGTGCATTCACAGCCTGTTTCCACACTCAGAGTAATAATTTTTGGCATTTGAATTACTTGTAGGTAAGGCCAAACAGGTGTCCTGACAAACAAGAAGGTCATTCTTGTCACTTTACATCTATGGCTGTGAAGGGAATTTGTTTGGACAGAACCATCCTTCTCACCCTTGGAAGTTCTGCTCTTCTTGCCTGGTACTACTCTGGTTAGAAAAGGTGAGGAGACTCAAGCACATAGAATGCACTTGAAACTTTCCCTAGGAGGCCTTTAATCTAATAGTACCTTACTAATCAAATAGGAAAGATCTTTGTTCATGTTAAAGAATGAGACTGCTCTTGTGTCCTAGTTAGCACACAAATATATTCAATACTCAATCAGCATTGATTGAACACCAATTATATGCCAGGCACAGTGTTAGAAGTAAAGACATAGCAAGAAATGCTTTCAGAATATGAGAACTATGAAATAAGGTGAAAACTCTGATGTTTTTATAGGTCAAAATGTGTGAATACTGGCACTGATCTTTTTTTTTTTTTAAGATTCTCTGATGCTCAGAAAATGAATTGCCTAAAATGTGCCTTCCTACAGTAATGACTGCAGCATTTCCTGATACCTGTTGTGTACCAAGTTGCCGGGAGGGAAATGGCATGCTAATCTCACTGTTTCAGCCTCTCTCCAAGTTTCTATTAAAGCATGAAAGCCTAAATCTAGAGCATCCAAACATCACTATGGTTTTTCCCCCCAAACATAATAATTCAGAATAATTTCTAAACAATTTACATTTGTGATAGGAAAAATATTCACAAGTTTCTGATGGTGATGAATAATTTCAATCAATTAAAAATAGATGCGAAGCAATGGGAGGAAAATGATCCATAGTTCAATCAAAGAAACACCATTAAAGAAAGACTTATAAAAATCGTCCAACATTGTTTTAAATCAAAGTGGATCTGGAAACGTTTTTTTTTTTTTTTTTTTTTTGCCTTCAGATTCATCTGCTGAAATCACATCAGAGGTCGGGGATGACTCATAGTTTCCCACTGCTTCTTAGCACAGAGTTCACCAACAGCCGGTCCACCGCTGTTAGATGACTGTTTTCTAATATTTTTTCTTTTTTTTCTTTTTGCTAAATGTATAAAGCATTTTAATGCCAAAAGCACTCAGAGCTCTGCTTCCTGAGATAATAAAATCTTAGCTCTAAGAGTGACCATCTTTTATAGATATGGTATGACCCTATTTTTTACAGCCAAGGGAACGAAGGCCAAGGGTAGTTATTGAGGTAGCAATTTGGCCATAAGGAGGCAGCAAAATGAACCTCAGATTTGGACAGGAGACCCGAGTCCTGCTCTTGTCTCAGTGTCTGGCAATGGTCAAGCACTTAACCTCTCAATGCCTCAATTGTAAAATGGGGATGATGACGTCTGGCCATTTATCAACAGAGATGTGAGAAGATGAGAAAGGTAATCTAAGCGAAGAACTGCTGTGAGGCCAGCATGCCAGAGTCAGGCACTCTTTCTTTAAGTTGTCACTCAGATGAAACAGGTTCCTGAAAATAATATGTATGAATCATGCATATTAATTCAACAGCATTTTTCTGGCTTAATTTGTTTTTCTTTAACAATTAATTCTGATTGTGATGAGGATGTTAAGGAACAGGATACAGACCTGTTTTTAACAGGTGGGAAAGGGAAGTCCAGGGAACCACATGGTCTGCTTCAGGCCACATAACTTTCACATATTTGTGTGGGGCAATCAAGAGCCTCGCTCTTTGAGAAAGGCCAGCATTCCAGGGTAGAATGGCAGGCAGAGAATGAATTTCAAGTCACCTGCTAAAAGATTCTAAAGATTGTTTTTAATCTTCTAAGATTCTTGGGAGACAAAAGGTTGAAATAAAAACCAAAAGAGCAGAAATCGTGTAAAAAAAATTCATGAAAATGGGTCGCTTGAGCTGTTCCCCTCTCCTACTACTTGTGAGGTTGCATCATGGATCTGTATCCTCCTTTCCCGCTGAGGGACCTCTGGATGCCCCCCACCCTCACCCCTTCCTACTGCAAATGTGTCTGGCCACTGGGTGTCATGCCTGGGCTTCTTGGGTACCTAACAGGAGGCACAGAATGTGTAATAACGAGAATTTGAGAACTAAGCCAGGGTAGACTTTTTCTACCTCAGACAATAATCAGATCAAGTTTTCTCTCTCTCTCTCACTCTTTTTTTTAACCAGTTTTGCCACTTATTTTCTGTATTTCCTTAGGAAATGTCACTGATCTTCACTTCCTCATTTATGTGAAAGGAATTATAAAACCTATTTTCTAGGACTGTTTTAAATATTAAATAAGACAAACAAACAAACAAAAAACTACAATAAGCTTAGCACAGTGCTTGGCAGATGATAAACTCTAAATAAATAATATTGTTTTCTTATTTTTCCTTCTTAGTATTTATTCTCCTCCCATTTTTTTTCTTATTTTATGGCTTCTTTCCCTCTTTGCTTTCTCCCATTTTCTTCTTCCACCTATGTAGAGTTGGATTTTTAAAAAGGAAATTTCCCTTATGTTTTACCACATTTTATTTCTTAAAGACTCATCCAGGGGCTGGGTTTATGGCTCAGTGGTACAGCGCTTGCCTAGCATGTATGAGGCCCTGGGTTTGTAAGCTAGGTATAGGGAAAGAGTTTTTTCAGATTGCAAGAGAAATTCTGCCAGTTATTTTTATTGCTCATTTAAAAATTAAATTGAGAATATAAGTAGTCTTTGTAAGTATAAACACACCCTCATGTCCATAAATATTTTTTATTTTTCACATATCATCAATACATCCTGATCTAGCTATTTCTTTGTTATGGCACTTTCAACAGCAGGATTCTATGTTTCACCTCAAGTTATAAGGCTTGGTAATAGCTGAACATGATGTTATAAAAAATGAAGTGACTTTTTATAACCGGGGTTAAACACACAGATACCATCCACATCTCTCTTTATTAGAACTTGGCTAACTATTTTGAACAGTCCTCAGTCAAACTTCGCTTGTTTTTTAGTAATTTTTAAGAGTTTACAATACCTAGCAGCTGATTTTAAATTGCTACATTATCTGCAGTAACTCCTACCAGCTTTATGCATATTTTTTTATGGTAAAAATATCTGTCTCAGGCATTGCTTAATTTAAAAGTAGGTAATTAAAAAAAATCTTGGATAATTAAGACATTAGAAAAGTATTTGGTAATTTCAGTTTGGTTTCTCAGATACATTAACCATGGTAAACAAATTAAGTGAGTAGGACTCTAGGTTTCAAGATAAATATTCCATGGATATGCGGTTTATCGGCATCTTTGTAATCTTTCAATTAAATGAACTCATTGAAAAAAAGTCTGTGGGATTATTATGCTAACCATTGATTCTGAACAGATACGTAACAAATCCATCTTCTGTGTTAACCTAAACATTCAAGTTTTCTGTTAAAAGATACCTCACAAATTACCTTTTCACTCTAATACCTATGCTCTTTTAATGCATTTACAGAGACAGTGGAAGCATATGTCAGTTCCCATGTTAAACCCTTCTGAGCTCTAAAAGCTTTATAAAAAGTACAATTATTAATGTCACCCAAATTCAGGAGATTGTTGATTTACTGATACACAAATGCACGTCTGTATTCGGAGGAAGACTGTATTTTTTAGGACAATTCCGTTTGCCACACACACAGATGGGAGCAAAGTGGGAGGTAATAAGCGATGAAACAGCCGCAGGAACGGCCAAGCATCCCAGCTTCACATAAATACAGCTCCACTGTATTTAACTCTCGGGAGAGTCTAGCATCACTGTTAACAATGGATGAAACCACCGACCAGAATACTGAGCCAGAATGCAGTATACAGAGGGTGTAAATGTACTACAGGGTTCTACCACAAAAAGATATACTGTGTGGTAACTCAGTATTTAGAGCACTTTCGGAGAAATGGAGAAAGCAGGAGTCACACAAGTCTCCTCTCTGCAGAATCTGCCATTTCCTGTCGATAGGTTAAAATTTCTGGGAAATTCAGGAGTGTTCTAACCTATTACACCCTGGTGGCATCTGACTATTCTTGAATTTCTTTTCATGTGAAAATGCCACCTAAGGGAACCCTCATGGACCCATGAAGCTTGAGACCTCTCTGCCAAAGGTCTCTTCCCTGTATCTTTAAATGAGCAATTTATTTTTACTGCATGATTCTTAGAATAACACTTTTAAAAAAATCCATTACCACCTAATTATGGTAAGAAATGAAAGTAGGACATAAAAGACAAAGTAAATAGTAAAAAGTATGGGTCTACATCAATTTCAATAACCCAGCAAATATCCAAGGAAATTAATACTTTAAATACTATCTTAAGAAATTAACATTTAAACATACTCTTCTTGTTAAAATTTAGCAATCTAAAAAGCATGTCAAAATTCTGGCGTTTTTACCTGTGAGGATAAAAAAGAGCCAAGAAGAAGAAAGAGCTAATTTACTAAGACTTAAAAGATATCCTTGTCCATATTTGTATTAAAATTGTATCATCCTCCTTTCTTGAGATATTTTTAAAGCATTATTATTTTTTCCCTACTACTTGGCATAATTCATTCCTTGGTCCAAAAGATGGAGAAAACACTAAAAACGATGGCTGATGAGCAACAATGGAAAAGAAACTTTCTAAACTTCAATTACCCCTTTTCTCATTGCACAAAAGATCAAGAAAATGGCAGGAAAAAGAAGAAAAACATGTGCTACTCAAGGTGATCTGTCCTATTAGCTGACTAACCATTCCTGATACTATTAACTATAGGTTTTCTAGTAAATTCCTAGCAACCACTGCATCCAAGCAGTTTTGACAAAAAGAAGGCTTATTGCTAAACACCTTAAAAACATTTACCAAGGTAATAAAAGAAATGTCATTCCCTCCTACTGAATGTTTGGGCATAAAAGAGGTATTTTTATAATGCCGTTCATGATTTACCATATCTATAGTGTCCAAAAAAAGCACAATGAAAAGGAAGCATTTTTCCAGTGGTTTGACAACTGTTTGAATCAACTGTTATGCTTTCATTGCTCTAGTGGCCAATTGCTCACTTTTAAAAGCACAGGAGGGGAGGGCGAATGGGATAAAGACTGGGAAGGAAGGATAAGTACCCTTTTCAAAGTATATTTTCTAAATATGCTTTTCTGTGCAAATGTAGTTAAATGAATTTCCCCCTATCCCTCAATCCATAGCCAACTTGAAGCATTCTGAATGCTTCACACAATTAAGCTTTTGCTTCATTTTCTCCCAAATTTTCACCTGTGGATCATTCATTCTCCCATCAAATATTTACTGAGTGTCTATTATGCACCAGGCACTGTGCTCGACAATGTTAGCCTGTTCTGACACTTTGCACACTTCTGTGAATGCCACACTCCAAAGGTGAGAGAAACCATCTATGCATGTGACTGTCAAAGGAGCGCTACCAACATGAATGGTCAAAGTGGTGCTTCATCTTTATGATACTAGAAGATATTCGCCTTCTAGCTGAGAGAAGTTAATGCCGGGACCAATTTTTAAAAAAAGATTTAATCTACATATTGAAAAGCGACTGGTTGCTCAGCAGGAGAAAGGGCCACAGATCAGTTTTATCTACCTAGTAGCTTCAAAGTAAAAGTGCAAAATTTCTTCTACAATGTTAGAAGCTTGGATATTCCTTAAATAATAAGTAATTAATGTTTTAAAATTTAAAAGATGTTCTGATAACTGACATTCTCAAAGACTCATGTAAACTTTTCTTTAAAGCAGAATATAATGATTCATTCACTATCTCACTTTGCATTCCAACCTACATGGCATACAAATATTTATACATAAACCAAATAAGAAGATATTTAACTTCATGTTATAATTTAGATTATGCTAATAGCGGCACACAAATACTTGTAAAAAATAATTGATGATCCCTTTCTATACAGCCCAGTGTTAGTTTAGATCCACACATGATTGGACAACTTTATACTGGGCCTTCTGAGCTGTGATTTGAGGCTACTGTTCTAAAAGGCAATTTTTCAAGATAAAATTTAGCGGTCTTGAAATTCTAAAACTAAACACAATTTTGTCAGCCATTAAAAAAATTAACACTATAATTAATGACTGCTTCAGAATCCAAACCACTATTGAAAATGACAGTTTGAAACCACAGAAGAATCATAAAGATGATTAATTATACAACTGGTTCTTGTTTCAGTAGGTTTATATTCATAGACCATTTATCACCAAAATGAGAATATATGAATTTCACTGAATATTGCAAATTACTATACACACATTAATTGGTTTTTACAAAATTAGATATTAGGGCTTTCTTTTCATTTAATCAACCACATCATAATACATAAAAATTGTAAGTATTTTTATATCAATTCAGAAAAAAGGTATTAATCCTTTACGTCCATTTTCATAAACTAATGCTATCTGAATAAGCACACTATTTATATAATAATTAGTCTAATCATGGTCTTTTACATGTATCATTATCAAAATGAAAGCCACTGCCACTACATTCACTATAAGATGAGTAATTATAACATTAATTGGAATTAATAGCACCTTTTCTTTTCTTTTTAAAATTAAGCACTTTTCCCAAGAGAAATCAAGTTAATACTAAAATTACAATCATACATTTTACCACAATTATTTTTTTAAACACATGTAATTTATTATGACAAAGAACTGAATTAATATATTATTTCAAAGTGGCTGATTTCACATAATTATATTTATTAGCACCCCAAATCTGCCCATACAAATATGCCTTTGTGCTCTGTGACTTAACCGTACAGCATTGTGGCTGTTAACACCAACAGTCAGATTTTTCCACTGAAAAATCCAGTGGAAATCCCAACTTTTTGTTTCTGAGTTGTAAAATATCTAGATGCTACTGACAGAACTGGGTATCTGGATATTATGCTTTTATCTGGACACTTCGTATCATGGAAGAATTTATGCCTATCTCTTCTTTCCATGGAGAGAAAGTCAAAGGAAATATTAAGCATCCATTAAAGAAACTAATATTGTTTCTCCATCAAAGAATAAGCCAGTACTTGCAAAGGCCTTCGAGAAACTAGCAAGTTCCTGCCCTGCTTCCTTAATGAGAAAAACGAGTGCCTAGGATGATCATAACTGGACGTGGCTGAGACCAGCTCGGCTCTCTTCTGGAGGCTGCCAAAGCTCAGCCATGCTGGCGGGTTCCTCTTGAGCAGGAGATAAAAGCCTTCAGAAAGTGCAATAATTGACTGATTTCAAATGCAGTTCTTTTTCATTAAAGGATTCTTGTTTGAATGAATCCCCAAATCTCAGTTTCACTTCCTATTTTGTGTTCTTCCCAAGGAAGACAGTTATTTATATTAAAGTCTCAGTCTCCTTATGAGAATAGATATAGACCCTGCTCTGCTGGAAAATATGAAGTAGTTCCATAAAGTGAACAATTACTGCTTAAGTGTAATCCACTGAAAATCCATAAATGTGTTATATTTATTTTATGTCACTCAGACCCTTTCGAACTCCTAGCACTTGCAGTTTATCAGATGTTACTACACTGAACTGCTATTTAAAGTGCAAGAGAAACGGTACATGGAATTGCTTTCTTTTTCTTCTTATTCTTGCTGTCTATAAAAACTATTGGGGGCCCTTTTTAATGATCCTTATATACAACACCTTGACCGTCGTTCTAAAGCACATTACACGGGCCATTTTTCTGCTGGGATTCCAAATAGACTTTTGAATCTAATTTTTCACTTCAGCTTTAATATATATTAAAATGGATATTTAAAATTTACACTTTTTTTAGAAGTAAAATATGACCTCTCATATTCACCTGCATTTTTCCTTTCTGAAAAAAATTTCAAGGTATTCAAATATCTGAATGAATATCAAATGCATTTTATTTATTGAAAATTGTAATGCAACAACTAGTATTCTTTTGGCCCCTAAACGATCAGATCAAACAAGCTATTTGTAATGCTATCAAAGTTAAGAAATTAAATTTAAAGATTCATACGTGTTTTATTTGGTAATTAGCCAATGCAATACCAAATAAAGCATGGGTGATAAGGTTTATCCATCTCACAAATCACCATTTTTAAGTTATCATTTTATTTTTCAAATCCTACTTTAAGCTGAAAATTATTTTAGAATTTTATCATTTGACTACCATAAAAATATAATCAGGGATTTGAAAGCTCTGTGTATTTATCACAACTGAAAACAAAATCTTCCCTGGAAGAGGTTAATGGAAAAAGAAATAATAGGAGGTGGAAGATAAACTGCTTCTTTCAAAACTGGAGCTGCAAACAGCATTCTAACTAATTCAGATAAGCAGCAAACATAGTTGTTAGGGGATATTTATGACAGTCGCATCTGTGTGACAGCACCGAAGCATTAACAATGGCAGCGGGCTTTCTATAAAACACATCTGCAAGAAAGACAGGTAGATAGGCTGACTATCAATCATCAGGACACGTGAATAATTCTATACTCACTGGCCCATGCGCTGTTAAGACCAGCTCTGTATATACAGAAAATATTGCTATTCAGTAAAAGAGCCATGGCAGTGAGTCATTTTTATTTTTAATTCTTTCAAATATGTGTGTTCACACATCATGAGGGGAAGAAAATCCAACAATGATTAATAGCTCTTTATGTGTTCTAATATACCCAATGTTTTCAGGTTATATTTAGAATTAATCTATGACTTGTTATCTGACTTATATTTCATTAATTGAATGGGACCCAAAACTTGTGGCATCCCACAGTTTAGGGATTTCTCAAAATTGAATCAAGGGCTAAGCTCATGTAAAAACATTTTAAATCTCAGAAAATTTAAATAGTCCATGCAACCACTGTTTATTTAAGTAGCTTCTTAAAGCACAAATAGAATAAAAACTACAGCCAAATAATAAGAAGGGGTCTCTTCTGTCTTTTGATGGATTTGCATAACTTCCATTTTTGCTAATGGGAGTTAAGCACCTGTTCTGCAAAGAAAATAGACCCCTATCTGTGAAAATAAATGTGTACAGTATATTTTCAAGATACAATGCTGAAATCGAACAACCAAAAATGTGTGCTGTATAAACACAGCATCACATGGCCTACCTGAAAACAAGCTGTATTGTATTTTGCTTCCTGATTCATAGGTCCTGAGATATTACTAATGCCTTTGGCATTTAAATGTAACAAAAAGGGGGGGGGGAAGGTGGGTGTAGTGGGAGGGGGGATGGGCAAACTCAATCTGGTGACTTCAGTGAGCTCATATACAATCCTCTGTTTACCCCCTCAGAAGCTCATAATAAATTGCATCAGTAAATCTGGATTCAAGCCACTGTTCTCTGCCATCATCTTAGAAGTCATGGAGGATAATTGTACATAATAGAGAAGAACATGATCATGGGGGCGCTGTGCTGGGACTCCCTGCAGCAGCTGCAGCCTCAGCTGGGACAGGAGATGAGGCAGACGGTTGTTAGTGACTGGTGACACCAGGGTCCCTCTCTGCAGTGCCCTTCTCATTGAGTGCCAGGTCTCACAGGAGGGCAAGTCTACCTGCACTTGAATGGAAATGTCTCCATTGGTAGTAACGGGAGTCTCTCCTATCAGGGAGCTCTTGATAACTGATGTGGACAGAAAAGGCTGTCCCACACCCCCACTTCAACTGATGCAGTAGGCATCATAGAGATCGTCCCCAAAATTATATTATACTTTCAGTTAAAATTATGATGTGATCCAAACAGGGTTGTGGGGAGGTGAATTGGAAATTCCAGTTTGGCTTCTGCTCTGTCTTCACCTGATGATGTTTCTAATATAGAATCATTACCTTTCTCATTTATATTTTAAAATAGTTTTGAGAAATAGGTATTAAGAAAATCATGCAGCATATACTACATTTAATCACATTTCTAGGGTTCTCCTTTCTAATGACCTAGGTCAGGGCTAACATTTCTCATTTCTAATTTCCCTTGTGATCAGTGTATTAAGAGCAAAACTTTCGTGGACATGACTGGCCCATGCAACATGAAAACATGGAACCCATTGTTGAAACATTTTTAATGATTGCAAGATAAGGATAACAGAGCATCAAACAAGTTCAGTGCTCCCCTAAGTACCCAACCCTATACAATTGCACAGGTCCCAGGCATGTGAAGCTGGCTTCACTTGCAGAATAAGACCTTGGCATGAGAGAGCTGCTCTTCTTTCTTCCCAGCCTAGCATTGGTTTCAGTCAGGTCAACAACGGGAGAAGGAATGTGAGATGTCTTCCCCCAGGCAGACATACATTCAATATACTGAGATCCCCAGGAAAACAGATCAACAACGTGGACTCTAAAAAGTACCATTTATTTTCTTACATGGATTGCACTATAAGGCATATCTAAAAGTGTTTTCATCTTGTTTCTGGAGGGTTCCAAAAAGCACGGCTTTCTATTCAAAAGCCACCAAGACCCTGGCAAAGAATTCAGTTTTAATGGGGACCAGAAACTCACTTTGAATACTGGTGACTGTAGCACAGCCTACCAACAATTTGGTCTTCAGTGCCATATTTTTTCTATTCCTCTCTATTTTTTCTTTTGCAATTGCTTCCAATTCAAACCCCTTCCCTCTCATCAGCCATGCACCAGCCTTAAATTTGACCTCTAATTCTCAGTGGGCCAGCTTCCGTGAAGGCATTCCATCTGGCTTTCCACAGTTTTGGTGATTTGGAAGAGTGGGAAGGCACTGTTTAGAGGGTTCCCTTTTCTTCAGAGTACAGTTGTGCTCCGTCAGTTCTAGGCCGGTGAACAATACAATAGTAACTACAGTAATGGTAGCATTTGCCCATGAAGGGCTCTACCATCTCTCAGAAGTGGGCTTTGGCTAAGCCTCCACTGCAGGAAAGTCATCTTTCCCTTTGGTACATGGCACCTCTAGTTGTGGGCTTTAGAAATTTAGAACAGCACACAGAGGTGAGAAGAGAAATAGAAATGCCTCTCTTCCCTCTGAAGTAAATATAAGATACTTTACAAAAGTACTTAGGAAGAAAACTATAGTTAAGACAAAATGATTTTGTTAAGTCTGAGTCTTTCTGAGCTATACATTGCTTTGTGTATGATCAAACAATACAGAAAGAATCATTCAAGTGTATAAGCCTATCCTGATTTTTGGTCATTCAGAGAAGGGCTAGAAGATTGTAATATTACCTACGCTCAATAAAATAGTATATCCTTGTTTTTTTCCCCCCTGGTAGTGAATTTGTAGGGATAAACAACCTTACAAATTGTTTGGCCTATTATGTGTCACACAGATTTTTCTATAGCCTGTCTAGACTCCAGACAATAGGCGAGACTGGCCTATAGTTGCAGACATTTCTATAGTCTGTAATATCACTTAGAAAAGCAAGGGCAATAATACAAAAATGAAAACCAGCCTGACCTGCTGGTACGATAGTAGAAATATGAGTATAACAGCACTTTACAATTTAGAAATGATGATAGCACCCTAGAAAGAAGTTTTAGCAGCCACACATCGACTGGCAACTTTTGTAAAACCATATATCCTCCCATAATATGAGTCATATTCAAGTACTTCTGTCCATCAGCTATGAAAACACTTTACTGCAGAGAATTCTGCATATGTTATGCTGTTTTCTTATTGCATAGAGGTGGTGTGTGTTTGCATGTGTATATGTATATCTAAATATATGTGTGTGGATAATATCTAAATCAACACAAAGATTTTTCAAAAGGCCTTTTAAAAAAGAAGCCAGATTGTTAAACTATTCTGCTTTTCAATCCTCCTGAGAGACAACAAAGAGGGATTAAAATAATTAATGCTGCAAATAATCTGAAGAGAGTCGAGGGGTTTTATGTATATTCAGGGGAGGTGGAGAAAAGAGTTTTCAGGTTTCATCTGCTTTCTGCCATTTCATCTTCTGAGCTTGTCTCCACATCTATTTTTCTCCCATGACTACGCTTGTTATAAATAAAGAAAAGAGAGAAACAAATAAAAGTGACAAAGGAAAAGAAAGACATCTTTTTTGTTTCTTTACATTTTCTCCTGCCCTCATTTTTTATATTTTAGGAAAGGACTCAAAACCCAGTATTTGTTTTATTGCTGTTTAGTTTCACTTTGGTGAAGACCATGGAGAAGATGCATTAACTATAAAGAATACTCATTGAAGAAAATATTACTCTAACTCTACTGGCAACATTTCTGGCTCAAAGGGCTTTCTCTTTCCCAAAGACTTCAAACTAACTTAGTAGTCACCTGACCATTTGCATCATCACCAATGGGGGCCCATACTAACAGAGTCTTTGTCACTGTGGCATGACTCAGCTTATGGCATCAGTACCAGTCAAGGGGAGGGGGGATCTAATGAAATAGAATAAAACCAAGAGATTCATCCCAGAATAGAAAACTCCCATCTCTAAGGTCATTCAATTTCTGTCCCCAGTTAAATTTCATAAAACACTATCCAGATTGTTTCAACATAATTCTCTGTACCATATAGCAGTATACAATATGTCATCAAAAGTTCCACTATAGAACAAACCAGTTAAGATTGTCATATTTATAGGATGTTACTTGATGAAACCATAAAGAACCCTTCCCAGTGTGATCAGCTAAATGTGTCCACCAGGTATTCACAGAGTACCTTCCAGGCCTACAACATTATGCATACAAATGTGGTGTATCTTCTCTCTGGAATGAAAATGTTAGACTCAAATGATGCCAGAATAGCTTTACATGACACTCTCCTTTTGTTTTGCTTGAAAGTTCAGTATTTTCTTTGTCTTTTGGGAACAATTTCTTTAATCTCACAAGAAATGAAAGTTTTTGTCAATATTTTCTCATAGAATTAAAAATGAACAGATAAGCTTAGGTATCTTTGATTAATGATATAGCCTTAAATAAAGATGGTAATCAAAGTCATGGAGATTTATTTTTTTCTGAAATAAAAGGTATAGTTTTTATCTTTTGATATGTGTTATGATATTCAGAGTTTTTTATATATTATATGATAAGACATGCCACAGAGGTACATAGCTCATATAATAACTTTGAATGCCACAAAAATGGTACCAAATTCTGAGACCTCAGGCTTCTTGAAAGATTATGCTTTAATTAAAGAGAAATAGTATATATTTTAATTAAGCATACCAACTAAAAGTTGATTTCTCAAAGTAAACAAAAAAATCAAATTTTGATGTTAACATGATGAATTTGGTGAACTTTTATTCTCATGAAATGGGTGGGGAGTTCTATGCTTCACAGGAAGCTGAGAATTCTACAGCAGTCTAAAAGGAGTACAGATCATTAACCAAAGTGTCCTGTGCATGGAGATGGAGACCAAATTAGGCCCCAAGGAGGCCTTGCCAAACTTCCACTGAAGTCAGTGGAAATTTGCAAACGCACTTGAGAGGTTTCTTGTGGCCCAGAAGGTCTTGTCAATCATTTCCCCAGGTCTTTAAAGTAGACACACAGTTAAAAAAAAAAACAAAACCCAAACAATGAACATGTACCTCTCCCACGTCGTAGATCCAAATACGGCCTTCTGAATCCCCAACGGCAACTTCTTTGCCACCTTGGGCCCAACGGACTCGGTTTAGGGCGGATGCCCCCTCAATGGCCACACTTGCTGTTGGAACCTGTCCAAGGGGTAACGACAGAAAAAAGAATCTCTGAGTATTAATTTAAATACATGAATTTACAATGATTTAACTCCATGAGTCACTACTGGCTTCATGTGCATGAAGAAACATACATCCCTTGTGCAGGAGTAAAAAATATTAATTGTTTTCATATAATATGCTCCACTGAATTAAGGGGCAGAGAAGAGAGATGTTTTAACAAAAGAGAAAAGGAGGGAAATCTTATCCACAGTCAATGGGTAGTCAGTGATACAAACATTTTTTGAATTATGGCAGGTGTACATCCAATATACAAACTCAGCAACTAAATGTGATACTTCACCATTGGGCCATGAGCTGTGGTGAAAACGGAGATCTCAGGATTTACCAAGAATAAGGATTCATAAGAGGCAAAAAGGTGGGGGTGTATGGTAAAATAAAAAGCATGTTAATATAAATCTTCAGGGAAGAAATAAATGTATGTACTGATATCCAAAATCTCATTGGGGAGGGGACAATCCAAAAAAAAAAAAAAAAAATGAAAGTAGAAAGTTTCAAAGACTTGAAATTCTCCTCTCTTTCTTTTCTTTCCTTTTCCTCTCCCTGGCAGTACCAAGGTGTGGGAAGTGGTCCAAAATTTTGGTAATAATTCCAGGGTGATATCATTTTAGAATATAGCCACCTACTTGTCAAAAATGACATATGTCTCCTTTAATAAAGTCTAGAAATCTGAAAACATTGCTAATTACAATAATAATTATTATTAAAGTGAAGGCAAGCTGCTGAAATGGAACTTTTTTTTTTTTTTTTTTTTTAACAAGAAACACAGTATTTGAAAGAAGGATTTTTAGTGAGTGTATTCCTCTTCTACAGTCATTTGTGTGATCTTGTCTTCAAGGTTGGGAGTCCATAACTGACATAGAGATCAGATCTTCTGACCCTTCTACAAGAATGTGGAATAGAAAAAGACAGCATGCCATTAAGAAAGAAAACAGTAAATGTTGAACACAAAGAAAAAAACAGCGAAAAGAAGGCCACTGAGAGCATCTCCAGGCTGTTTGAGACCTGCGTCTAATAACCATATTGCACTAAGATGGAAACACAACATGTACTGTGACTTAGCACCTTCTGCATTCTGTTATTCAGGGAATTGAAACCATCTGTTTATATAAAATTATTGACCCAATACCTATCTTTAAAATAGCAATAAAAACTCCATCATATGTGAGAATCTATGTTTAAACTTAATCTTGAAATCAATAAAAATTCTTTGACACGCTTAAATCATTGCATGTCAATTGTGAACAAAAATGTAAAACAAAAGTCCCTGGCTCATTTATTTTTTAAAAATACACAATTTCTATAATAAAGCTACCTGCTGTGCAGACTAGAGTCTGAATTTTTAACCAAACTTTGCAAAGGCTGAAACAATGTGAATTTAGATGGACCATAATTCTGTCAATACACTTTATTATTAGTGTGCGGGCCAGAAAACAAATTCATGATTCACCTATAGAATCTTCAGAGTTCATTTTTAACGCTATGATTTAGAAGGATCATGCAGGATTCTTACCTAATTCTATTTAATATCAGATTTTATTTGAATAATCTCAAAAAAGGAGTCAAAATGTTTAATATGAACATGGCAAAAAAATTAATCACTCAAAAGTCACTAACCTTTTGATAAATTTAAAATAATACCTAATACTTTTTAAGACTTTTGTTTACTTCAAATATAAATAATATAGCAAACTGAAATAGTATCTTAAATATTTAAGATTTTCTTTCCACACATACTATAATAGCATATAATAACAAAAAATAGCTATCACAGCTTATGGTATGTGCTAAAATAATTTAACGAATGCATGAAGTGACAAAATATATTTGTGTGCTTTTAATTGGTAATGACCTTCAAAAGTTGATGAATCTATATTAAAAATAATTCATGTGTGCTCCCTGTCTTACTTCTATACTTTAGTTTTGCAAGTTTTTTCGTGTGTTTTTGTGGCTCAATCATTTTACTGGCAAAGATAAGATAGAGCATAAATTACTAAGCAGCAGAAATTAGTAATTCTGAGGTAGGTAAATATGAACTATTCTTGCACAGGAGCAGCCTCCGATAACTTGGTCTCAAAGCATAATAAATTGAACAACAACCAACAGACTGCTGCACTGGGAATTCAGGTTCATTTATTCTCCCACAAATCTATGTCCTAATTTGACATACATTTGAAAAATCTTGTTCAACTTGCTAGAAGGCAAAAATGATTTGAGAGTTTTAAAAAGTGTTAAGTTCATTGCTGGATTCGAGTCAGACTCAATATATTTTTACATTATTGTGAAAGCAGAATTACTTTTACCACAAAACTAAATGGTTTGTAGGACCAGTAATGATTTTTTTTTAAATGTTTAATCATAAAACTCTTAGGTACTTGTCTCTTGATACCTACAGAAAGAGAAGGGGAAAAAATTACACTTGGTAATGTTCACACATTATTTTCCTTTTTCCTAATAAACAGATTGAACAAAATAAAAAATTACATAGGACTTATGAATGAGTTTGTATCCTGCAGTTGGGCATCACCTAAACATTACTTCAACCAAGCCTGATTTCTGATATAGCGGTCTCCTAAGTCAATCTGGAAAGTGTTTGTTTTTTGGTTGTTTTAAGTGAGTTTCTTCTAGCAAATAGAAGCAATATGATTTTAATCAACAGTGATGAAAGACTGGGAAACCATTACAATGTAAGGTAATAACAACATCTTTCTATTAAGAGTAATAATGTTATAAACATTTCAACATCCACAATGATGGGCATTTCACATGCTCATGCCTTTTGATTATTTTCAAAGATGTTTCATTACATAATTCTTCCTTGTCACATAGTTCTTTGAGGGAAAAGGAAAAATATTTAAACGGAAAGATTTTAAAAAATAAGTTTGGCTGCAATTATGTGTGGATAAGGATGGACACACACACACACACACACACACACATATCCTTGAAGTTACAATGACTCAAAAACAATACCTAAAGGATATTTCCCTGCCCTCTCCCACAAAAAAAAATACTGGGGCAGTGTGCTCCTCCTTCATATCCTCCAGCTGTAGCCCTTCCTAATTAAAAAGGCTGAGCTGCTTCCTGCTCAAAACACTTCAAAAGACCTTTCTCTTTTCCTCTACTTGACATATAGTTTGCAGCCCTAGCTGCTCATTTGTATTTATGGAGAGCTCCCTTGAATCAGAAGTCAAGAAATGATGCAGAGACCTATTTTAGTTCATAAAATTGAAGGATAATTAATATTATTGTAAAAAGAGCCACACCCAAATATCTAAGTAGCTGAATTAGCACCTCAACAATTGTGAGAGATTTTGTAAAAAGGAACAATGCGTATGGCATAAATTTTAGAACAAATCTATACAGCATGCTTTTAAAGCAACACATTTTCACTATCAACTGCTTTTTTTTAAAAAAAAAAATAGGCATTTTTCACTTGTGAACTACTCTCAATGTGACATGTTACGATTTCACTTTTAAAAAAAAAACTGGAGCTTGATGTTCAAATATGCTAATACGTTCAGAGTTGGACACCATTGTCAGATGCTGCTTTTGAGTTCAACATCTTAGACGAGGCACTTTTACCTTAGTGAAAATCAAATGGATGGTAGACTTTAATATAAAATATTAAGTCTTTTGTGTGGATTCAAAATAAAAATTGTACAAATAGCAAAAACTGGACAAAGTATCCCCCTTTAAAAGCCCAATCTGAAAATCAGCATCCACAAAAGCTGACTTTTCTAATTGTTTGCCCATAAAGTTACTTCAACACTGCTCTGAAAAATGCCTGTGCGTCCTTTCCCATTGGGAAAGGCGTAAACACATATAGTTTTGGTCTTTGCAAAAAAGGGTGGTTAATTGCCCAAGATCTGCCAGGGTTTAGAGGCGAAGTGAAATCAAGTGACTTTTGGCCAAAGCATCTGCCAATTCCCTTCAGGGTAGTCAAGAATAGGGGGCTGGCAATCCTCCTGCAATTGGAGGGTCTGTCCGAAAAAGGCTGTTTTAGAAGAGGCAGAGGCTGCGAGTGGCCGCCGGCGCCCCCCTCCCAGCCCTCGGGCCCGGGCGCCTGAGCCGCCGCTCACCTCGGTGTCATTGTTGAGGTTCCAGAGGTCCAAGCGCCCCATCCCGTCCACGCAGGCAAAGAGCGCGGGATGCACAGGGGACCACATGACATCGTACA
>PVHX01000045.1:211797-514570 GCA_004024805.1 Geosciurus inauris
GCCGGGCAACGCTTTGCGAGTCGCTCGGAGCCTGAACCCAATAGTGGTCTGGTCGGCCGGGCTCAGACCCGCCGGGAAGCGCCGAAGCCTCGGCGGTCTCAGCGCCCTAGCCCTCTGCATCGAAGGCAACGCCTGCCACCTCGTGGTCACTTTCTGCAGCTGCACCGGCTGCTCCTGCTTCCAGTCCGACTCCAGGCCAAATTTGTATTTTAACGGTTCCTTGGAGGGGGCGGCGGGGAGGGGGCGGCGGGGAGGGGGCGGCGGGACGGGATGGGGACAAATATTTTAAAAGGGGCTATTTCTCTTCTAGGACGTGAAAATTTCGCTGTCACAAGACCTTAGTCTCTCTGTCTTAGCGTAGTTTGCCCAAATCAGGTAGACTGGTGAGGCTCATTGTAGTACCCCGAAACTTCTATAGAAAATGAACCACATTTTCTAGATCTGTCTTTCCAAGAACCCTAAAATTGGTGTTCTGAGGAGAAATGCCTTAACATACTCCCATTGCATACAAATGCCTCCACTCCAGAGGGATATGATAAATTAAAATGGCACTCTTGATTTCCAGTGAATATTGTCACATCAAAATAGCACAGAAGTCAGAGGCAAGTTTGAAAGTACACCAGAAATAAAACGTAATTGGACGTTATGAATTATTCATTCCATCTGGCTTGTCTTATTCTAATTTCTGCATAATGGCTTTACTAATCCCTGATCAATTAATGTAAAATGAAATTTAAATGATAATGAAAGCCCCAGAGATAAAAGAAATTAAATATTCTTATATCCTCTGACAGAAATCTAAACAATGGGAGTTTTTTTCCCCTCCACTATCGTCTTCATCCAGTCAGCTGTCTGTACTCTCTTCAGGGGTTCTACTGAATGCCTATACAGGCCAGAGTAACAGGATAAAGAAAAGATAACACACAATATAACAATCAAATCCTTTCTGCATTGGATGTTCAAAGAATGTTACCTGTAGGAAATCAATTCCATATCAGAGCAAACTCCCAAAGTGTACTGTTTGTGACCATAAAGTGCACCAAAGTTCATGTGCTGAAATTGTGAGAAAAATCAGTGCTAAAATAATTAAAGTTCTTTAACCTAAATATAATGCAAAAACTTACTAAGATAGCAATTATACATGATTCCTTTTCCCGTGATTTATATTGCTTTGACATTAAAAGAACCCCACTGTTTGGGAGCAAATGAAATTTCAATACATTGAAGCAACATAGATGTTAGATGAGCCACTGTGTGTGTATGTGTGTGTTTGTATATGCATGTGTGTGTAAGAGAGAAGAGCAGAGCAGAGCAGGATAGGGAGGGAGGGGGAGAGAGATGTTTTAATTCCAAAAGTATCTTTTTGGGGGTGTAATTTGAAAAGGAATGTATGACATTGAGCTATCAAAAAGAATTAACTGGACATGAGACATAGTTTTGTATTTTATAAGTTTCTTATCCAAAACATCTTATATACCATCTTTGCAATGGGATTTGAAGCCAAATTTATTTGCTTATTGGCTCCTTACCTAGTTTCTTTCTACCTCTCATACTTTGGACGAGATGATTCAAATTCCCTTTTCCAGAAAATCTGAATATTCAATGATTGTTGAAAATAGCATGATTGTACCATTTTTCCTTAATTATATCTTTTTAAAAAGCAGTGTGGAGTAGCTGGTTCTTCAGTGATCATGTGTGATTATTGAATTCTAACTCATAGTAGGAGATTATTGTCATTGCAAATTCTTGATTTTATGGCCAGTCACTATTTGTTAAGGATCACAATGTATTTTTTCTTAAATTCAAAGAGTGGCAAAGATTTATACACATTTAAAAAAGAATTTTATCTCAATAACTCAGCCAATAATACATCTGGGGATAGCTAGAAGTCTACTTATGAATACACAAATGGACATAAGATAAACACATAATATCTGCCACCTTTATTTTGATCAAATCCAAGACCATCAGCTTTAAACAGTCATTTTGTAAGGAGCTGATATTATTTGATGGGCTAATAATATCAGTTAATAATATTAGTAAATTATCTTGTTAATCTCTAGTGTTCTTTCTTTTAGTAGTTTCTTTTAATAGTTTCTTTTCTGAGACATTTAGTCAAAATTGTAATGTATTCTGGAGACTTTACTTTTTATTTATTCTTTTTTTTTTTTCTTGTAGTGCTGGGGAGATTTCACTTTTAAACATCTGGAAATAACTGTCATTGTTCATGTTGCCAAAACCAAGTTTTCTCATGATAATAGTATTGATTGAAATGTTATTATTCTGCCTTTCTCCAACTTCCTTATCACCTTTCACCCTCAAGACAAAACTTCTATTATAAAAGTCACTGTGCAAATAATTCTAAGCTAAAGTATGTTCCTGTTTGGGAGCAGGGAGGAGAGAGCCTATATTTTCCAAGGCTCTGTTTAACCTTGATAAATTCACAGGCTGGGAAAGTCTCAATCAGCATTGATTGAACTCATTGTGTACCAAGTGGATTCACATTGACACACCACTAGTTCTTGAGTCTAGCATATGCATAAACTACAGGCACAGGCAAATGTTATTTTACAATAGTGCTATTTTGAATATTAATTGTACTTTGCACAAAAAGTTTTTGTCATTCTGTTTTATTTGTGCTTCAAAGATATTCAGATTAAAAATCTATCTCAAAGACTTAATGAAAAAAATTTATGATAAGCATATCATGAAATCCTAACATTTTAATAACAGAAGGCAAAAGCATCAGGTCTGAAAGATTGGGTTTGTGAATATGCAGAACATAAATTTCTGGCTCCACACACTTATTACAGTTTCTTAGTTCATGACTAGTATTTTAGAATACTACAAGGTTTGAAAAGATGGAGAGTATGGGCACAAATTTGACCAATGATTTCAAGGAGAAATCCTATAATATCATGTGTATACACCTAAACCACAGAAGCATCATGATTTTAAATATTTACTCTACAAAATACTCAAGACTATTTAGTTAACTAAATATTGTTCCACAGCAGGTTACTGTAGAAAGCGTTTTTCAAAACAATCAAATTTCACCAGACAGAGCCCCCTTCACCTGGGGGTTTCCTTTGCTAATGCCACATTTAGCATCAGCAAAGTGTCAAAGAAAAAAGGAAAACCTCACCGCTTGCCATCAGCTGCACGTGTGGCACTTGCCAATGAAATAAAGCTGTGACACGCCATGTTTCATTCAAGTCTCCAGGGCTGTGCCAATACTGCTACAGTATCTAGACACAGCCCAGCTTGATTTTAATTCTCTGACTTTCCAAACAAAGAGGAGAAGCAGGCTACCCGTCACGTTGGACAGACAAAGGGCAGGGAAGGGTGTGCGCTGTGCATTGACACTGTGCACACATTGTCTAATTTAATCCGCATAAAATCTCTGTAAGGTAGATGGTATTTACAGAAAAGAAAATTATAGTTCAGGAAAGTTAGTAACTTTCCCAAGGCCACGGAGTTGTTAAGCGGTGGAGTCGGATTTGATTTTCAGGTTTTCTCTTGGCTAAGCACGTCTTTTACTCACTGGAACCAAAAGATCCTTCTACGTGGTCTTCAGTGCTCGCAGAAAAACCAAGAGATCTGTTACCTCTACTCTTTACTCCCTGTTCAACTCAACCAATATTTACTAAGTACACACTATGTAACTCTGAGAAGCAGTTGAAAAAACACTGCAGTCAGAATGTTTATTTCCTGTTATTAATGATCCTGAGGATGTTACCCACACATCTGCAGGAGTCTGTAGCACCTTGTGAGAGGAACAGAGATCTTTTTCACCTACAAGCTAGAAATGGGATGGGAGTGGCCCTTCAGCCTGCAGAGATCAACAGAAGGCCCAGCCATGTGAAGAGTAGAAAAAGAAAGAGCTAGAAGGCAAAGACCTGTCCCCAGTTCACTGAATGTCTGAGTGACTTTGGGTGAGGGGCTACAATTTACATTCTCTGATGGGATTAGCAAAGGCTGCATCAGACAGAAAGGTAATGGGAAACTCTGGAAAAACTATAGCCCTTGGGAAATTTCACTTAACATCCTTGGATCCTGGCTTTCCTATCTGTAAGATGAAAAGCTAGAGCTACTAACCCTATTAGCCTTATGAGTCTTGACTGTTCTGTTATGTGCTTTATCACTCTGCAGCAAGGAGAGAATGGAATCAAGTATGTGAAAGTTTTTTCCCCCTCCAAATGCCCTTCAAAGGCACAGATTATAATTAAATCTATCTTCGTCAATGCCTTTTAGAATTCATATTATGATTCCACAAAACATTGTAGCAACTTCAGTGATTTTTTAACTTTGTATTTCATTAAAGTAATAATATAGAAGTGCATCAGTGTACAGCACATTATGAAAAATTTGGAATTATGAATGCAATAACAGAGCTCCTCTTCCTTGATCTGTTGGAGAAGGATAAAGAATGCTAAATTTACTTTAGGCAGGTAGTAAAATCTGTTTGAAAATTGAAACTTTACAACATCGACTTATGTTTGACAATAAAGACTTGAGCTTGAGAAATGAGCTTTGATTTTATAAGTATACTTGTGAAAATGAATAGACCTGAATATTTTCCCAATCAGTTAACTCTAAAATGATTTCTGAAGAAGCGACTCTATGTCTGACGTCAGATGTATGTCAAAGTCACATTTAGAGAATATAATGATTATTTTCATCCATGTTATTTGTTTTCCTGTTCTCAGGCACCTTAAGGCATCCCTTTAGGACTTAGTGTTTGGGAGGCTGGTGCATAGGAAGAATTATGTTAAAATATTTCCTAACACCCTCAAACGTCGTGGTTCTTGAGATTGCATTTGTTTCTAAATAATCGGCTTTCAAAGCAGACTTAGTGGAAATATTTATCCAAACTAAGAACATTTCTTTTGATGGGAAGGGTAGTGTGGTAGAGGGTACTATGCTGATAGGTGAGGGACAGAGAAGAAAACTAAAAAGTTCTAAATCTGATTTCTGAACTTTAAGGAAAACCAATGGAATCTTACCTTGAAAACTATATCCTGTTGGGAAAAAAAGATTACCAAAACAATAAACAATGAGTAATATGAAAAGGGCCTTCAAATATTGTCATGTGGGTTCCTGTGAAGTAATTAAAATAAATAGCTGGCCAGTTCTTCCAGGAAACATTAAAATGTGAAACCACAATATCACTTTAAAAAAAAACCACCAAAGGACCCCAAAACTTCAGGCTTACACAAAAATGGATGCCTCTACCATAAAAAGAAAGTGGTTAAACAAACAAGTCAACCCAAACTCACAAACCAAACCAAAAAAACCATCTCTCTTGGCTCAAGAGAGAGAGGTGTTGCAAATTTGGAAAATTCTATTTGCAACTTAATTGGAGATTCTTCTAATGTACCAAGTAGCCTATATTTATCTTAAATCCAGTGGGTTATCATTCAAACAATAGATATGATACTCACATGATTTCTATCATGTCACAAGTTCAAAATTACACATCTACTCTTGGGTCAGTCTATTCTCAATAGAATGGGAAGAGTGAGTCTATTTGTTGCTCATGTATATTAACCGGAAATTGGTGAAGACTTTATTTTGAATTAGTTAATTTAAAACAATTTGAAAGAAGGTTATGGAAATCTAGGAATTTGGCAATTGTCACTCTCTAAATGCGGAAGTTTTACTGAATAAGATCTGAAGCCACATGAAAGGTATTCTTTGTTGTACTGTCTTCCTCTACAGCTTATTTGCATGGAAGAATCCTCCTAATCCAGGAGGCGCCGCCAATAAAGAGGCTAATTATCCATATAAAAGAATGTATACATATTCACAGGTTTTGACTAGTATTTGAGCGTTTAAAGCCACGGAAAAAGCTACAAGCTTTGCTTAATTCATAAAAGGAACATTTCCCATTCTGGCATGCATTTTTATGAATATTAGCTCCACCTAAAGGTTCTCCTTTAAAACTGGCATTTTAAGAGCCAGTGGGATGCGCTTTCCAACTGCCTCTTGCATTCATCTCAATCAGAGGCTTTTTTGCTCCATTTGGCCTTCTTGCTTGTTTGAGTTGAGACAGGGCAGAGAGCTGGTCCTTATGTTTCCCAAACCTGGGTCAGCTGTGTTGGCTGTGTCTTGCCATTGAGAGGGCTGTTCTCTTAACTGATGATCTCCTTCTGAATTGCTGTTCTCTCTTGGAAAGACCACAGGCAGTGGAAGGAGGCAAGTAGGTTCAAAGGGACCCTTCTTGGGTTACACCTGCCCCAACTCTGTTCCTACCATGGCTGTATGGTTTCATATCCAACATCCTATCAGTTAGACAAAGAAGCATTCCATATATCCATAATGGTCAGGTGAATAGAGACTATTGGGAGGCTGGAAGGAAGAGATGGATGTTGGTATTAAGGAAAAGGGAATATGGAGGAGTGAGAGTGGACTGGACCTAGAAGCAGCTAGATATGTGGTTGTATCCATGCCTTGAAGCCTTGGATAGTTAGAAAGACTAGCAAGTCAAGTGGTATTTGCAGGCCCAGTTTTGTTTGCTGATTACTTATTTAATATTAAATTATAAAGCTGCATTTTACTAGTGGGTAGGTAAAATAGCAAAACATTCCCACTTAAATATTTTTAAATACTTAAACTGCCAATTGTTAAGTTTTTATCTTTCTTCTTCTCCTCTTCTTTCTGACAGGCTGTGCTTTAGATCCTCCTGCCTCAGTCTCCTAACTGGAATTATAAATGCATGCCACCATGCCCAGATAATCTTTAAATTACTCAACTGAAATCTTCATTCTAGCATTTGTTTACAAACTATCTCACAGATAGAAATAAAATGTTAAAACTGTACATATAATTCTTGAAGAAATTTTAAAAATATCAAATTACAAATCCAGATCCATAGATGATACTTTTATCCCTTCATAATTATTTCTAAAATACCAATTTTTAAAATTAACATTTGTCAGTGCTCAGAGCTAATCTGACATTAATGATCTCACTATCAAGTAACTATAACATTTAGACAAATTGTGTGTGTGTGTGTGTGTGCATACACATAAAGTCAAGGCAAGTTTTTGGTAGCTTGGCATTCTTGTGTCTACTGGTGTTAAATGCAACATATCTTTTATACTATGTGTAATATCAGTACAGATGATACTGTGTTTATTTTAATGGTGGTGAGAACCAGCATGGAGAATCCCAAATAGCAGGAGTTGGAATATTCTGTTCAAATGCAGAATATATCTGACATGCTTTCTGCTTTGCAACAGATTTGTTTACCTTGTTCTGTTTCACCTAAGCCAAATTGAATTTAATTTCTAGTCAAGACGTAAACATGAGTTAAATAGGAGGTAAGGTGACTTAGGGCATTGGAAGTGGCCACTGGAAAGTAGTAATCTAGAATCATTTTGTGTCCTAGACAATTTGCAAAATTGAAATGGTCACAGAAGGCTGGTCAAGATGGACCCACATTGGTTTGATCCACAGCTACTTTAGGGTAAAGATGAATTTTAATTTAGATTCCAACACAAAGCATAAAATACAGGTTACAACAGGGAAGCAGGAGGGTGAGGGTATCTTTAAATCTCATAATTAGGAAGACAGTGAGCCCGTTGTTCTCATTCCTTCTGATATTCATTCTCTTTTTCTTTCTCCACTATTGCTTAAAACAAGAAGCTTGGGGAAGTCAAGTCTGTAGTATATCATTAAAATACAAAGGCAAACATTTTCATGCTGGTTAAAAGAGCAAAAGAAGCTGGGCACAGTGGCACACACTGGTAATCCCAGCACTTTGGGAGGCTGAGACAGGAGAATCGTGAGTTCAAAGCCAGCCTCAGCAATGGCAAGGTGCTAAGCAACTCAGTGAGCCCCTGTCTCTAAATAAAACACAATATAGGGCTGGGGATGTGGCTCAGTGGTTGAGTATCCCTGAATTCAATCCCCAGAACCAAAAATGAAAAAAAAGAAAAAGAAAAAGAAAGGATTCACCAAGCCCTCTCTTCTTGTACAATGGGAAAGCCCAATCAGCTGGGCGAATTCTAAGTTGCCAAAGTATTTGTGCTTATATGAATTATTCACAACCTGCATAAATATTCAACAGCTATAGGCATATGTTTGTGTGTGAATATTTAGGAGGGGCTGTAGGTGGAGGTGGAGGTAAAAAGACAGGAACTATGAACACAGGCCAAGTCTGGAGGTGACTCTATGATTACATTCTTGTGGTTTCTTTCAAAGTTAGAGTATTCTCCCTGAGTGAGCTTAAAAAAGGAAAAGGCTGGTGGGCAGGAAGAATTTGATGGCTAAGACAGGTAATTTTATTGAAAGCCAATTTTAATGTTTGCCATCTTGTGTTAAGAAGGGAGGGAAGAGGCAGTAATGTAGGGATAAGGGGTAAAAAGTAGGTCAGACACCACTTGAATATTGTGTGTGTCAGAGAGGCAGCCAGCAGGGATTTGGGATTGTGGGGAAAGTGCTCTCTGCTATCCAGTAAGTGTTGCTGGTAGTAACTATTGATTTTGTTAATCTTCTTCCCTATCTTAAGTATTATGCTTAGACACTATAATAGCTAAAACTTTAACTTTTGGTTTTTATTGTGTTTTTATGCTGATACATTGAATAACGAAATGTGAGCAGAAATAGGTATGCTAAGGGCCCTTCATTAGAATCATGTCAGTTTAGGTGATGATTCCATCTCAGTTTAAGATAACCTGACTTCCCTTAACAAAACACATATCTCAGGAAGGCTATCCAAGAGCATTAATCTATCAACAGTGATTTATTAAGGATCTAACACTTGCTTTCTATTTTGGGCAATTGATAGGAATACAAGATCTGACTCTTCTCAAGCACTAACACTCCAGGTAGGAAAATGAGAATTTTGAAATGATAAGAGAAGACAATTGCTTACTTGGGAATCTATTTTCTCACTTTGTTCCAAAAGGATTTATTGTACCTTCCAAGTTACATATACTATAAAACTGAGAAGATATAACAGAGAGTGCTAAAGAAGAAGGTAGACCAGATAGCCATTTCCAGGACCCTAAGATAAGCTGACTATTACAATCTGGTACTGAAGCAGCTCTAAATTTCCTATAACTAAGACAAAAAGGAAAACACATCACATCACAAGGAGGTGCACAGATTTCGCCGCCTGAAGGAAGGAAGAATATAAATTCCCCCTCAAAGACATATTCCTGGGAAAACTCAGGGAGGAATTTACCTTGTCTATGAACCCCTGAAAAGTAGACTGGCTCTGTCTTGTTTATAATAAAGAAAGAGAGTAAGTGTGTAGCCAGGTGCTACATTCTGTGGTACAGCTGTTAATTGCCAGAGGAATTCAAAGATTGGAGGAGGTGGTGGTGTGTTGGTGGTTACCATGGTCTGATGTGGTCAGAGAGGGTATGACCTAGGACAGGTAAAGAGAGTTGCCTTGAAAGATGCAGAGACTCTTATCAATGGAAACAAAGATAATGAAGGAAGGGAAAAGCAAAACATGCAAAACACTTGCTAGGTGTACCGAGATGGTGTTTCCAGAGGGATGAGAGATGGGGACAGCCTCAGGAGATTTGTCCTAAGGGATAAAATAATAATAATTCAATAATAGTGGAGGGAACATGTTAAGAAAGATCTTCAGTCTGTTAAGACTTTTTGATGCAACAAGCTAGTAATTTATTAAATACTCATAGGTTAATGTGCAGTGTTTTAAAAAGATTTGGAGATGTTTAATTTTCACGAGGGTGTTTTCAGATTTTCTACTGTGGACACGTGAGTGACAGATAGCATTAACTGAGTAGAAAATAGAAGAAGAAATAGAGTAGGGAGTAAGATCTGATTTGTATTTTAAACATGGTGTATTTGAGTCTCTGGAAGTGACACTCAGGTTAAGCGGACAGTAGAAATTCAGGTCTGGAATTGAAAGAAAGGTCAGGCTTAAAGTTCATGCTAAAGAACCATTCACAGGAGGTGTCGAGGGAGAGGAGAGAATGTCAGGGAGAAGAAACAGAAGGCTTGTAGTGGAGGGAGGGGGCATGGGGGCAGGAAAGATGGTGGAATGAGATGGACATCATTACCCTAGGTACATGTATGATTGCACATGTGGTGTAACTCTACATGGTGTACAACCAAAGAAATGAAAAGTTGTGCTCCATTTGTGTACAATGAATCAAAATGCATTCTGCTATCATGTGTAACTACTTAGAATAAATAAAAAAAATTAAAATTAAAAAAAAGAAGGCTAGTAGTGGAAATTTTGAAACGTTTGAGAAATGGACCAAGAGAATGAAGGGGAAAGAACCAACAGAGATGCCTAGGTAAACCGGGAAAACACAACCTGAGATGGAGAAACCTGCAAGAATGATGAGGATACAAGATGAGGGCAGAAATGAAAACCTTGCATTTATCAATTTGGGATTCATGATGATTTTGGAGAGAGAAGTGTCAAAAGAGTAATGGAGTTGGTGGAGGAGAGGTTAGAAGGTGTGGCAGTGGTTGGTGTGGATGCTCATTGGTCCCTCAGTGGTTTAGCAAGCTAACCTGAGTGTTAGGACATGCCTGTGATACTTGAGGCCAAACCATCGCATCACCAACCACCCATCTCTAAGGGGATCCTGAATCTAGGGCCTTCTTTATTTTTTTCTTAAGCCACCCTCTCTCCCTTTAGATGTAACAACCTTGGTGTTTTGGACCATTTTTTATATATATTCATATCTCAAGGACTTAACACACAGCCTGGCCAATAGAAGGCAGACAGATGTAGTGAAAGTTGCTGGATGCCTCTGAGTCTAGTTCCTTTTCTGCCTGATATCTCTGAATACAGCCTTGACCCTTCTTCTGGTTCCCTGGGTTTAGGATTCATTCTTAGACTCTCTCTGGCTGGATCTCTACTTTCTCTGATGAGTTTTTGATCCAGTTTCCCCCTCAGGTCACTGCAAGCTACATGTACTTTGGTACATCCACTGTTCTTCCCCCTCTACATCCATGAGTCCTCCGAGGTTTGCTGCACCACCCTCTGGTACTTCGATACCCAGCTTCTGATGAATATCATGGTTGCTGCCTAATAATGGCAATTATGATTGTAACAATTTTTTTCTATTTGCCTCCACAAATGTTTTCAGAGAACAGTGTGTACAGCTTCTGAAAATTTGTTTTTTTCTGTTATGTTTGATAACATGTATTAAAATGCAATTTTTGAGAAAAAAAATAATAATGGCAATGATTTCAATACATTTGTACACTGTAGGGAAGGGAAGGAACCAGCATCAGAGAACTATTCTTTTTTTCTGCTTTTATTGGTGCATTATAGTTGGGTTCATAGTGACATAATCATACATGCATGGGATTTAATTTACTCCATTCCGGTCCCTAGTAACTTCCCCTTCCCTTCCCTGATTCCTTCCCCTATTTATTTCTCTTCTTCTACTGGTCTAGCTTCCACCTATTTATATGTTTTTAATTGGTACCATACATACATAAATAAAGGTGGAATTCATTGTGGTATATTTACACATGCACGTAGTATAATTTTGTCAAATTCATTTTGCATTTCAGAGCACTGTTATGGATCAGAAAAGTTATATTAAAAAATAGTAATAAAAAGCTGCCAGTGCATTGGACAGTAGGAAATCAAGGCAGGAATTTTCTTTGTACCACAGGAACAAAACAATAGTAATTAAATGTCTTTTAAATTTTATCTCATTAAAAACTGAACTTATCCTTTAACTTAAACCATCAGTATCTCTCTGAGGAATCTTTGTAACACATACATTTCAAATGTGTGTGTGTGTGTGTGTGTGTGTGTGTGTGTGTAAGTGAGAAAGGTATTCACATAGCTATCTAAGGAGTATTCTCATGTGTTTGTTTGCCTAAGGAAGAACAATGACGCCAGGATACAGGAGAATGGTGCATCAACTATAAAGCTTGTACCCAAATCAGCACCTCACACCAACTAGACACCCTGTACCAGTTAGTACAGGGTGACCATGATGACATGTGTTTTTTGTTTGTTTTTTATGGGGTGGGTACTAGGGATTGAACTCAGGGGAACTCAACCACTGAGCCAAATCCCCAGTCCTATTTTGTGTTTTATGTAGAGACAGGATCTCACTGAGTTGTTTAGCACCTCACTTTTGCTGAGGCTGGCTTTGAACTCTCGATCCTCCTGCCTCAGCCTCCCACACTGCTGGGATTATAGATGTGTGCCATCATGCCTGGCTAGCCTTAGCTCTTATAGGCAGAAATATGTCTCTATCAAAATTCATACATTGAAGTCCTAATGCCTAGTACCTTAAATGCAACTGGTGTGCTTGGAGATGAGACCTTTAGAGATGTAATTAAGTTTAAAGGAAGTTGTATGGGTGGGCTGTCATCCAATATGACTAGTGTCCTTATAAGAAGAAGTCAGGACACAGGCACACACAGAGGGAAGACCATAAAGACATAAGGAAAAGATAATCATTTTCAAGCCAAGGAAAGAGACCTCAGAAGAAACCAGCTCCGCTGACACATTGACCTCAGACTTCCAGCCTCCAAAACTGTGAGACAATAAATCTCTGCTGTTTAAGTCATCTACTCACTAGAACATGGTTCAAACTAACACAATTCTTAAAGGAAAAAAGGAAGAGACTCTTTTTTCCTGTTGGCCTCTAAAGCACACTCACATGGGCACATGTACTAATCATTTTGTATTCATGGAACAGCCCCGAAAAGTGCAAGACAGATGCTGTTTCTTGAGCAGCTATTTCTCTCCTTTCTGAACATACCCCGTTTGCCATCAGTGATGGCACCCCATCACTACCTCTATTGTGCCTTCTATCAAAAGGGGCAAGTTGCCTTCAATGAATAAAAACTCATGCTCTTTTCTGGAGATGGCAAAGCCTTTCTGAAATATGCAACTTAGCTTTGAATCTTGCCACAGGTAGGATAAGCAAGGACAGAGAGCAGGACACGTTTTGGTGCCCAATGCTATCTCAATACAAGTAAGTTGGACTAGCCCAGGGTTCCAGCTAACCTCGAACCAAAACTTATTCTGACATTCTGTTTGGTCTGTCATGCTTGCCTGGCAATAGACTTATTTCATCCTGAAAGGTAAGTTTTCTGCCCTTGCATTTAGAGCTCATTTTGGTTTAATTTTGTTACCCTCTGCTACTCAGTCTTAAGTTATCTTTCTTTTAGAAAAGGACGTCAGAGCATGGTAAGAAGAGGGCTGAGGAGAGAGAGTGGAAAAAGGCAAGCAAACAGGCAGGGTAAGGGAGGCAGAACTGGCACGGGTCCCCAAACTGACACCCTCTCCTTGGAGTGCATGCAGGTTAACCTCCAAAGAAGGGAGCAGCCCCCTGCCGAGCTCCTTATCAGCCGCCTTAGAGGCTAATTACCACTGAATAGGTTTCTGAAGTTGGAAAAATTTCAAAGAATTTTTGAATACATTTCTACGGGTTCTCTTCTTGTAACAATAGGATCTATCAAACAGCAAGGAGAAGGCTCTGTTTAAAAGCACCGACAAGAGATCAGAAGAATGTATTTGATTGCCAAAGTGACTAATTTATTTTTACACAGTATTAATGATGCTACAATCACCAATATCTATAGCCTGGTTTTGACAGTTTACTGCAATGGTTTGCATTGTTTAAAAAAGAAGAAAAAATTGTACGAAAGAAAAGAGTATGCTTTATTTTGCTACATTTCCATTTGTTAACAAAATTCCCCATAAGCAAAACCAGAGGTCATTAGCAAACAACCAAAACATGCCTGTCTCCAGAAGAATACAGCTCCCTTCAACATTTAAAGTACAGCGCTGCCGAAAACTCAAATCACGACAAATCCTTAACATGAAAAATTCAGAGCAGACTTTAAACCACTTGACTTTACTTTGGGTTTGTGCTCCTTAAAATTACCTAGAAAATACCATAATCTTCTCTTCGTGTGGCTGGATGGAGGCCAGGGCTCTGGCTCCAGAGGCAAAGGGCAAACTAAAAATCATGTCTCAACAGACAGCTCCACCCTCTCTCCCAAGTCCACTTGGCCTCGTGACAAAAAGTGAGGTCTAAAGCACATTCATCCAGGGCCTGGGTTTTTGGCTACAACTCAAGATTCTTGTAGGACAAACAAAAATGAAATCCAAAATGTTATCACCCTGCCTTAAGAAGTCAAATGGGTTTAAATGAGTGTACTTCATATGACGAATAGTCCACATTTGCAGTTTAATAGGAAACCGGTAAACTGCACTAAAATCTAGTTGTTGTTGTTTTTTTAAAATTCTGATACGGGTTAGGGTTATTAGCTGAGATCTTAAATTCCAAAGTGAAGTTTGATAATTGGGGGGGGGGGTGTATGTATGTGAGAAAGAGATAAAAAGAAGAGAGAGGAGACTGTCTTTTCCCAATCAAGCATTTTGGAAGTGAAGAGCTGACTGTAGGGAGGATGGGAGGGCCCAGGGACTCCATTGTGGGGGCTGCTTGCCGGGCACTGGTGCCCCCCAGGTGGGTGAGACTCCCAATGCCCTTCATTCTCCTTCACCAAAAGCTCCAGTTCCTCAGGACTCACTTCATCTGGCGCCCACCCACTCAGACACCCCCCACTTGCTCTCACGCTCCGGATGGGTGAGAGCCAGGAGAGACTGTCAAGTAATTTTTACCTCCTGCTGAGCTAGTGACAGGCTCAGTACAAATAGCTACATTGAGAAAGTGTCTCCACGCCACAAATCCCACGCCAGCCCTGTAACAAGACAGGCCGGGGCTTTGAATACTACCATCTGATCCCACTGGGGCAGAGGCGTGCTGAAATGGCAGGACCAGGGGCTCTAAGGGCTCCCCCTCCTCCCCTAATCAAAACCCTCTGCTGCAGCCAGTGGCTGCCTTCACAGTCTCCTCCACACACTGCAGCCCTTCTGGTCCTCAAGACTTTGTTCATGCTGCCTTCTGCTCCTGGAAAAAGTACAGCTTTCTCCTCTGCTATTGACGGTACAATCCCGCCATCCCAGGCAAGCTCCCCAACTCCACCGTCCACTCTCAAACACCTGTAGAATGCATACACGTCTCCCTCTCCTCCACTCCAGCCATTGTTTTCTGACTTCTTTCTAGAAGCTCTGTCCTACCGCTGCCTTGGAGTCTGTCAGATGTCGTTAGATTTAAATACACTCTTACTTCATTACTAAAGTGTTCAGCTTTCCATGTAGGGCTGTGCCTTCATGTTTCAGTAAACAAATGCTCTCTTTGTGGTCTATTGGGTGCTGTGTTTCTGCCTTGCTGGTGATCTTGCTGTTTAGAATGGCTTCCAGGCCAAGTGCTGAAGCGCTGTCTAGTGTCCCTAAGCACAAGAAGGCTTGATGTGTTCTGAGAAAACGCACATGGTAAAGAAGCTTGCTTCAAACATGCACTTTTCCATGTTAATGAATCAACAATACATATTAAATAAGGCATCTTTCAACAGAAACACACAAAACAAGATCATGTGTTGATCAGTTGATGAAAATATTGTGACCAGAGGCTTGTAAAAACCTAACGCTGTGTTTCCCCTAGTAAAGCCAGTTCAGTATTTGCCAATTCAGTGTTTGTGGCAACTTTATAGATTATAACTGTAGCAAATAACAAGAATTAACTGATTTTGTTTCTTTTGTTTTCCCTGTTTTTTTTCCCCACCCTAGTAAACATTCTGTGATGTCAGAAGTTTTGTGTATCCTTTTTACTTGTGAAATTCCCAGTGCCTGGACAACAGTAAGCTCTTAGTAAATAGTCAGGTATTGAACGAATAAGCCCAAGGAGCATATACTTTGTTCTCTATCTATATGTATTTAAATTACATTATAATGGAAATAAGGCTATAGTTACTGGAAGTTGACAAGGACTGTTTTGTTTTTTAAAGAAGTTCTAGTCATGACTCAAGTTTGAGCAATTTAAGATGTATAATGAGACTGTTAGCACCAGAGACTAGGTCTCATTTCTATCCTTATCAAACTCTCTGGTATGAGGTTAAAAACACATTAAGTTCCCCTTCAATGCTGATTTCATAAATGGAATAAGTGGCCAAATTTAGTGTTCTTCTGGGTATTCAGGGAAGGCAATATTCTTTGACTTTGTGGCAGAATCATAATTAAATTTACATTGATACATTCTTGCATATTTTGCAATGATAACATTATAGGTCAATCAGTATATAAACACTGTGTTCACATGTGAACATTCATGGAGACATTCAATTGGGCAGAAGGGAGAAGACTGATAGTGCAGGAAAAGGGTGGTAAGTACAGATTGAAGTAAATTAGAAATATCAGTGAGGAATAAACAGAGATACCTTGGCAGGTCCATTGGGATGTAACTATATTGAAATAAATTTGCAGAAAATATAACACCTCATAGTTTATCCTGTTATTAAATAGCAATATAACTGCTAGCAACTTAACTTGATTTATAATTAGTCAACAAGACAAGAAGCCTATATTAATAATTAACCTATTACTACCCTGACTGAAAGCTGTACGGAAAATATGAATGAAATGTGACATATGCCCCCTGGCCCCAAGGAACTTATATTTCAGTGAATAAGGAGGAAGCAAGTAGCACATAAAGACAATAAAAGCTATTTACAGCATATTCCAATGCTGTAATTCTGAGGTATTGATTAAAGTTATTATAAGAGTAGCTTTATTTTTGTACTAATGATTAATAGTTTTATGTTTAATTCTATTAAAGCTGATGAAATTTGGTAGGTTACTCAAGCATCTGAATTCACTACTAAATGGCAAATCAGAGTTGGTTGACAACACAAGATACTGTCACATTTTTAGCACACTGTTTTCTAATTGATCCAATTACAATGCACACGAGGCAGAAAAAAATCATGGGATTAGAAAAGTATCTAAATCACTATATATCAGTTTTCTTTTCTGTAAAATTAGGGAATTGCATTGGGATCTGCAAAATACCCCTGAGATCTGATTTCTATGACTTAACCAGATTTTCTTGTCCTTAGATCTTGTTTCCCATATATGGGCTTTAATTTTATTAAAGATGTAAAAACCATTTCTAAAAAAAAAGAATAAGTGGTATACTTATTTGATCAGGGTTGCAAGTGGCGTTGGCACTGCACACGTGCTTGTGGGAAGCTCTCCCATGGCTTTTAAGGCTGTGGCATGTCGCCATCTCTAAACATTATTTCTGAATGCTCAATTCTTTCTCCCTCTTCCCTTCCTTATCTCTCTTATGTTTTTCCTCTAAATATATCCAGTTTCATTAGTTATGTTGTTCAAATGATCTCTACCTTGACTGAATTTTTAAAAAAAATTTGTTTGACATTATTACTGAAAAGCAAATTGGAAAAAATTGCAGTTAAGATTTGTAATGCTAATGGTTAGACGCTTGCCCCAAAGGGTGGAGAACCAGGAAATGTAGGTCTAAGTGTTTGAAATGATGAGGACAGCAAATAGAACCATTATCAGTCAGAGTTTCCAGTACTGTGTTCCAAGGAATACTATTCTCTCAGCACACTGCAAAAGCCCCGAGACCCACATTCAGGTCAGAGTGTCTTCATATGCTGCATAATTATTCCATTCTTGAAGGATAGAGGCTTCCCTAATGAAGATACTTGTTAGCGTTAACTCTTTCTGCTGTATTTTTTTTTTTTTTTAATTATGGAATTCCTTCTCCTGCCTTTAAAAAAAAATGTCTGTTAGGATGCCACAGAATAGAACCACTACTGTTGTATGTTTTAGCATAAGGAAATGGCATGATGAAAGGTGTATTTTAGGAAGATTATATCAGAGGATTATGTAGGAAGAAAGCACAGACAGAGACTCACCTCAGGGAAACTGGTAATAATTTTGTCACAAATTTGATAAAGAAAACAATCATTCTTTGTTCCTAAGAACTTATTTTCCCGATGCATAGATTTTCAGGATTGAGGGTAGGGGAGGAATCTCTTAGAGAAAAGCATGGCTGTTTTAATGTATTATAGCTCTACATTAATGTAAAATACTATGAAGAGAAGAAAAAAGACCACACACTCATAAACACACAAACACACTTCATATTGATAATCCATGGATGCTATATTAAGAAAATGGTCCTAATAGCAAAAGAATAGCAAAAACTCAGCTCATTTGCTGACCTGTGTTAAGCAGGGCAGCTGAGGGAGATAACAATTAAACCAGTTAGGCATAAATGAAGTTCCAGGGGTGGAAGAGGCCAAAAGTCTCAAGCATCGCCCTTCTGGAGTGGTGACCCACTGCAGCCTGTCCTGTTGCTGTGCCTGGCAGAGATGTGATGGGGAACTCGGGTTTAAAAGTTAAGTTTTTAATCATTAAGGAAGGTCCTAAGTGAGAAGGAAACTGACAACTTATAAGAAACCTTTTCTTACTTTCAACTTGGGCTTAGTTCAAGCCAATGAACCAGGGGACAGGAGAGAAAGCTATTTCATTCTACCGCCAATTCCACAACATTCCCTTCCAGAAACTTCCACAGAGCTGGTGAGCTTCCAGTAGTAAACACTGAGGTCTGGTTCCCCAGGATTTATGGGAAGGCTGGTTACTCCACTTTGGAAGGAAAAAGGAGCATTTTCAAAGATTAATTTTATTTATTTTTCCACTACAAAACTTTTATTTATTCTTTACAAAGTCCTAGAAAAATGAGGACAATCTCTCATCATTTACTAATTAAAGTTGATAAAGGAGTAATTTCTCCTGATGGAAAAATGATACTCATTCTCTATTAGGTGTGACACTAACAAACTAGCATGGATTAGGCACTGGATAAAGATGAGCAAAGCAATATCCTATTCTGAAAAAAGAATGTGGAAGTATATACTAAATTGTCAAACAAGTTAAAGAAATATATAGATATTGTAAAAGTAAGTGATATTAGGATTACTAAGAATAAGAATCCTTGGGACTGGGGCTGTAGCTTAGTGCTGGAGTGCTTGCCTTGCATGTGCACTGGGTTCGATCCTCAGCACTTCTTAAAAATAAATAAATAAAATAAAGATATTGCATCCATCTACAACTAAAAAATGTTTTTAAAAATCCTTAAACACACTTTTTGTAGATCTAAAACAAATGAAATAATCCCTATCTTCTAATTTTGCCATAATCCCCTTTGGGGAGAACAGGTATGAAAAGACATGAAGCTTTGGGTGAAGATTTGACAAACTAGCAACAGAGGTTGGAACAAGGAGAAGGAGAGAGGGAATATACGTTCGGATCCAAAACTAAAAAACAGTTTTAAGTTGATGAAAAGAAAAGTTCAATTGAAAATACAATGTAAATGTGGGCAAACATAAAACTTGCAGAAAGATCAGATGACACAATTCTGCAATGAACCGTTCAGGATGAGGTCACATGGCAGTACACCGGTACAAATATTCTTAAAATTATGTGAAATCACCAGCACAATGCCAGTCAGATGTAAGCAGTCAGGTAAATGAAGCTTCTATTAGTGTGATGGTGATTGTCAGTACAGTCTGGCTCCATCTGAAAATTTAGGGGTAGTAGTGAGTCGGAGGGGAAGTCTCAAGAAGGGTTGCCAAAGTTGACTGTGGTCAATCAAGATGCTATAAGTGTAAAGGTGTTGTGAGTACATTAATAACAAGATGCACAAATGCTAAGATATGAAGGATTTATGGGATGGATCACAGAGTTAATATAGGACACAAATGCTGTTGGTAGTTGGATAAGCTAGTTGTCAGAAGCAGAACGTTAGGTCAACACTAGGGTCTTAACTCTGTGTGGAAAGTGTGCTGTCCTTAGTGGTCACTCTCAGTCTGCAGGACATCAAGCAAGAGACAAAGAGGCCCCACTTTAACATACAGTGTCTCTGTGCTAGTCAGCGTTTCATCAATGAGAACAAAATACCTGACAAAAACAATTTGGAGGAGGAAAGGTTTATTTTAGGTCATGATTTCAGAGGTTTCAGTCATGTGAAATCACTGGGAAAACGGTCAGCCCACTCCACTGCTCTGGGTCTGAGGTGAGGCAGAATGTCATGGTGGAAGGGCCTGGTAGAGAAAAGTCGCTCAGCTCACAGCAGTCAGGAAGCAAAGAGAGAGAGAGAAGGAGGCAGGAGATGAGAAGGGGCCAGAGACAAGATATACCCTTCCAGGGCATGCTCCTAATGACTTACTTCCTCCAACTTGGACCTGCCTCCAGATATTTCATTCAAATTATTAGTTCATCAACTGTATCTAGTCCACTGAGGCTACAGTCCTCATGATGCACTCATTTCCTAAAAGTCTCACCTCTGGACATTGCTGCATTGGGGACCAAGCCTTTAAGTACATGAGTCTTTGGGGACACTGCAGATCTAAACCATACCTGTCACTCTCATCATCTGCAGAAGAAAGTTTGCACTCGATTTTATGACCCCACTGGCTGTCTTTTGCCCCCAAAGCCATCCTTACAATATTCTTTCCCTGTCACCTTGTATCTGCTGCTCCAGCCCTATTGTGGTAATCATCTTCCCATTACTATAACAAAAAAACCCTGAGATAACAAATTAACAAGGAGAAAAGGCTTATTTTACTTCACAGTTTTGGAGGGTCCAGTCCCTAACTGTCTAGCCCTATTACTTTGGGTCTTTAGTGAGGCATTCCACAAAGGTGGGAGCATTAGGCAGAGCCAAATCAGTCTCATCATAAGCCAGGGAACAAAAAAGGAAAGAGGACCAGCAAGGGTCCCAAAATGTCCCTCAGGAGCACACCCCCATTGACCTAATAACCTCCAATGAAGACCCCCCCCCTCCAAACTTCTATCACCTCCCCCTAGTGCTATCCTGGGGACCAAGCTTTAACACTTGATCCTTTGAAGGCCATTCAGGATACAAACTATAGCACCCACTAAACCACTTAGCATCCAAGTGACAATGGCAAAAAGAACAATGAAGTTAAATGGTAATAATGGTAATTATTATTCCTGCTTCTTCATAATGCTTATTCTGTCCTTAACACTATTCTCAGAACTTTACATGTATTAACTCATTTAATTTTCACAAGAACCTCATGAAATAGGTGATATTTTAATCCCAACTTCATAAACAAATAGATTGCAGCACAGAGAGGTAGAGTGACTTTTCTAAATTCACAGAGCTAGCAAGTGTCCACTATCCCTTGCATCTGTGTTTTATACACTCTGTTCATTCTGTGTCAACTTTCCTTTTTCCCTCTTATCTAATTAATACCTACTTTGAACTTCAGCTTGAATGTCCCTGGTTCTGAGAAGCCTCTTTAAAACACTTCTCTTCCATCCCTTTACCTTCTTAGTGAGAAAGGAGTTTCTATTATAAACTATGATTGAGAGAAACGAAAGGCTCCATTCTTCACCCCAGAGAAGACAGGCTTCCTTGGGGTGTTTTTAGAAAGAGCATTCCTGAATGTAACAGGGCTCCAGCACACCAAGAAGTGACTGTCCAGGAGCAGGTGTCCCTGAGCCAGGCCTGACGGACAACTTCAGCCCTTGCTCACAGATGGCGGGTGGCAGGTAAGGACACACACTCTGGTTGCCCAGTTCTTTGCACCAGTCTCAAAATGGACTTGCAATTCTATTCATCTCCTTTGTGAAGAGTTCATCTAGGAGGATACTCTACTCTATGGATAGTTGCCTTAGGTTCTTCCCTCAATATTATATTTTCTTAACTATTTTAAAATTTTAAAGCTTAACCTCAGTTTTCTATTTATAATACTTCTAAACTGTAGCTATGAATTTTACTTCTCGAAAGCATAGTACTGTAGTATGCTTTCAATGAACATCTTTTTTTTTAAAAAAAGGGTTTATTTGTTCATATATTAATTCAATGGTTTATTAAGTGCTTACCAGGTGTCAATCACTATGATTGGTGTGGGAACAGAGATAAAAAAAGACAGACCTAGTCTCAATGAGCTCACAGTCTGCCAGAAGAAAGGTGGCGGTTCTATCTCAGTTGCATAATCACTGTAATTCATGATACAAAAGTATTTTTGTCATTGTATTACGTATATAATGTGGCCACTTAAAAACATTTATTATAATGCATAATCATTTTTAATGAGTGCATTTAGAAAGAAATAATGAATGTTTTTCCTTAGGGAAAGACTGTTTCCAATCTCTTTTATTCATAGCAGATTCAAATTATCATTCTTTCCTAGTAGCTAAGAGGGAAAATAGTTAAGACAGTGATCCTATATTTTAACCCTGGCAGAAGATGTACAAATGAAGTAGGTAATACTTGTTTATTGATTTCACAGCCATTGCTTGAAGATTGAAGATTTTCTTTCTAATTTGTGCAAAGTCATAATCCTTCAGTCACTTAGACAATTTCATTCTTAGATTCACGGTTTCGTTAAGAGACTAGAGGACTGAGATGCATGTTAATGGCTAGGACAGATGCATGCATGTCAAGATACATTCAGAGGAAGTCAGTGATTTCCATCAATCAAATGTGTATCATGAGTGGTCCTTGGATGACAGCACCCCAACATGGTGTCCAAGATTCACATCAAATACCAATGCAGGGGTTAAGTCAGGCCATATACCTGACCAGTCAATGGGAAGGAATTATATTTTAGAGCCCCAAAGTCTAATGTAGAAAGGATTTAGAAGATAGTATTAATGCAAGCAGAAGAAACATAAGCTCTTTGAAGTCTAAAGAAAGGGAATGACCTGGCAAATACAAGAACAGTATCAGGAATGTAAATCCTTGTGAAGTTGTACCAAGACCAAAATAAATATTAACCCAATGTTTAATTGGAATCCACTAAAACTTCCCAAATTGGATGTAATGATAAAAATCCAAAGACTCATAACTTGTCTAGCCACTAAGTTAAACTGCAGCACAAGAAAAAACTATCCCAAACCTCAGCAAATAGAGAAGCTGAGTGGAATAATGAATGTTTTAATCCAGTCAAGAGTGCATACTTTATTTATAAGCATCTATACCAGCATTTTTTGAAGGATGGGAAATTTAATGTGCTAACATACAGTAAGAGGTAAGAGTTGGTACTCAACAGAATTTATTCAGGCAATGCATTTTCTATTTTTAAAAGAATCATCAAGGACAGACTTAAGTCTGCAGCTTTTTACTGTACTTTCAAAGCTGCCTCACTGATGCATTTAAAGAAGGATGTTCCAGGGACCAATTGACATTAAAGCATCAAAATCATCAAAGGAAATGAAAGTGGCAAAATGACCGCCAGACCAGGCAACGAGGTCAGAGCAACTTTTGAAGGAGCACGTCTGGTGAACGTCATGGGGATAAAGACAGATCGTAGGAGGTGAAAATGCATTTTGATAGAAAAAGGCAGAAGAGAAACAGGTTGGGAAAGGGGAAGCATGGTCAAGGGTATGTGTTTGCATTTTGTTTTCCATAAATTGGAGCAAAAGAGAAGTTGGGCATATAGGGAAACAGAAACAGATGATGAAGAAGTGAGAACTCACATGGGGTGATCTCTCATGGGTGGCTTCCATGTGGATGTCTAGCCACATGGACATAGACAGAGGACCTATGTTGTCTGTCTTCCATCCTCTACTGTTATGGTTTGGATATGAGGTGTCCCCTGAAAAGCTCATGTGTTAGGCAATGCAGGAATGTTCAGAGGTGAAATGATTAGCTTAGAAGAGCTGTAACTTCATCAATGGATTAATATATTTGACAGAGTAATCATTTGAATGAAACACTAAGTGGTAACTGTATGCAGAGGGGGCATGGGTGGAGGTCTCTGGGAAATGCCAATGGACTGTATCTTGTCCCTGGCTTGTCTCTTGCCATCTCTCTCTCTGCTTCTTGGCTGCCACAAATTGAGCACCTTTCCTCTGCCATGATGTTCTGCTTTATTTTGAGCCCAGAGCAAGGAAGTCAGCTCACCATGAACTGAATCTTCTGAAGTCATGAACCTTAATAAAGTTTTTCCTCCTTTAAGTGTTTTTTCATCAGGTATTTTGGTCACAGTGAGAAAAAGCAAGCTAATATACTTACCCTCCATAACCAATCAGGACACACCTGATTCTGCTCTAGCATTCATTTGACATCTCCCATATACTGTCTACATGGTGACCAACTATATCAGTGATATTTTCTACATTTGGTTATATTTTAACTCTTTATCTACTGGGGCAAGAGCATATAATTTATTTCCTTTATTTCTCTCAATATAGGACCTTGCATGGAGTTAAAACAAAATTCATTGATAATTAAGATGATGAATAGAGTTCCTCTCATTATCAAAAAATGATTGTATTAGTATAGTTACAAATAAAAATGGGACTGGGGGTGTAGCTCAGTGGTAGAGCACTTGCCTAGTACATGTGAAGCACTGGGCTTGATGCCCAGTATAAATAAATAAATAGGTGGCCTTAATTATATTGCCTTATGTTTTTGACTACTCCCCCAACTGCTTCTGTCACTATCGTTTATTTTTTCCTTTATATATTTAATTGGTAAATGATTGGAATGATTTAATCATTTAAAAAATTCAAGATTCTCTAACACTCTTAGGTAGGTAAAATTTCCACCTATAATAAATCAATATGGCTATTTGGTGCTCATAAACCAAGCTTCTCTTTTAGAAATTTAGAAACTCAAATTCCTTAAAATATGAAGTATTATTTTTTCCTTCATTTTTTTCCCAATTCAAGAATTCAAGCTGGGCATGGTGGCGCATGCCTGTAATCCCAGCAGCTCCGGGGGGCTGAGGATCGTGAGTTCAAAGCCAGCCTCACCAAAAGCAAGGTGCCAAGCAACTCAGTGAAACCCTTTCTCTAAATAAAATACAAAATAGGGCTGAGGATGTGGCTCAGTAGCCAAGTGCTCCCTGAGTTCAATCCCTAGTACCAAAAAAAAAAAAAAAAAAGAATTCAACCTGCCCAATATTCATGGAAAATTTAAATAAAACCATATGTAAAATTACTGAAAGTGTTAATTATTCAAATCACAAAGAAAATTGGCAATGATTGCATTATTTTTGCAAATATGCTTTTTTATTTAACTGCAATATTTTTAAATCCTAAGTAAAGAAGTTTCATTTTTAAAATTGATCTTTAAAATGATAACTTCTCTTTTTCTAAAAGAATGGGAAGTGCTATTGTCTCTCTGGAAATCATATTAGTTATGCAAAGTAAGTGAATATGATCTTTGCTACAAACTTCAAGATGGGCTTCATTTTGTGGGGTGTGTGAATACCAGGTTGAGAGAGAACTTTTAGTTTAGAACATTCTTCTCTGGAATACAGATTTTCTTTCTTAATACTTTACCTTTGGGCTAGAAATACGAATTCTTGGTCAGTGGAGTGTACAAAACGCACATAGCCAAATTCTCCTGTTATTTAGTTTCTCTTTGACCTTTTTTTTGGTTATCTTCTTGATATATTTATTTTCACAAAGTAAGTATTATATTATAGCCTCCTTTTAAGTTTGATGTCTTGTTTCTTAGCATCAACTCTTTCTACATCTTCATGTTATTTCAATTGCAAGCTTAAGTGTGATGGTGTCACTCATCTGGTTATTAAATGAGACTCCACAATAATCTTCAATTTTGTTTAATTGATAAAATGACTCCAAGTTACCCAATGAGTTTAAAATAAATATCACTAAAATAACCATTATTGTCAGAAGGGACTAACAAAATTACTCATCTCATTTCTTCCTCTGCTGTAGATGCCTCTAAAAATTTTTACTGCCAATAAGATTTAAAAAAAATCCAAAGAACTTGATTTCTAGTATTTTAAAAACAATATTTATTTTTTTCACTTTTACCTATTTATTTTATGTAAAGTCTTGCAAAAAATGGTTAGTAATTTTGAAACATGTTTTTTCCTTTAACTCTCACATTTGTTAAGATTAAGAAGAGGAGAATGTGTAGGGCGTGGTGGCACACGCCTGTAATCCCAGCAGCTCAGGAGGCTTACATAGAAGGATCCTGATTTCAAAGCCAGCCTCAGCAACTCAGGAAGACCCTAAGCAATTCAGTGAGACCCTGTCTCTAAATAAAATACAAAAAGAGCTGAGGATGTGGTTCAGTGGTTAAGCACCCCTGGATTCAATCCCTGTTACTGAAAAAAAAAAAAAAAAAATGGAGAGGAGTCCACATTGTCAAGAATTCAAGCATAACCGTCATTCCCAGAACATCACAAAAGATTTTACTTAATTTGGGGTTTCAAACATATTCACTATACAAACCCTTGGCTAGAGCCAGTATGATATTTAATATATCAAAAAACTGGGGCTGGGATTGTGGCTCAGTGGTAAAGCGCTTGCCTTACATGTGTGAGGCACTGGGTTCAATCCTCAACACCACAAAAAAATAAATAAATAAAATAAAGATATTGTGTCCGTCTACAACTAAAAAATATTAAAAAAAAAAAAAAAAAAAGAAGAAGAAACTGAGTGAGTCAGTGGCACATGCCTGTAATCCCAGTGGCTCAGGTGGCTGAGGCAGGAGGATAGCTTGTTCAAAGCCAGCCTCAGCAACTTAGCGAGGCCCTAAACAACTTGGTGAGGCCCTATCTCAAAATGAAAAATAAAAATGGCTGAGGATGTGGCTTGGTGGTTAAGTACCGCTGGGTTCAATCCCCAGTACCAAAAAAAGAAAGAAAGAAACTGATTTGGTGATACGGTGGTGGCAAACTAGTTTTCATTCACCAGTAGGTACTTGAAACTTGGCCCTAAGACCCCCAACATAAGCCCAGGGGAAAGCAGAGTTCCCTCAAAATGACTGAATTGCCCCACTGACATTGTAGGATGGGGAGTTGGAAAGAGAACTTTACAGTGGCTTAGCACATGACTGTTCACATTTTTGCAGTATCAGGAACACACAGATTGTTGGGGCCACTCCCAGGGGTTTTGATGCAAGAGGTCTGGGTGAAACCTTGAGAACTGCATTTCTAATTAAGATCCAGGTAATGCTGTTGATGAATAGGATCCCACCCTTTAAGAACCCCTGGTTTTCAAAAACTATAATAGCAGAAAGATCAGTGGAGTAGAGGGAAGGGAACAGAGGGAGGGAGAGGGGAGGGAAAGGAGAAGTACTGTGGACTGAATTAGAGCAAATTATATTCCATGCTTTTATAATTATGTCATAATGAATTCTAATGTATGTATAACTAAAAAGAACCAATAGAAAGAAGAACCTGTGGTTTGGAAGAACTGTGGAAATGAAGTGTATCTCCCACATCTGAATCTGCCTATTGCAAGGTGGGGTCATGTTATGAAGAGCTTCAAACGTCAGAATTAGGAGCTTTCTGAAGGCCTAAGATTCAACAACAGCATGTTCGCATAATTCCAAACACTCTTCTTATCATCTTGTAAAATTTAAGTCAGACATCACCTATAAAATGTGTCAGTGGTATTTAGTTCCAGCTGGTCCTTTTGTCTGTACAGTTCAGACATCCTCTGGAGTCAGGGAGAACCCCAAGGAGGACCTGGTCTAAACCTCCTTCCTCTCTTTTGTTTGTACAGGGGATTGAACCCAGGAGCACTTAACCATTGAGCCACATCCCCATCCTTTTCTATATTTTATTTTGAGACAGGGTCTTGCTAAGTTGCTCAGAGCCTCAGTAAGTTGCTGAGGTTGGCTTTGAAGTTGTCATCCTCCGCCTCAGCTTCCTGAGCCACTGGGATTACAGGTGTGTGTGACTGTGCCTAGCTCCTCTTGACCACATCACAGACTTCTGTTAGCAGGTAACTGTACCTCTCATTTCACTGAGAAAATAGAGCCCTTCTTTTATGCCTCACTCCCCCCTCCACTTCCAGTTAGCTAAACCTACCTATAACCCTTTTTTCCAGCCCTACTGATGTCCTGTCTCATCTCCCTACCCCATTCCCCATTTAGCTCTTCCACACAGGCACCTGAAATCAGCTTTTCCCAGTTTTTAAGCCTCAAACTATTGGGTCACACTTTTCATTGACTCCTTTTCAGGTCACAAATATACTCAGGTCCCTCAAATAGTATAATAACCAAATCTTTCCATGGTCCAGCTTTGCCTGCTAGTTACTGCTCTCTCTCTTTCTCTTCTAGCGTAGTCTACATTTTCTGTGTCCACTGTTACTCTCTAACCACCTACAATCGATCCCCACTGCTTCATTAAAATGGCTGTCACTGAGACCACTGTGACTCTCTTCTGGCCTTTTCCATCTGTCTATTTCTTGACATCTCTGGTGTTTAACACCCTTTATTTGCATTCTTATGCTTCAACACATGCTGCATCAGTGGCTCCAAGGTTGTACTCAGTGTATTCCTCACATTCCATTAGATTTCCCCTTAGGAATAAATAACTATTTACTGATCACTGTCATATCTATATTTTTAAACTCAACCCTTACCCCCAAATTTCAGTATTGTCGTGGTTTGAATGTTTTTGTCCTCCAAAAACCAGTACATTAAAACTCAATCCCCACAGGATGGTATTAAAAGGTGGGAGTTTTAGGAGGTGATTAGGTCATTAGGTTGGAACCCTCATAAATGGGATTAGTGCCCTCATGAAAGAAGCTTGAGAGATGCTGCTTGGCCCTTCTACCATATGAGGATGTAGCAGGAATGTGCCGTCTTTGAAGCAGGGTCCTGACCTGACACTGAATCTGCTGATACCTAGATTTCCTAGCCTCCAGAAGTATGAGCAATAAGTTGGGCTGTTTATAAGTTATTCAGTCTAAAGTATTTTGTTATAGCAGCTTGAATGGACTGATACAAGTCTCTTCAATTACTTTCTAGGAATTTCTAGGCATCTCAGTTTAAACATGTCCAGACTGCTAATTTTCTACCTGTAACCCAAGCCTGCCTTGTCCTGATTATGTGTACCACCACTCTTTCACTCAGATGCCTAAGGTGGAAATAGCAGAATCATCATTGACTAACTCCCAATTGAAGTCACTTGGTCACTGTCTGGTCGATTTTCTCTCTCAGATTTGCATTCTTCTCCACAAGCTCATTGCCTAAATTCTGTCTCTCATCTCAATAACCAAACTAGGCTTATAACTGGACTTCCTATCTCTGTGCTTAGCATGCTGGTGTGGAAAAGAATGTGGGCTTAAAATTTTTATTAACATGTATTAATTATACATATTAATGGGGTTCTGTGTAATATTCCCATACATGCATGTAGAATGAATTCACCAAATGCATTGATTCAATCCAACCCAGGACTTTTACAGGCTAGGCAAGCACTGTGTTTCTGAGCTATACCCCTGAACCAAGAAAACAGGCTTTGAGATCACACAAAACTAAGTTTAAATCCCAATTTCCCCACTTATTCACTAAGTAGAGCAGGCAAGTTATTTAAGCCCTCTTATTCCTATTTCCTCTTCTATAAATTGGGATACTAATATCCACTCATAGGTTTATTGTGAGGATTTAAAACATTTATCAAAATGCCTAGGACACAGTATGAGTTCACTTAAATGTTGGTATAGGCCACCCATGCAAATTCATCTTCCATAGTATTTTAAAGCAAACTCTTAAAATTAAATTTTGATTAATACCCTTCTAAAATGACTTGCCATCACCTATAAAATAAAAATCAATCTACACAAACAAGTGGAGACCTATATCATTCCAGCCTCATTTCCTCACTGGATTCCTCCCTCTAAGACATTCGGATGAAAATGGCACTTGTGAGTTTGTTGACTCAGCTGCCTGGAACATAGCTTGTTCCTCTGCTTACAAGGAAAACCACTCCAGCAAGGTTTCTGCTTCAAAGTGAGGTCCTCCCTGACAGCGGTTTAGTGATGAAATGCAGTGTGGTAAGGCGGGGGTGGGGGTGGGTGCGTAATGTGTTTTACTCCTGGCTCTCTTTCTGTTGTCCATGTTGTGCTAGAATCTGTAAAGATTGCCATCTTATTCTGCACTTCAGGGCCCTTTTTAGCATACTATCCCCATCATTTTGGGTGTGGTCTCATGGGGTTTTCTGGAAATCTCTATCAGCATTTATTTCACCCAAACCGTTCATGGTTTCATTTCCAGATGTTTCCACCATGCCCTCCCCCACCCCTGGGTCTCTCTGTCATGTAAATGCCTTTTCCTCTGTCCTCTGCTTTCTCACTGGTAGCCTGTTCTACTATTGCTCAAAGGAATTCTACCCCTACCATAAGCTCACCACCTCTCCATCTGCCTCAGTCAAGAAGCTGACTCTCAAGTAGAAGCTGGGCATTATCTGTATTGTATTTCAAAAAAGAAAAAAAAAGTAAGTGGGTCAGCTTCTTACTTGCTCTCTGGAGCTATTTCACTGCTCCTCCGCTCTCCAGGAAAAAGTCCTCTTTTAAGCTCAATGGTCTACTCTATTATCCTTCACCTCTTCTTCTCTCCTCCTAACTCACTGTGTAGTTCAGTATTGTGGTCACTGTCTCCTTTTCCATCTGTGTCTAGCCATTATTCTTGTCCACCCCAAAACCCACAGCACTTAGACACCTTGACCTTTTCTCTCTATGACCTCCTTTCTCCAGTGAGTTTCACCTTCACTGAATTTCAACCACACATAAGATCACATCTTCTTTTCTTCTCCTTCTTCCTTCTTATTCTTTCTTCTTCTTCTATCATATGGAACTATTCCAGCTGTGGATCATTAATCCAAATACCTCATTTTCTAACAATAATCTCTTATTTGACAAATTCTCTTACCCAAGTACTTCCTTCATACCCGCTCTTTGATCTTCTGGGGGCTTTCAATCCCTTGCTCCCTTGACTTCATCCTGTTGGTTTTCATTTCCTTTCTGCTTCAGCTTAGACTTATCTTATCCATATCCCCAAATTCCATGTTCCTTGGTCCTTCCATCACACTCTGGTAAGGCTCCAATCTCAGATCCAGCTGGCTTCCCCTCCTCCGTGTCCATATTTGTATTGCTGACCTTTCTTGGAGGAAATCAGCCCTGAAGACTGGTGAAACATTTTGCCTGGAGACCAGTTTTGTTTCCCTACTCAGCTGTTCCTATCCTCTTACTAGCTGAAGTTGCTCCCTTCAGTACCTCTGCTTCATGCTCAGCAGAATAAACTCCCAACTCACTGAGAAAATAGCGATCATTAGAGACTTTGCATACTTGGACATATCTGACCCCATCCTTTCCTGCTCAACTTTAAAATTCATTCCCCCTGCTCATGCTAGGGATCTCACTTAAGCTCACATTATAATGGCCCTTTATCTACCTTACATTTGGAGATTTTCTACTCTCCATTGTCACTGGCTCTTCCACAGCAGCAACATCCTGAGTCTCTACGGTCTTAAAAAGATAAAATAGGAAAGTCTTGATTTTTCTTCAGTGTTTCCTCACTTTCCACTCACTCCATGACCCACTATAATTCATGTCAAATTTTAATACATTACAAAGAAACCATATTTGCCAGGAACATCATGGTTTCTGAGTTCTAACAAACAATGGATGCATTTTAGCCCCAATATTACTTCTCTGAGGTACCTGTCATTATTATTCTTGTGTCTTTTACATTTTATAAGATTTCAAACCTATTCAGAGGTAGGCGAGTATCAAACATCTAGCTTCAGTAATTATCAATACATGATCAGTCATATTCATCTATATCCACAAACTGCTTATTCTGAGCAAATCATTGGCATCAGTGTATTTTCTGTAAATATTTCAATATGCATTCCCAAGAAGTAAAACTAAAACCACTCAAAGTGATCATAATATCATACCTAAAATAATGATTCATAAGTATCATCAAAGGTATAGTCAGCATTCACATTTCCTTGGTAGCTTTCTAAATTTTTAAAACTGGTTTATTGTTTGAATCAAGATTTACATAAAATTCATATACTGAGATTGGATAAAATGTCTCAAGTTTTGTTTTGTTCTATTTTGTAGCTTCTACTTTCATTTGAGTTTTTCTTTCTTTGTTTTTAGTTTTGTTACAGAAGTGGAATCAGTTGTCCTACAAATTTACCCAATGTCTGGATTTGTCTGATTGCATATCTGTGGTGTTACATAACATTAAGCATCTATACCTCCTATTGCCTTGAAATTTAGAGATCTGGAGAGTTGATAAGATTCAGATCTGAGGGAGGTGCACGCCTGTAATCCCAGCACTTTGGGAGGCTGAGACAGGAGAATTGCGAGTTGAAAGATGCCTCAGCAACAGTGAGGCGCTAAGCAACTCAGTGAGACTCTATCTCTAAATAAAACACAAAATAGGGCTGGGGATGTGGCTCAGTGGTCGAGTACCTCCGAGTTCAATCAATCCCCAGTACCCCCCAAAAAAGATTCAGATATGATTATGTGGGCAGACCTACTTTAAAGGTGATACTGTCTACTTTCTTAATTATTAAGGGTGTTTCTATTTTTCCTTTCTTTTATACTGGAAAAAGAACCCAGGGGTGTTCTACAAGAAAGCTACATCCCAATCCTCCCTTTTTTGTAAAATTGTATTTTGAAATAGAGTCTCTCTTAATTACCTTTGCTGGCCTGGAACTTATGATCCTCCTGCCTCAGCCTCCTGAGTGGCTAGGATTACAGGTGTGTGCCACCACACCCAGCAGTACAGGGTTTTAAAGTCACTTCAAGCTATTCCTTATTGTAAGGTTTTGCCACCAATTTGAACCAACTAAGGGGATTCATTTCATGTTACTTTAAATTTTTATGGAACTAAATTTTATTTTATTTTGTTTATAACTACATAAAATATTCATATGGTTCCAAAGCCAAATGTACAAATAAGACATATTCAAAGGCGGCTGCTTATTGTCTTTATCTTTCATCCTCTTACCTCCCTATTATGTCATTTTTGTATGTGGTTCATCCTTCCAATTTTTAAAAATATATAAACGTGATTCTACACAACAACAAAATACTATACGCACTTCTATGCATTTATCTTTTCTAAAATGTAAAAAATATATCCTAGAGATCAGTCCATTGTATTATGGAGAAGTCAGCTTCATTTTTTCCTATGATTCACGTAGTGCCCCATTGATGGAGACTTTGGGTTGTTTCTGGTCTTTTGCTGTTCAATTAATCTTCAAATGAATATCTTTCTGCATATGTCCTTTTCTTATTTTGGCTAGTATATTTTTGGCATAGATTCCCAGAAATGGGAATTGTCTGTTAAAGCATGTAGTACTTTTAGATAGTGCTGAATCCCTTCTACAGTGCTGTGCTATTTTACATCTCTAATGGCAATGTATGTGAATGGCTGGTTTCTTTCTGGCTTATCACGGAGTATGTTGTTAAATTAAGATTTATGTCAACCTGATAGTTAGAAATAGATCTCTCAACTTGGGTTTCTTTTTAATTTCTCTCACCAATGAGGTTGTACATCTTCTCATACAGTTAAGAGCCAATTATGTCCTCTTGACAAAGTCTTCTTCATTAACACCCATAAAACTACACACACAATTCTAATTTTTCTCCTGTCCCTGGAGTTCCTTTTCTTTCTTTCTTTCTTTTCTTTTTTTTTTTTTTTGGCACCAGGGATTGAACTCAGGGGTACTGGACCACTGAACCACATCCCCAGCCCTATTTTGTGTTTTATGTAGAGACAGGGTCTCACTGAGTTGCTTAGCACCTCGCCATTGCAGAGGCTGGCTTTGAACTTGGGTTTCTCCTGTCTCAGCCTCCCTAAGTGCTGGGATTACAGGCTTGCGCCACCGCGCCTGGCTTCCTGGAGTTACTTTTCAATCCCCTTTACTGGTACCATTTCTCTTATTCATTTTCTAAATATTCCTCTTCCCCCAGATTGAGGTTTAGTGTTTCTTTTAAAATCGTCTCCTTTGAATGTGATTATCATAGCTCTTCTGACTGCTATTAAATGCCTACCTGCAGCCAGAGCTCACGCTCTTCTGTTGCACATGGCAAACTGCCTACTGGAGATCTTGAAATGTACCTCCCAGGCAGCTTAAACTCAGCATGTGCAAAGCCCTTCCCTACCTTGCTCCCTCCCCTAGTGTTCTCTAGTGCAGTGAAAGCTACCACAAACTGCCAGTTGCCCCGGTTATGGAACTGGGTTCTCTGCTGATGACTTCCTCTCTTACCTTCCTCCCCATCAAATCAATCACCAATTTCTGTGGCTTTTATTTCTTAAATGATTCTCAAATCCACCTACTTCTTTCTATTTCAAACTGATGGTCTAAGTCATTGCCATTTCTTCCCTAAACTACTGCACTTTTCTTCCAGATGGTCTTTACTTGCAAATATGGTCGGCATTCCCTTTAAAACACAAGTAATAGAGGGCCATTTGCCAGCTTAAAAACCTCCAAAGTCTAAAATCAAACCAAGCAGCCAAACAATAAAACAAGTCCCAAAGCATGTATTTCCAAGGTACATGTGTAAGTAAGTAATTGTTACAAACCTCCAGAAGATTCATACTGAACTGTCTTGGTGAAGGAGGACTTCAGTTTTATCATTATTTGAATCATTTGAAATTACTTTTTTAACAATTAGACTGTTTTCAAGTATTACATATATTTAAAAATAAGTAAAATGGACTAAGAAAGTAAGCCTTAACTAGCTCTGGAACAGACACAGCTAACAAGCAGGTTCTATGAATTCCCAATGCCATGTCACCCAGATAAGGCTTCAGGTACAGCTGTTCCCTACAACTTCCCCAGAGAACAAAATACCATCCTCTTTCTCCATTTATTACCTGAGAATTTCAACCAAGATATTCTTACCTTTGTGGTCCACAGTTTGACAGTCCAGTCAAATGATGATGTGACAAACAGGTGAGAAAAGTCTATTGGGCCCACTGCCATGTGGCAGTTAATTCCTGTCACTGGCCCTTGGTGTCCTTCGAAGACCTCACCGATGCCTGCTTTACTGTATGAAGAGCACACATGAGCAGAATCTCAGTGACCTTTGCAAAACAGTGATGGATTTAAAAAAATCATCTCTGCATAGTTGTTTTCAGAATTTAGAACCACCACCGTACGCAACCACAAATGAAACCATTTTCAGTTATCTGGAGACAAATTGTAAGCATGCTATGCTATTTTTGGTGATTAAAAAACGGGTTGGAGGAAACATCTTTTTAGACATCAGAATTGAATAATGGGTTTTATCATTTAATTTTTTTTTCAGGAGTTTTTCAAAAACTGTCATTGTTGCTGCAGCTCTTTTGATGGAAACAAATATGTGTAACTCTCAGAAACTTTCATTTTTATAATCAGACTGCTTTATTCTTGAGAGGACATTTGCATATGTTCTATTTCAACTCTTTTTGGGGAGTCTGTTGGCTATAAAGCTCCATCCATTCTTGGAGGAATAATTATTCATTCTTTTAAGGAAATTTCTTAAGTTGACATATCTAAAAATGTATCCATTGTGCAATCCTCTATTTTACAAAATATGACACATAAATATAATTTGGAGAAAAATGATGTTTTTGCTTCATTGAAAACAGAAGAATGATTTACAAATCCATTTTGTAAGTTCCATAAGGGAAGGCATCTTGTCTTCCTTATTGCCAAGTGTCTAGTACACAATAAGTACTCAGTAAATACTTGTTGAGTGAAGTATCAAAGAAAGAGACAAATACATGCTCACTTTTTAAAAAAAAAAATAGCACATTTGAGAAGTAGTGATACGCATTTCAAAAGTTACCCTCAGACATACTTTGTTTATTTAACCAAATTGGGATTACTTCCAGCCCTCTATTATCACATAATAGTCTGCATGCAATTCTACACAATTAGGAAAATCTGAGGAAAAATGCCCCAAATACTATATTTAAAAATTCATGAGCATGAAATTATAAATAAGATAACTATGTACAGATTGTGAAATCTCAATATTATGTTACTAAGAGTAAAAGTGGATTCAGTTATTAAAATATTTGGGCCCCTGAAGCACCAATAAATGTCAGTGGGCTGAGAAAAATTTGAAATCATGAGCAAAGTGCTGCATCAGGTGTTCCACGTAACAGGCACTCAAAAATTATGCCCAGTGAAACTGCTAACAACAGTTCTACACGCGATCATTTAAATGTGTTCTAATGAACACAAAGAACTGATCTTTGAAGTGGCCCCTGGTGAGACTCCACTTTCTCTTAACAGCATCCTGAAAGAGTTTATAGGGTGCAAAATGAGGACCTTGTTTAATTTATGGAAGTGGATTTGCACCTTCTGTATGTTAGGTGAAAAACAGAAATTCCCCCACTTTTCCCCTGTAGCCCTATATGACCCATTTAAAATTACTACAAAGCCAATGCCTGCTACTTTATGACTTTACCAAGATCTGTATTTTATATTTCAGATGGATGAACCAATGCAAAAAGCAAAATCAAGCTTGTTGTAAAGAAATTTATGATGTATCCCATAGGGACCCTACCTTTTGAACAAGAGTACATATTCACAGCCACAGAATAAACATACTTATCATGTAAATGTTTATTCACATTAGAGAAACTAAAAAAAATCTGAAAAATATCAATGAATGTGTTGTAAGCTTTCATAAATAATTAAGGACCTAGGCATATCCTGGATTAAGTCAATGGAATGTGTGTCCTATGGACTCTAATACACATGTAGATAAATCTGTGACTTCATATTTGGCCCATTACACTCTCTGTGCCTCATGTGGCACTAATGGCATTCCCCTTGTGCTGCATATATAACATTTGTTTTTTCCAATGTCATCAGTTTCTAGAAGACAGGAACAAGGTTTAAATGACATCTGGGTGACTCACAGCTTCTAAGCCACACACGCTGCTCAAAGTAGGTGAGCAGCAAATGTTGGTGTGAATGAGTAACTTTATCACATCTTCTTATGCTATGATAAAAACTTTAATGCATAGCTTTAGCCAGATTTTATGTAGTAGGAAAGTTGGTTTGGGAACTGTGAGGCATATCTTCCCAAGTCATCTTTAAATCACGTGAGCAGGTCAAGTACTGCTTGTCTAAAAACAAGCAGAAGAGCAGAAACATAACAGTGCATTATTTGAATGGAAAAATCATAAAGCTGAGCCATGAATGCTTGTTTCTTCTACAAATCACCAAAACACAGAAATATAAACTTGCAACAATCTGTGGTTCCTCATGTATGTTAGACAACTGCAGCAGATGAAAAAACCAATTGAACAAGAACTATGAAAGTGAGCAGAGAAGTTAAGCACCAGCACAAGCACGGTGAGGCCACTTGTTATGTTTTGCACTTAATTTTACAATCGAGGCCAACTTACTGGAGTCTACTTTGTTATGACAGCTCTGTCTTCCAGGGACATCTTGCAATCTCTCAATCAAGGCTTTATCACCTGGAAACTGTACAGTGGTTCGTGCATCCCTTTATTGTTCCTGCCCGCTGACTGGGAGTGTCTGAAGACACTTCTCTACACTATTTAGGTCTTGTCATTTCTTTATACCCTATTTAGATTTTTGGATTCTTAGTTATCACGGGTTAGAGACTGGGCTGGGAATCAGAGATGAAATGAATATCGCTTAGTATGACAAAAATGGCAGACGAATGAATAATTGTCATAAAATGTGATTAATGCTATTATAGAAGCACATAAAAGAATATATGAAATACCCTGGCAGGCTATAGTCCTGTCCTGCTTGTCCTACCTTAATTTTCTTCATGGCACTTACTATGTTAAAGCACCAATTTATTTGCTTATTAGTCTTTTACCCTCAAGAGCATTAATTCTATGCACCTTATATGCCTTACTATATGCTTACGATGTTGCCTGGTGTAGGAGAGGAGGAGGTTCTTAGCAAGTATTCCTACAAACAATGAATGAATGGAAGATCTGAAAATTCTGTAAGATGTAAAGGAGGGAGTGGTTTCCTTTGCCCAAGAGAGTTAGAAAGGCTTTAATGTGGAATGAGATCTGTGCTAGCTCTTTAATATAAAGAGAAATTAATCAAAGAAGAGAGAAATGACAGACTCAATGGAAGAACTTGGAGGACCATGATGATGGAGGCACAGAGGGACAGGCAATGTTTGGGCATTGCTATCCCTGATGGGCACACGGTAGAAACTTGAAGGTATGTGCAGAAGATAAGGCTGGGAAGGAGCAGGGAGTCTTATAGGATCTGCTAAAAAGCTTGGGCATTTTTCACAAGGCAGGCTGAAGCACCGAACTTACAAATGCCTAAGGACCAGAGCGGATGTGTGCTTTAAATTAACGAAGACTTGAAGTTGTTCTTCACATTTCTTCAGAAACACCTTTGTCATAATGCAAGGTGGTTATGATCCAGAATGCGATTACAGACTTTCGGAAATGGGAAACATGTCATCAGTAAGAAAACAGAACATCACCTTCCGTGACGACAAGCTGTGTAGACTGTACCCTCCTCACTGCCAACCACGAAGTTATTGACGTCTCCAGTTGGGAAAGCCATTCCGGTAACAGCAACAGGTTTGGACTTGTTGTACACCAGCTCCATGCTCTCCTACCAAAACACGGTGTGGTTACATTTCCATCTGTCAACTCCTCGCCATGCCAAAGATAGCACGGAAAAATCATTTGGCTAAATCATCTGTTTGCTTTTCACACAGCGTTACAAAAGACCCCAGCTGTGCCAGAAACCACGCTTTGCTGCCCCTGACATTCATGCTGCTGCGTATCTCTGGTTTCAGGCAGGCTGGATTTCATCAGCATGTACTGCTGCTTCCTAAGTCAGGCAGAGATGACAGGTGAGAATTTTGAGACTAATGGTGCAGAAACTAAAGATAATACTGTAATGATTACACTTGTCAGCCCCAGGCTTTAATAAAACACACAATAACCTTGTATTTACAAACATTTTCAAAATCAATTGTTCGTGAGAATACACATGTATTAATATCAGATGTACTAAGCACATTTGTCAGATCAGGACTGTGGGTCCTCCATGGACTGGAACCAGAAAATTGTTACTCAGGTCATAAAAACCAGATTTTGAAATGAACTAGATTTCATGAGGGTAGCTGGTGGGGTGTATAAGCACAAGACTGTGAAGAGTCTTTAAGTATTTAAAATGTAAACAAGAGCCTGTAATTTATGTAAAATTATTTTTTAAGTTTGGAATTAGGGAGTACTTTGAAAGATATCCTGAAGAATTGTTTGATGACAGTGAAGAATAATTAAGTATAAGCAATGTCCCTGAGTATTCCTGGCTATTTACATCAGGCCTATTTTGCATATCTGAAATAATTTTTTAAAAATATTTTTTACTTATTGATGGACCTTTATTTATTGTATTTATTTGTATGTGATGCTGAGAATCGAACTCAGTGCCTCACACATGCTAGGCAAGTTCTCTACCACTGAGCTACAACCTCAGCCCCATCTGAAGTAATTTTAAAAAATCATTCGGGGGTATCATATCATTGTAGTTGCTGGGGAGTTCACTCTTCCCTGTGTAAACAAATCAGGCCATTTCAGCCTGAGAGTCCATTAATCAGAAACGTCTGCCACAGGATGGGCTGCTTAGGTCACATGGTCAAGTTTCAGCCTTGCTGTTCCTGAGATCCACACACAGCAAGCACATTAGCATGCAGGCTAAAGAAGAGAATGCTGCAACCACAGGATACAGAAAACTGGAGCATACACACTTGTTTACCCCATCTCTAATGTGAACAGCAAGGAAGGCGATGTGTCTTGGTCACCCACATGGGAGGGGCAACTGTGGGCTGCCCCCGGGCCTCCCTGACATCCATGGAAGACACATCATGAAACTTGCCATTGCTATGCAGACAGGAACTAACACCAATCAAAAGGGTCTCGGAGCCCCCATACCATTGGTTTTAACCTAAATAAATACAAGTTCAATCAGTGAAATAGACAATTAATATTCCTAAACAGAGGGTTTGCTCTTATATCTGTTTATAACCTCCATGCTTCTCTCTTTTCCTCTAAAATTATATAAAGAACTTACTTAGCTTTGGTATTCTCTACATCTGCATTTTAAAGAGACGTCAAGAAGGTTCTTTACAGTCTCTACATTTCTTTATATATTTTGTATTGTCATGTCTCCTAAAATTGAGTGACAGACATTCTACAGTTGTTATTCCAGGAAAGGGGAAAAGAATGTTAGAGCTGAGCATCGTCTTCTAGGTATTCTTCATAATTTTCTGGATATTTCCTCAGTTTTTTAAAGGCTGTAACAATGAGCTCTTCTTCATGTTTCTTAGTTGGAGGATAATGAAGTAGTTTTTTCATGCAAAGAAGTGTGAAAAATGTGTGAAAGACAGTAGAATGATTGGTCATAACTTTCCTATGCTCATATGTTCATATGTAACTCCAGAGCATGTACAACCAAGAGAATGGGAAGTTGTATTCCATGTATGCATAATATGTCAAAATGCATTCTATTATCATCTATAACTAAAAAGAACAAATAAAAAAGATGGAAATAATAACAATAAAAAAGAAAACATGTGTATGTGTCTCGTGTGTGTGCGTGTGTCTCAGTGTGTGCCTGCACACACGTATATTCTGAAAGTTGTGTTTAGGCGTCTGCCTTGTTTCCTCTTCTACTTCTGCTCCTTTCTTTGGTTTCCATTACTGCAATCACTAGTGGTTTGGAAACTTTGAAACTTTTTCATTTCTAGCTTCTTATGTTTTGAGCAAGGAATGGCAGGAGCCATACTAACAAATATTCCGGGGGGGGGGGGAACTAGATGGTTTAACAAATTCTTCATCCACACCAGGTAGTTGTCAGGTGGACAGGGACAAGCAAGGGCTTAGGTTTCTGTTTTGCTGGGACACCTTTCCTTCAAGGCAAGTTCCCTGTAAGGGATTGCTCTGCTGAGCTCCAACCTCATTTGCATTCAGAGTGCTGTAGGGCAAGTATAATTCATACCACAGGCAACTTCCATAATTACTGCACTCTAAAATGGATTATTTCATTTTCACTTGAAACTGACCTAAAGATTAACGTATTACAATAATTATATGACTTGTGGTAAAGGAAATGGGTTTTGGCTTCAGGAGGAGACTGCTTAAACCAGGTCCCACTCTTTCAAGTGCATCCATTGGTTTTAGCTCCTAAAGGATATGAGGGTTTGGTTTTTAGGAACAATGTTCCATTAAGTAGGTGTCTTTATAACCAGGATGCTCTTACCTATAGGGGAAACCAAACCCACCTGTGGAGTTGAAAGCATGTCCAGGCTCCAGGAACACATCTTACCATCGGTGGAGACAGTGATGAGGTTATGAGCATTCTGGGTACCAACGACATTTACACAGTACACAGGATGCTGCAAAACCATAAACGTTGGAAGTTAGGTGCAGATCCAAGAGGAGATGCATACATATGAGTGTCAAACAATTCACTGTGAAACAACGATCAGGAGTGACATAATCCTACTAGAATACAAGCCTCAGGTCAGTGGCCACTTTTGATTTTAACCTGAATTCTCTCTAAAAGCTCTGACAGCAACACATAGTAGTGGAAATACTTCCCAAACCTCACCTTGCTCATTCAGAAACAATGCAGTAGCAGTGAAGGAAGCGAGGGCAGATGAGGATTGATGGGGCACAACAACACAGGGGAGTGAATTTGGATGACTTGACCAAGTCCCCACCACACAGCTCAGCTGCTAATCTCAACATGAGTGATGAAAGAAGACAGTGTTCAAAAGGGTAGAACTGTTGACTTTTGGAAGGAATATGTATTACTAAATCTGGAGTTTTATGCATTGTAGTCCTACTGCCAAACACCGGTTAATGTTCTTTTTTAAAAAGTGGTTAATATTCATCAGCCTTTTTAATTTGAGGGAGGGATATTGGTGGCAAAATTGTTGGCACAATGTACCTAGTGAGATAAAATTAGGTTCTTTTATGTTATGCAAAATCTAGGATAATGATAGATTTATTTTTCAAATATCATTTGGAATAGTATGGAGATTTAGATTTAGCCAGGGCCTTGAGAAAGGCTATTTCTACGTCCCAGGAACTGTAAGCACGATGCCCTCTCTTTCTATCATAACTCTTGTAGTTTATCCTGTTCTGCAGAATTCTATGCGGTAGGCTGAAAGCCATGTGCAGCTGCACACTAAACACTAAATGGAAGGTTAGCATAAGCAGAACCTAGCAGCAATTTGGGTTAGATTTCAGGCAGCTTAGCTATGAGTTGCCAAACCACAACTTACTTGATGCTTCTCTGTGCAAATAGCTGACAGTCTAAGTCTTACTCCTGATGAGTTACTGTCCACAATACCTAGCCACAACTACAATGAAACAATCTTTAATATTGGAAAGCTGATATTATATAAAGAATGGTTCCCAAACTATTATTATCATATAAAGCCCTGGTCAGAAGGAGTGCTAATAATCGTTTAGTGAAGCCATGGTTTTGCCTCATTCAAAAAGTGGTCCAATAATATGCTATTGAATGATGCTTGGGTAACAGAAGACAACAGGGAGGAGATAAAAAATTCTTAGAGGTAAATGAGAACTCTGATACAACATTTCAAAATCTCTGGGACACTATGAAGGCAGAGCAAAGAGGAAAGTTCATTGCATTAAGCTCATTTATTCAAAGAAGAAAAAGTCAACAAATCAATGACTTGACTCTACATCTCAAAGCCCTAGAAAAAGAGGAACAAACCAACACCAAAAGAAGTAGAAGACAGGAGATAATTAGAAACAGGGCTGAAATTAATGAAATTGAAACAAAGAAAACAATTCAAAAAATTGACAAAACAAAAAGCTGGTTCTTTGAAAAAATAAATAAAATAGACAAACCCTTAGCCACCCTATTGAAAAGAAGAAGAGAGAAAATCCAAATTACTAAAATTTGTGATGAAAAAGGAAATGTCATGACAGACTCTGCTGAAATACAGAGGATAATTAGAAACTATTTTGAAAATCTATACTTCAGCAAAATAGAAAACTGTGAAGACACTGGCACATTTCTAGAGACATATGACCTACCCAAACTGAGCTACGAGGGCATTCATGACTTAAACAGATCAATTAAAAGCAAGGAAATAGAAGATGCCATCAAGAGCCTTCCAACCAAGAAAAGCCCTGGACCAGACAGATTCTCAGCTGAGTTCTACAAGACCTACAAAGAAGAACTAACTCCAATGCTCCTCAAATTATTCCATGAAGTAGAAAAGGAGAGAACCCTTCCAAACTCATTCTACAAGGCTAGTATCACCCTGATACCAAAACCAGAAAGAGACACATCAAAAAAGGAAAATTTCAGACCAATATCCCTGATGAATATAGACGCAAAAATTCTCAATAAAATTTTGGCAAATCGCATACAAAAGCATATTAAAAAAATAGTGCACTATGATCAAGTGGGGTTTATTCCAGGGATGCAAGGTTGGTTCAACATACAGAAATCAATAAATGTAATCTCTCACATGAATAGACTTAATGATAAGAATCACATGATTTCTTCAAATGCAGAGAAAGCATTTGACAAATACAGCACTGTTTCATATTTAAAACACTAGAAAAACTAGGGATAGTGGGAACATACCTCAACATTGTTAAAGCAATCTATGCTAAATCCAAGGCCAACATCATCCTAAATGCAGAAAAATTGGAAGTGTTCCCTCTAAAAACTGGAAAAAGACAGGGATGCCCTCTCTCACCACTCATATTCAACATAGTCCTTGAAAACTCTAGCCAGAGCAATTAGACAAATGAAAGAAACTAAAGGGATACGATTAGGAAAAGAAGAACTCAAAGTATCATTGCAGACGACATAATATTATACTGGGAGGATCCAAAAAATTCCACCAGAAAACTTCTATAATTAATAAATGAATTCAGCAAAATTGCAGGATATAAAATCAACATCCACAAATCAAATGCATTTCTATACTTCAGCAATGAATCCTCTGAAAGAGAAGTCAGGAAAACTACTCCATTCACAATAGCCTTAAAAAAAATCCCAAAACTTGGGAATCAATCTAACAAGAGCAGTGAAAGACCTTTACAATGAAAATTACAAGACACTAAAGAAAGAAATTGAAGATATTAGAAGATGGAAAGAACTTCCATGCTCTTGGATAGGCAGAATCAATATTATTAAAGTGGCCAGACTACCCAAAGTACTATACAGATTCAATGCAATCCCAATTAAAATCCCAAAGTCATTTCTTATAGAAATAGAAAAGGCAATCATGAAGTTTATGTGGAAAAATAAGAGACCCAGAAGAGCCAAAGCCATCCTCAGTAAGAAGAGTGAAGCAGGAGATATCACAATACCAGACCTTTAACTATACTACAAAGCTATAGTAACAAAAACAGCATGGTATTGGCACCAGAATAGACATGTAGGCCAATGGTGCAGAATAGAAGACACAGAGACTAACCCAATTCAATACAGTTATCTCATACTAGACAAAGGTGCCAAAAACATACATTGGAGAAAAGATAGCCTCTTCAACAAATGGTGCTGGGAAAACTGGAAATCCATATGCAGCAAAATGAAACTAAACCCCTATCTCTCACCATGCACAAAATTCAACTTAAAGTGGATCAAAGACCTAGGAATTAGACCAGAGACCCTGTGCCTAATTGAGGAGAAAGTAGGCCCAAATCTTCATCACGTTGGATTAAACTCTGACTTCCTTAACAAGACTCCTAAAGCACAAGAAATAAAAGCAAGAATTAATAAATGGGATGGATTTGAACTAAAAAGTTTCTTCTCAGCAGAAGAAACAATCAATGAGGTGAACAGACAGCCTACATTCTGGGAGCAAATTTTTGCCACATGCACATCAGATAGAGATCTGATCTCTAGATATATATAAAGAACTCAAAAAACAGCACCAAAAAAACAAACAACTCAATAAATAAATGGGCTAAGGAGCTGAATAGAAAGTTCTCAGAAGAAAATATACAATCAGTAAACAAATATGTGAAGAAATGTTCAACATCTCTAGCAATTAGAGAAATGCAAATCAAAACTTCTCTAAGATTTCATCTCATGCAAGTCAGAATGGCAGTTATCCAGAATACAAGCAACAGTAAGTGCTGGCAAGGATATGGTGAAAAATGCATACTCAAACATTGCTGGTGGGACTGCAAATTGGTGCAACCTATCTGGAAAGCAGTATGGAGATTCCTTTAAAAACTTGGAATGGAACCACCATTTGATCCAGGCATCCCACTCCTCGGCCTATACCCTAAAGACTTACAAGCAGCACACTACAGTAATGCAGCCACTTCAATGTTTATAGCAGCACAATTCACAATTGCTAAACTGAGGAAGCAACCTAGACTCCCTTCAATAGATGAATGGATAAAGAAACTGTGGTATATATACACAATGGAACATTACTCAGCAATAAAAGAGAATAAAATTATGGCATTTGCAGGTAATTGGATGGAATTGGAGAACATGATGCTAAGTAAAGTAAGCCAATCCCCCAAAAAACAAAGGCTGAATGTTTTCTCTGATTGGTGGATGCTGATACATAAGTGGGTTGGGGGTGGACAGCATGAGAGAAATGGAGGAACTTTGGATGGGACGAGGGAAGGGGGAGGGAAGGGAGAATGGGAGTAGCAAAAATGGTAGAATGAGATGGACATCACTACCCTAGGTGCATGTATGAAGACATGGATGGTGTGACTATCGTGTTTGCAACCAGAGAGATGGAAAATTGAGCTCTATATATGTACTATGACTTGAAATGCATTTAAAAATATACAAATAAATAAAATTTTCATAAAAAATAAAATATTAAGCACATACATAATGCATTTATCCCAAACCATCATTTGGTCTTTCAAATGGTTTTTCTTGCTCTTATGAGTTGGTTAATGTCTGTCTAATTATAAGAAAATTTTCTGACAATTGAGTGGTAGCTTAATAAACATGATAAGAAAAATAAGTCGTCCAAAATCCACTTAAACACCTTTCTTAAGTAGTAGCCAGTTTTAGCGCTAACTCCTAGGGAGTTATCTTTCCAATAAAGGGGAAAAAGAAAGTTCATGGAAATACTTTCAGTTTGGTGTCTTCTGGGATCACACAGATCAAGTGAAAACAATCTAACTATTTAAATACTTATAGATTGTTGTTTTATTTACTCCAACCTTGACCCCTAAGTCTTGTCATAGACCAGGTATCATCAACTCTTGGAGCTGATGCTTGGCCACCTGTTTTTCAAAATCATCTCCCTCCTGATCAATCTCTTTTGAATATGCTGTCTTTTATGTGAGTTCTTCTAATACTGATTTTTATTTGGACTCCTCTAACGGTGAAGTTCTGAGAATAACACAGAATTGTCTACCTATAATCTGACCTCAGAATACAAAAATCTGGGTAGCACTGAATTGTCACTTCTTGTGGTTTGAAATATGCCTTCTATCATAAAGACTATGTCTGTATTAATGCATTCTAAGATTACATTTACTTTTAGGGAGGTGTGGGGTACCAGGGATTGAACTCCGGGGCACTTGACCGCCAAGCCATGTACTTTATTTAGAGATAACTTACTGAGTTGCTTGGCACCTCACTTTTGTTAAGGCTGGCTTTGAACTCGTGATCCTCCTGCCTCAGCCTCTGGAGCTGCTGGGATTACAGGCATGCACCACCGTGCCTGGCTACATTTACTTTTTGGACAATGACATCACCTCTTTTACCCAAGCTAATGGACAGTTAACCAAGTCCCTATGTGTTTTTTGTGCTGTGTTCCTACTGACACTTTCAAATTGAATCAGCCTGAGTGAATCTGCACAGTGGTAAGTACAACAGATCTGAACCCTGATCAGGCCTCCAAGTATCAAGAGGACTGATTGGTTGTGGGGCTGTCGACAATGTTCTTTCCCAAGCCTCTGAAGCAGTGTGCAATCAGACTGAAGCTCCAAGCCACACAATGTGCAAAGCTCTGAGTAGAAATCAAATGGAAGAATGAATTTAGTAGATTTCACCTAAAAATAGCAGACTTCATAAAACTAAAGATGGATATGTGAACGAATATTCAAAAAGCTATATTATCTTAACTCAATTTGTCTGTTCCCAGAAGGCATTCACTGAATTGAACTTTCTTATTCCCATACGTAGAAAGCAAGGTACAAACATGGTCATGAACCAAAATCCATCCAGTTTTTTTTTCAGCAAATGTCCAATAGGGCTTCTCTGCTAATGATGGGTCCCCAACATAAATTGCTAGAACTCGAATAGATCAAGACTCCAGGCAAGCCTGGAGGAACACACAGAACCAAATGCCCAGGAAGAGTGTACATGGTAGCTCCTCCCAGTCTTTAATTAGTACTATGGCCTGTGCTTTCATGAGTAATAAACCTTGGTCTAAAAGAAAAGAGAGAGGTAAAGAAACCCAAACAGAAACAGACACTGGGGAATGAATACTCAAGTGCACCACACACACACACAGACAACTGTACTTAATAGAAAGAAAAAGCAACAGTACAGCTTATTTTTCCACTGTAGATGCCAGACTGTTTTTATTTATTTTGGGAATAAACTTACTGTGTGGCAGCAGGATTTTGTTTTAATTATGATTTCCTGTTGTCTCAAATGCATATGTGTGGTGGGTGTGAAAGGAAATTAGTGAGTAATCTGTGGTGGGCCTCTTTTTCCTTTTTGATCCTGGTACCAATCAGCCAGGCAATAATGGAAGTTGAAAGACAAACATAAAATTAAACTGTGCCCTTTTAGCTATGAATTAGACAAAACACAGTGACAGAGAAAACAAATTTGTTTTTGTTGTATTTTCTAGAAGAAATAATGCCACTCATTTTGGTGGTAACTGTATTTTAGTTGTGATGATCACATTTGAAGTTAGTTGTAAAAGAAATGTTAACTCTTTGGAAGAACCCTTGGATTTGAATTTTCCACAAAAGCTTATTGTTAAATGTTCCAACATTTGGATTTGTAATTTCGTGAAATTTCAGAAGGTATGTTCACAAATGCACCTGACATCCACAGACAGCCAAGAAATGCTTCCACACTACTTGAGAAAACACCTGCATTGAGTCTGTCTTCTCCTGGGCCACAATTTTCTGTTATTAGTTTGGAGAAATGGGGTAGGTCAGGGCAATTTCCCGAGATTCCCAAGAACTGGTCTCACCTGCATGTGTCTATGGCCCCAATCAATCAAAATTAGGGCTGACTTGGCATTTGTCATTTCCCATTGTCAAACTTACAAGAGCGGAAGAATTTTCCTCCTCATGGTCTTAGCTAGCAGTCATTTTTCAAGCCAGAATGGTTTTGAGGCCAGCAGATGAAACAAATGAAGCAACCACATTAAGGAAATTGGAAACAATAGTAGAGCTGTATCCTTGGGCATAATTTGGGCATTTCGTAGAAAGAACATCAGCTACCCTGAATGTCAAGGTAGCAAGGATTGGTGGAGACATGTCTGTCTTCTCATTCCTTCTAACGATTACTATCCACACCTGTCATTCTCTTAAAGGAAATGACAGAGCAGTTGTCTTATGAACACTATACTGAACCTCTTCTACTAAATTATGGGTAATGGTTTTGATATGTTGACTTTTCACCCTAGGGATTATATTGTCATTGTAGTCTTTACGTTGAGACTGACACCACGCATTCCAGAATTTAAAGTTATAGCATTCCCTCAAATCACAAATGGAAAAGGCCTATTGGCAAGTGTCTCCCCTATACATGAAATGCTTACTTTTCATGGTCATTTGAAAGTATGTGTTTCTACCTTCTAACGTAAATGTGAAAGTTTTCTTTAGGCAAATGATTCCAGAGCTACCTTTTTCAAACTCTGTGTCCTTGTTTTAACAATTTCACTGGTGGCCTCTGTGCTAGAATCTACAGATAAAGAGATTTCTCTAAAGCCAATGCTTCCTTCACCTATTTTCATTCACCTTTAGTCATTCAGAATACAATCACTACAAATTAGATACTTTATTTATTTATTATTTTCTTTTAGCTTATTAGGTAAATTAGATATTAGGGACATGACTTAAGCGTGACTTACCGTGTGTGCTGCGGCTGACAAAGGTGTCCGTTGCACAGGTGTCCTTCGATGACTGCGATTGTCCCAGAGAACAATCTGGCCTGAGTAAGTCCCACCAACCACCAAATTAGGATGGAAACGGGCAAAGCAGACTGACATGACAGAGGACTGTGAGGAAAAAGAAGAGAGAGAGAGACACTGTGAAATGGCTGTAGATGAGACCATCACCTCTTGTTTCTTCCTGAAGGGAAAACGGCTCATCACATAAATGCAGTACATTCTGGAAAAAATGAAGCAATTTAAAGCTGGGATGATGAAATGCATGGTTAGTAGGAAATTTTGTACATAGACATAGGACTTTCTCTTGAGAGGTCGGCCAGTGGTTTACCCCTTGAAATCTGAAATGTGAAGTCTTGGCCTTGTCACCAAATAGGCATAAAACCTATCTTCAGTACATCATTGTTTTGTGGTCTGTAAAACTTGCTTTCTGGACATTTCCCAGTTCTTGAATAAAACTGCAACAGAACTGATATTAAGCCTCCACTGAAGTTTTTACAAAGCAGTTCTTCACTTTGAGGGCTTTAATGTCCACTTTGGTTATGTGCAGTGTGGATAATGGCAGACCAGTTCTAGCTTCAGGACTTTAAGATGGGCCATTTTCTTCCTTTCTTTTTTTTGTTTTAGGCTTCATGTAGACTTCTAGAAAGGATACTGACCTCAGATTAATCAAACTGGCTCCTCCCCAAATTCCCTCATCTCCCTTGGGCATTCTCCTTGACCTTTAAGCTGCCTACTTCAGACAAGTCTTAATGTTATCCTTTCCCTATTTTAATAAACAGCCAGAAATGGATTTCAGTCCAACTCTGCCATGGTCTGTCATAGCATCACAAATGTGGTTTCTGAAATTCCACAAAATTCTACTGGGCATCATATTTTGTATGAAATTACTTAGCTAGTGCACTTAAAGTCAGACAAGTCACTTTTTCACATCTGCTAAGACCCTTTTGATTCCTGCAGCACTTTCTATATTTGCACTTATCAGCGGAAGTATTTGTTTTTAATAAACATATTCCATTCCTTCAGTTAAATTCAAGGAACAACCATGGAGAAGTTACTATGTGTAAGAAAGTTCCTATACAAAAAAATGGGAATAGAAAGGTAGCTTATTGTCCTCACCAAACCTGTGCTCAGGTAAAGAGAACAAAGAAAATATGTATTTAAAGAAACAGAGTTTTTGCCAATCCAAATGGTGCTTTTGTGTGAAAGAGGAAAAAGTGCCCCTTGGAACAAACACAATCATATGGGTAGCTACATGCCTTGGAAAGTAGAGAGTAAGATGGATTTTCATCCCTATTTGTCCTTGGTGCTTGACATCTTTGCTTAGGGCATAATTTAGACATTCAACTTGCACGCATGATCTGACCAAATCACAGTAGCCTCTGTGCATCTGTGTGTGTGTGGCAGGGGTGAAGGGAGAGAAAGATTTGTTTTAGAGGAAAGGAGAGGAAGGTGGAAAAGGTAGAGTGGCTAGAAAGACCTCATGGAAGGGGATGTGTTACACTGTGAAGTCTATGTGGACCATTCAGCAAGTGGACAGGGACAAAGGTACTTCTGAGAGATGAAAAAATGAAAAGAAAGGACCAGAAGCAGTGAAACAGAGATTGATGGATGGCCTAGTCTGGATGCACAGGGAAGGAGCTAGCATGGAAGAGGCAGTTAGAAAACATGGGTGAAGAAGTACCCTTGGCTGGACCAGAGAAGCCCTTGAATGGCCCTATTTGAAATTTTTTTCTGCAGACAATGGTGAGAAATCACAGCTTTCTAATCAAACAAGTATAGAATTAAAAATTTTAATTGATAATCCAGCACAATAGTAACTTAAGAAAAAATTATGACTTCCTTCTGATTGATAAATGCCCATTTCTTATAAACAAAACTAAACAAAGCAAAACCAGATCTACTGTCAGTCTAAGGCTTCGTAGTTAGAAACAGTCTCGACACTCTGAGGTGGAATAAAGAACGTAGACTATTTTTCAATGTCATGTTTTCCTAGTTTTGAATGATTTTCAGTTCCAATTCCTTAAACATGATTCGATGAAGAACATACCCATGCCCCAATCTGGTTTTCATAAAGTTCAAGAATAAGTCTCAATAATGACACTGAATTAAAGAAAAAGAAAATAATGCCGGTCAGCTTCTTGTTTTACACATCCCACAGAAACGATTCTTAGTTTTCAATTGATGAAATTCTTATGTTGCTTGAGCTATGTTGGAAAGCTTTTTTTACAAAGCTTCAGAAAGACTTAAAATTACCCAGGTGGTATCAACAATTGAAGCTCAAATCAATATGGATAAAGGAATGTCATTCAATTGGAAAAATCCAGAATTCAACCACTTGATTGCTTCTGAGTTTCAGTTAAATCCCAGCAAATTTTCCTCCAAATATCATATAGTTTGTTGAGAGACTGGAGCAAAACAGTGTAGGTATTTCTATGAAAATGAAACACAGAGTTGGCACCAATTGGAATCTGACCCTACACAGTACTTGTTCACTCATTCACTCATTCTATCTTCATTCATTTATTTATTTACCAAACACTTAACACTGAGGTCTACTTAATCATTTTTGAAAATTTCAAATGTCACCAAGGTCCCCTAATCTAGGATTCAGAATTCTACTTAAGTTTGGTAAAAAAATAAATACAATCAAATTAATGCTGAAAAAAGAGATGTAACACCTCAGGGCACCAGATTTCTGCCACCAGAATCTACCTTGTTTTGCTGAAAATCAATATTTACGATTATCTTTATGAGGAAAAAGAGTAGACATACTTATTTTCATTTTATATTTGGAAGATGGAGTAGAGCTATGTGTCTATGTGTATACGCATATGTAGCTGACTACAGATGTCCACCCTCGACACTATCATTTACACAGAAGCACTAAGGCAGTATGATCACCATCACTTAGATGTAATGTTTCAAATTCAGACATTTCCTGAGATGTTGCTAAGTACCCTGATGTTTGATGTAATAATGGCAAACATTTGGGAGACTGACTGAATTTTTTATTTGCATCCAAATACTTAGGCTGCTTCAGACTTGGGAATAGTGCTCCATGTACAGCACAGAGGATGAGAGCCCCCTTTTCCAACTGGGGAAGTCTGGGCTTGGAAATCTGCTGCAATCTCTTACTGCCCATGCAGCTACTGATCTAGTTATTGTTGCTGCTACCCATTGTCATGGAATTTACTGGCTGTCAGTAAGAGGTGCCAATGTTGATAACATCCTGTCAGTTACATCTATGGCAAAAAAATGAAAAAGCACTTCAGAAAAATTGGTTGACACGTCAAAACAATGTAGAATTTTTTGTTGTCTTTATTTTCAACAGTATGTTTTCTGGAGACAAATTATATAAAAAACATATTAATAATAGTTGTTTTTAAAAACTTCATCACTTTTTTGGCATTAAAAATTGAAGTAACTCATCCAGTGTTGTAATAGGCATTATTAAGCTCGGATTAATAACATTCAGACCAACAAAATTAATTGGAAAGAAATTTTTGCCTTTTTATTTTGGGCTCTATATGAATGCATATGGGTACAGATATTTTTGTAGTTTAAAATGTTAACTATTTTATTTTATTCTTTAAAGTATTCGAGCCTTACAATGATTTTGAAAATTTACATCGAGACTTTTAGAATTCTAATCAAGCCAATTATATGAGTGGAAGATAGTGTAAAGTTGGTGAGAATGTTAACCTCTTCACCAATGTGTTTCTGCCACTGCAGTTGAGCTGATTCTTACAAAGCTGGGGATTCCATGAGGTAGCCATACTGTTGATCAAAACAGGAACCCCAAAACAGTGTATGCCTGGATGTTAAAGGCTTGATGTGAAACTGATGAATCTGCCTGACTATATTCTAACAGGTAACACAGAGATGGGTTTACATGAGGGACCACTGGACCAAGAGGATGAGTATCACATCTTGATCATTTGCATAGCACAGTCCACAAAATCAGGCCAAGCAATATGCTAAGACTATGTCTTGAGGACCAGGCCCTCCTATTGACAATTTTTGTTGTTTTCACCAGATACATTAGCTCTAAGACTCCTGAGAAAGCTTGGCTTACTTTTCATTCTTGAACAGATGGCCCAGTTCCTGGCCATCCCTGCAAGTGGCTCTCCTGACCTGCATTGTCATGTGAGCCTGTGCACAGAAGCTGACCCACTAGTTGGGGTTCCACATCCTCATCATCTATTTCAAGAGAAGTCAGTTTATTTTAGCCTATTCATTGAGGGAATTCCACAGAGAGGAGAGGGGTGGGGAGCCGGCTTTGAACGTCTCCCTTCACTCACTGCACACCACTGCGTTCAATTCAAAGTCGGCCCAAACCCCTCTTTAAGTGGCTGTGGAGGCTGTTTTCTATTTTGTAGAGCTAATCCAGGCCACCTTACGGATTGTACTTCCCCTTAACCACAGACCCATATGCCCAGGGTGAACAGCCTTTGGTCAATGCTGGCTGGGAAGCTTGCCCTCTAGGTTCACATTTGATCTGGCTGCCCATGTCCGTCTGTGTGTGGCACTCTGCCCACTCCCCAGCCTTCATGCCTGGGTGGGAGGGATAGGGGACCTGCATTCAAAAGCATCTCCTATTTCAAGTCACATCTCTTCTGGGGAGAAGTCGGTCCCCAGGGAGGGAATGGCCATATTGTTGCCATATGCTGTTTAATGGTGGCTGACATTTTATTTGCCTAAAAGCAAATGCTTAACTGTCAGAGGGCTGTGAGGCAGACAGATCAGATCCTTCTGGCTACTAGTGAACTAGTATAGATATTTCTGCAAGTATCATAGAAACCCACAAAAATATTTCATTTGTTAATGGAAAAATGTGTCATTGGAGAACATTGCTGTGTAAAACTCTTCTTAGAGGCCATCATGCGGCACCAGGCATGTGACAACATGGGAGGTGTGAAGGTAGTGAAGCCACTTGGAGATGTGAGCCAGGCACTTAACTTTGAAATGATCCTTTTTTTCCTTTTGGATTCTCCCTTCCTCTCTATCAGTTTCTATCCCTGAATGTGCATTCCATTCTTCTAAACTCTAAGAGTGACCATCTCCCAAACGTTATCCCCCTATTAGTGCCGGCATGCTTAGGAGGAAAGATGGAATTAGCTTGTCTGCTACTTCTTTTTTTCTTTCTTTTTAAATTCTAGATGACCACAACATCTTTATTTTATTTATTTTTATGTGATATGCTGAGGATGGAACCCCTTACCTCACACATGCTAGGCAAGAACTCTGCAACTGCGCCACAACCACAGCCCCTTGTCTGCTACTTCTACACTCAGTTTGCACAAAAAAGAAAGAAAAACAAAAGAAAAAAGGAAAGAAAAGAGAAATAAATAAATAAATAAATAAAGCATCTAAGATTTTATTTCCCAAAGACTAGAAATTAATGATCCTGATGGCCTTTCTTAGAATCCCTTGGAATTGTCATGCTATTTACTATTGAGACCCTATCACATACATCACTCTGGGGGGTGGGCTGAGAATACAAAGGGTGGTATGCAAACTATAAGGACACACTGCTTCACACACACTAGGATAGTTATACTTTTTTTAAGAGAAATAAATGTTGATGTAGATGTGGAGACATGGGAATGCTCATTACACACTGCTAGTTAGATTGTAAAATGAGGGCAGCCATCTTGGAAAATGGTCTGGCAGTTCCTCAAAGAAATAAACAGAATTATCATCTGACCCTGCAATCCACTTCTAGCTGTATACACAGGATAACTGAAGAGATAAGCATATGCAAAACCTTGTTCACAACAGCATTATTCATAATAGTCAAAAGGTATCAACAACTCAAATGTCTGTCACCTGAGGAATGGATATACAAAATGTGGAAAATGCACGTGACTGTTGTTCAACAATAAAAAGGAATATAGCACAGATGTAGGATATAACATGAATAAATCTTGAAAACTTTAAGTGAAACAAATTCTAAAAGGATAAGTCATAATTGCATACTATTGTGAGTATATTAAAAAGCACAGACTTTGAAGGTTGAATTTATGGGTGTGACACATATATCAATTTTTTAAAAAAATTGGGTGCAGACATGTTGCCAACCTCATGGACCTTTCCAGCCTCAGTTCTAATCTTCAGGACAATTGTCTGGACTACTTGGATCATTCTCTTCTCAAACACTTAGTCATTTGAGTCATCTCAAACACTGTAGTTCCTTCTGAGCATCATCTCCAGTTTCTACTCCCTGGGAGGCACTGAGGTAGGAAGGGAGGATTAGCAGACTTCAAGTCCAGGGAAATTTCTGCTCTGGCACCTATTAGCTGTGTGAACCCAAGTCTCAAGTTGTTTTTGTTTGCTTAATTTTGGGCACATTTAAAAATGATTTATCCACTTTTAAAAACCATCTACTTTTAAAAATCATAATATAAGATTTTCCACTCTAACCATTTTTAAACATGCAGTTCAATGGCATTAAGTACATTCACAACTATTGTGCAACCATCACTGCTCTCCATTTCTAGAACTTAATTTTTCACAGTTAAAACTCTGTCCCCATAAGGCATCACCTCCTTGTTCCCCATTCCCCTCAATCCTGGCAACCACCATTCACTTTCCATCTCTCTGAATTTGACTGCTCTGGGCATCTCATGGGAGTGGAATCAACCACACAGTGTTTGTCTTTTGTGACTGGCTTATTCACTTAGCATACTGTCACCATGGCTCATCCAGTAGCATGTGTAGAGTTCCTCCCTTTTTAAGGCTGAATAACAGCCCATTGTATGTAAATACCATATCTTGTCTATTGATTTATTCATTAAGGAACATTTGGGCTGTTTTTACCTTTTGGCTACTGTAAATAGCTAAAGGCTATATGTGATTGCTTTGAACATGGGTATACAACTACCTGTTTCAGATTCTGCTTAATTCTTTTGTATATATATCTGTAAGTGGAATTGCTGGATCTTACAGTAGTTTGATCTTTATTTTTTTGAGGAACCACTGTTTTGTTTTTTAAATAGTGACTGTATCATTTTACCAACACATCACAAGGGTTCCAATGTCTCCAACACTTGCTATTTTCTTTTTTTGTTTGTTTGTTTGTAGCAGTCATCCTAATGCATGTGAGGTGTCTAAGCCTTACTTTTGGATTCATAACAGGAACATGATGGTTCTTGCCCTGCCTATGGAGCAGGGCATCTTCTTTGTTCATCTTTTCTGGAGTTGCTGAAAGATTTGAATTAGGCAATTAGTTTAAAGACCTTGATAAGCAATATGTCCCCCACATAGGATTAGAGATCATTTGATTCCTAATTTGAAGAAATATATCCAGAGACAATAAAGGTCCAGAGGACTCCTCATTTTGGTCAACAAATATTTTCATAAATCCACCATAATCTTTGGACCTGTCCTGATGGTCTAGGCTGGAAAACTTTCTTCTATTTGCTGTGTGGTTTAACTCTTTTGAGTCTTTATTCTTGACAGTCCTTTTAGACCTTGAATTAGACCTGGAATAGACTGATCTGTGATATGATTTTACATCTGATTATTACTTATTCATCAATAAGGTACTCTTAGGGCTACATTTTTTTTTTTTTGGTACCAAGGATTTAACACAGGGGTGCTTAACCACTGAGCCCATCCCCAGTTTTTTCTTTTTTTAATTTATTATTTTTTTTTAGATATACAAAACAGTAGAGTATATTTTGACATTTATATATACATGGAGTATTTCCAGTCCTTTTTATATTTTATTGTGAGATAGCATCTCGATAAGTTGCTTAGGGCCTCACTAATTGCTGAGGCTGATTTTGAACTCGTGATCCTCCTGCCTTAGCTTCCCAAGCTACTGGGATTACAGTCATGAACCACCATGCCTGACTCAGGCTATTTTCTAAACCAGTGTCACTCTATGCCTGTACCTTAGCATCAACTAGAGAGCTTTAAAAAATACCTGATGCTCAGGTCACATCTCATACCAATTAAATCAGAATTTCTGGGGTGGGAGTCAGGCATCAATATTTTTAAAAACTCCCATGTACAGTCAAGTATGAAGAGTACTCTTTTAAAATCAATGTTTCTCAAACTTATCTGAATGTAAGTGCTTGGAGAATTCCTGGAAAACAAAGATTGGTTACTAGAGCATGCAGGTTGAAAGAACTGGAGTGATGTTAATCAAAAGAGAAAAAGCACAAAATTTCAGTTATACAGGAGAAATGAATTTAATAGATCAATTATACATTACGGTGACTAAAGTTAATGGTATATTGTACACTTGAAAATTGCTAAAAGGTTATATTTTAAGTATTCTCAACACACACACAAAGTGAGTATGTGGGGTAAAGCACAAGTTAAATAACTTGACCTTGCCATTCCCCAACGTACATGTATATAAAACATCATGCTTTATATGACAAATATATACAATTTTCCTTGTCAATTACAACAAACAACAAGCAAAAACACAGATTCCTATGTCACATCTTGGATCTACTGGATCAGAATTTCTGGGAAGAGGCCTTGTGATCTGTGTATTTAACAAGAACCTAGGTGATCAATACCATGGACAAACTTGAAAAACCCAATTCAGAAACAAAGACTTCGTAGAATTTGGTGGAGTGTCATTGTGGATGTGTTTCTTTTGCACCAGTGCAGGTCCAAGCCTGGGCTGTTTTCTTTATGGAATCGTGTGCCATTTGCACAACTGGCCCAACTGAAGAAAAAATGTATTTCCTTCAATGTTATTTGCTAGTTTGGTATCTCATCTTGCTTCTCTTCCTCATGAAATTAGACTCTTCGAAAATGATAACTGAAAATAACAATGAAGGGTTAGGTCCCAATTTTCTTTCAACATCGCTATCTGTGGGGACATTGAATATACTGGAGATTTCCTGTTTACTGTTAGGAGGGCTAATGCACATCATCATTGTCACCCAAGGTTATGTGACTATTTAGCTGTGGGGGCATTCCAAAGTTTTTGAGCACCTGAGTTTCAAGCATGATATAATGTTGTATTGGTCCTATTAGGTGGATAACTTGACTTCCATGTTTTTCAGAATAGGAAAAGCAGGCTCAGAGAAGTAAAGCTACTGATTTGAGATTGAATTAGCCAAAAGTGGCAAAGCCCAGATTTGAACCAAAGTCTGGTTGATTTCAAAGTCAATATACCATAAAAATTTAAATCAAGTGAAGTGGTGCATTTTCTCTTAGAGATACATGTTCCTGCCTCCTGCACACCACACTTCTGACTCCCTCACCTCCATGGGCCTGAGAGTCACAGGCTGAATTTTTATGTATTGCTACCTGGCAGAGAGGGCTTGCAGGCTACAGTGGCTTTGACAGTGTGTATCTGACCCCTCTCCACTTGGGTCTCTGCTGCTGGCATGAAGATCGTTCCCCTCAGTCAGTCCCCAGCCTATCAGTTGTGATAGGTGCCAACAGAGCTAATTAGTACCAATTGTGGTGATATTTACCATGAGGTGAGTATTCCTGCTGAGAACTGATTGAGACCAATTAATCATTTCATGAGATTCTACAAGCAGCTGGGATACCAGTTGGGTCACCACTGACAAGCTATGTGTTTATTACCACTATTTTGGAAGAAAATGCTTCATTTTCATCTTGTCACTATGCAACCAAATTCAAAAGGCCATTGCAATACAACAAATTCTTTTTTAATGAGTGTGTCTATCCCCCCCAAGTAATTATGTGAATTGTTATTGACTATTGCGCAAAAAAGGAATGGTGTCCCCATGCACTTTAACAAAGAAGACTTCCTATTTAAAGACATAGAAAGAGTACCTGGGTAACAGGCCAAGCTCAAGAAATATGAAGTAATATGTATATATTTTTAAAATAAGAGGTGCTTCAGAGATAGAATTATCTTTGGTAAAATGGTCACATTTTAGAAATTAAAGAAAAAGGCAACCTGCATTTTTAAAAAAGTTCAAAAATAAAAATAAATAAAAATTTTGAGGTGCATCATGTCTTGTCTGTACCTGGAGAACCGTTATAGAGTCTTAAAATGCAAAGACACATACCCAAATTCAAATCTTTTATACACATACAAAAGGATTTTTTTTTTAATATTCTAGTTAAAAACTAACCAACAACAAGGTGGAGAATCTTGGTAGCAAGTTCTTCAAGTGCAAAGTCATTCTTAGAAAGTATCTGACTCAGAACCTCAACCACACAATGTGCTGAAAACCTAGCTTCTGCCAGTTACGCTAGCTGTGACCCATCACCTGCCACGTGGTAGAGCAGCTGAGGAATTTCTATATCATAGTTTGTAAAAGGAAAAGTAGTTTCCACTCTTCCTATTTCAACCCTTATAGTAACAGAGTTTTGTAGATAAGTCAGCACAATTTTTAATAATCGAGTTTAAATTTGCCAGAGAGTTGTATAGACAATATACTTATGCTGTGCTGTTCCCATTGTTAACTTCTCTGTTATTATATAGCAAGTTGTCACAACCTAGGAACTGATACATTATCAAATCAAGATTTAGATGTCCTTAGTCTTTACCTAATGTCCCTTTTCTGTTCCAGGATCCCATCCAAGAGATCACATAACCTTCAGCTATCATGTGTCCTTTGGTCCCTTTAGACTGTGACAGGTTCTCAGACTTTTCTTTTTATATTCTTAAGTGTTTTGAGGAGTACTTTGTAGGATGTCCCCCAATTTGGGTTTGCTTTTGTTGTTGTTGTTGTTGTTTTCTTCCTATGTTATAATTAGTATGGGACAAACAAAAGTTTTCAGGTTGTACCAAATATTCAAAACCAAAACAAAACAAGAAAAAGATTCACGGGTTTGAGGTGTTGTACTTAATTGGTGAAAGATAATAATACAGTGGTGTTATGATTATCTGTTTATCTATCCATCCCACATCCACATGATATGTCCCATTTTAATAAATTTGTTATTCAAAAATTTTACGACAGATAAAACAAGGTGGGGATATGGCATCACATTTGAGAGTAATGCTCACTGAAACCCTTTCAGGTCGAAGTTTTTTCCTTCAGTATAGACTTCCAACCACTGCTAAATATTATTGTCCTATTTTAAAAGAAATGTGAACCCCAAGTTGCTATGCTAGGTTGCAACAGACACGTGGTGAAGCTGAGAGCTAGCTTTTGCTTTACAGAGGCTAAAAAGAAGAGGAAGAGATGAACATATGGATTATTTTTCGATGCTAAAAAGTACCAGCCTTCTTCAAATCAAATGTCTAAATCCTATTTAATAAAAAAAAAAAAGGAAGTTGATATTTGGATATGGCATGTGTTGTCATCTACCCCTTTGATTTATGTGAGTTATGTACCAGAAAGAAGAAATTACTTTATCTGAGAAAGAAGAAAAAGAATTCCAATTGACAGGAAAGAGTGTAGGCAGCATTAAATTCAGTGCTTGTTAAAACAAGAAGGATTAATAGCAAAAAGAGAGGGAAGAATTTTGAATGTCTCCAGTTTAGTATCTTCAAAAACATTTGAGGTTTCAGAGAATGGCTCAGTCAACCACATGAAAGGGATGCAAAGGGACTCAGCCACACGACTTCTCTAAATCCAGGGCTGGGGCTGCTCCATTTTACCATCAAACCATATTACTTGAAGTGTAGCCACAAATTATATTTACTTTTATTGAAAAAGTCTAAGTCTTTGCAAAGGGGGCAAACAGAGCATTCAGAAATATGTTACTATCCCCTCAACCTTGATGGGGATCGTATGGGGATGAACACTGATAAGAAGAGTCATCTTCTCGCTCCATGATCCCTTCCTCGGCCATGTAAAAGAGGCAATAATGGCCCTGAGCTACAGAATCCAAGAGAAGAATTCAGTTACCAGGAATTTTATTTTTACAAGCACAGTAATAAATGAGCTGATTGGATTTAGAACTGATATACTGGCAAGAGGGTCTGAAAATAATTGCATGAAAGATTTGTGTTCTGCTTTGTTCATTTTTTTTCTTCTTCTGGATTTGTAGGATTCAGGTTTTATGTATGAGGACATTGAAAAAGGAGGAAGAAAATGTAGTCTCCATATGTCACTCGGCAACCCCCTGCTAGTAAAATAAATCTACATTTGGAGGATCCACCCTAAGAGTCATGGAATATCCCACATTAGATCATGACCAAGCCACTTAGGTCAGAAATTATAGGGGAACCATTAAAAAAATAAATAAGAGAGAAAAAAAAACCCCAAGTTTTCCACCACTCACAAATTCTTTACATGGTTTGTCTGAGTGACTGGTGGCTTTGCCATCTGTGACAGTCCATGAAATCAGTTGGATCATTCTAAATTTAGCAGGAAAATAAAAGAATTCAGCAAGAATTGGTTCTTCCTCACATTAAAACTATGTGGTTAATACAGATCTTGGGGAAGCAAACAGGAAGTGAAGTCCTGCACCCAATAAAGTGATGTGGCACCAAGGCAGAAGCAGTCTCAGTGAAGATGTCTGTCCTTTTTTTCCTGGAATTACTTAGATATGCTCATGCCTAAGGCATGAAGATGAACCAGATGACCTTTAAGAACTGTCTAGCTTGGCTGTTTTATTGATAAATTGCTACTTTGAAGTATGAAAAAAAAACTAGAAAAAACCTAGGTTTAATTGCTTGCTATTTGGTCCATGCATGAGACAAGGGCAAACTGATTTTTATGATGTTAACAACCCCAGGTCTCATGGAGCCTCCAGATTTCTACTCCGTGCCCTTTGCAAAAGACTCAAAGACTGAGAGTGAATTGAGCATGGAGAGGATTAAAAATCTGTCCTGGATTGTTCATTCTTAAACTGAGGTAAATCCCATCTTAATATACCATTTATATATACTTGGAAGACCAAGAGATAAATAGGAATCAAATTCCCCAGACTTCAATCTAAGCTAGTTTTTAAAAGGACCAAACAATAAACAAACCAACAGACAAAGAAAAATGGTGATCAAAATTCTTGTAGGATCAAATGATTAAATTTACAACACTGGAGGGATTTGTCTTAGTCCACAGAGGAAACCTACTCTAAACATAAGACCTTTAGAATGCCCAAATTAAAGGGCATTTAATCACAGAGTTTGAAGTTCCCAGTTCTGGAAAGAGAGATTGAAGGCATCTTAAATACCATCCGTGAGTAGAGACCTATCCTGAACTATGTCCTTCATTAAATGATGCAGGTAATGGTACTGGTTAGCTGGAAGAAATGTGATCATAAATTCCTGAACACATATGTTAGAGTACATCCAACATACACATCAGTCAATTGTCATAATGGAGTATGATATTTTGGTTCATGCAAATCTAAATAAAATTACCAAAAGACAGTATTTTTCTTCTTTTCCATGAAAAATAAAAAAGAAGTAATTTTACACAAAGAATAGGAACATTTTCCTAGTCATCTGTGCATTGTTATAGACTGGTGATGATGAGTAGTTTATCTTTGGTATGTGTGCCAACTGTCCACTGCACTTCTCCAAGGGTTGAAAAGAGAAAGATGTGATCCTAGGGATGCAGGAACAATATGAAACCAGATAATGAAGAGTTAAGAAAACCTTCTCAGCATGCTAATGAACTCCATCCTGCCCTGGTGAGACCACCCTCCTTTTAAGTAAGAGGTAATTTAATATGAATCTACTCAGTTGTGTTTGGGCTTCATCCAATCTATGAGAATCAGTATGATAAATTATAATGAATTGTCTTCAATACTTCATAAAGTGACTAAAAATGTCCTGAAAAACAAGATCCCTAACCTTGATTTTCCATCTCCTTTTGAATACATTTTGCCTTATTCCTGTTAGACCACTCCAGAACTTGAAAATATTTCTTATAACTCCCCCACACTGAAAGTTATATGCTCTGAGTCCCACTTGATGAGATCCACAGTTGTTGGCTGTTTCTATTAAAGCAAGACTCATATTTAAAATGACACCAACGGGGGCCAGCCAAATAATATAGGGGGCCAGCCAGATAATATAGCAAGAGAAGGAATATGGCCCCTTCAGTTTCCAAAGGGTTTCTTCATGTGCTAATTTCCCTTTGTAATCTACACTGTGTGCTCGGAAGTAGCTTAGTGAAAGACATTCTCCTATTTCAGATTCTGGAAAAGCCACTGGAACCAGAGGACCCTCATCTGTGGGGAGAGGGCGGTCAGGGAACTCAAGTTCTAGAAGAGCTCTCTGACTATAGCTGTGCCATTTGTTTAAGTGGCTTAACTCCTCTCAGAAATATTTCTTCATTTACGAGCCACTGCCCTAGCTAAAACGCCACCTTCCTTTCGGTTAATGACTGGGGGTAGTCCAGCTCTTCAGAATGCAAAATGCAGGCCATATTTTGTAGATGATCCTTCATAAACAAAACAGTCTGACATGAAAGCTGTTTGTTTCCTGCTCAGGTCACTTAGGGTAACACACTAAGACTGTGCAGGACGGGCAGGGTGTCACCCCTACCCCCTTCATAGAATGTGGAGGTAGTGAAAAATTCCATTTCCTGTGGGTAAATCATGTTAATCTTATCAGGTTGAATTTCTTTAATGGGCTTCTTTTCTCTCTGTGTTGTTCTTTGTGTCTAGGACAGTTCCTGAGAATTTGTAGCTGTCTGTATTAGTTTCCTCTTGTTGCAGTAACAAATTGTTACATACTTAGCAGCTTAAGACAACACAAATTTATTATCTTATAGTTTTGAAGGTTAGAAATATACCAAGATACAGGGCTAGATTGGGCTGCATTCCTTTTGGAGGCTCTAGAGGAGAATCAATTTCTGGGCCTTCTATTCAGCTTCTAAAGGTTACTATCATTTCTTGGTTCATGGTCACCTTCTATTCTCAAAGTCACAGCTTTCTCCAGTCCTTCTCACAGCATAGTCCCCTGACTGCTTCCATCATCACTTCTCTGAGGATGACTCTCTTGCTCTTTCGTTTATAAGAATCCTTACGATTACATTGGCCCACTCAGCAAACACAGGATAATCTCAAGATTTTTAATTTAATTATATTTGCAAAGTCTCTTTTGCTCCATGAGTTAACTAATGCTCTCAGGTTTCTGGATTAGGACGTAGACATCTTTGGGTGGCCACAGCTTTTGTCCACCACAATTTTGAACAAATATTTGATAAGCTTGTAAATATTTTAAGAAAATGTTAAATACTTTGAATTGTGTGCAAGGTTAGCTAATTCCCATGGTTCATCACTAGCAAAATCATTGTCACATGTATACTGTGAGCTTCTGATCCCAGCTAGACACAACCTTCATACACACTCAAGCTCATTTTTACCTGACCCTATTTTTTTAGCTCAAAAAATGCACCCTAGCTCTATCCTACTTTCTTTTGCCTGATAAAATATAATCTGTTGTGACAGATTTTCCTAACCAGGTAATATGAATTGCTCACTGGCATATTGAGAAAGTTAATGATTTAGCCAGACTAGATATTCAAAACTCCTTTTGACATCCCTGATACCCCATCTCATGCTAAACTCCTTTTTCCAGTCACCATTTTAAAATTTCAAGCAGATCAACTAACAAGAAAGGAAGGATGGTAATTCTCAGGCGGCAGTAAGAGCATAGAGCATACTGGAATCTTAGCAGAACAAAACAAAACAAAACAAACTCCCTCCCCAAATTCTGCCATAATTAAAATCCTCTGAGTCATATACCTTCTCCTTCCAAAGAAATCCTTCAAATCTAAGTCACATTCACTGTGCGACTATCTCAGCTACCAATGATAACTTTCATCAAAATCCACACACCTTGTGTTAAAACTTCAAATTTGCCCTCATGGCATTAGAAAAATATAAGCTACCCCCCACTGCCACCTGATCCTTTTTCCACCAATGCAGATAAAGTTTCAGGGTGGTTTTGTCAGGGAACCTAAATGGACATATTTTATTTTTAACTTTGCCAATTGTTTTGAAGCAGTTGGCATTTTACGCCCATTAGTCTTATCACTTTGGCAAATTTCTTATCAAAACAACTTTTTTTTTGGTGAGGAATCCTGAATTATCTTTAACTGGAGAGTTCAGAAAGGGATGACAACCTATTATAGTTGCCCAATGTCAGTTTTACTAATGTATCACTTGTAATTGGTGTCAAAGAATAATTAGGAATAATTTAAAATTCACAGAACACTGTAATTCTGTTGACAGAAAGATATAATTCTTGAGAACTAGATTGGCACAGGACACCACTTCAGAATTTGCTTCCCCAGGCACTGTCTTCTTTAAAACTCTGCAATGACACTATATCAACAATAAAGTCTTGCTGAACTCACTGAGGAACCTAAGTACAAATAGAATATTTCTTGGCCTAGAGGAAATAGTTGTGCAAAACTCATAAGGTACCAATTTTCCTGAGTGATTTTGTACATTCAGGAGTTGCTACAGTTCTAGTAGGTCATTGAATATTTAGCACCTATTGTGTACACATATAAAGATCTTACAGTGGGTTTGACAAAGTACATAATTCTTGTTTTTTTCAGCTTGAATGTTAATAGCTTTTTAAAAATTTATTTGTTGTAATCAGTCATACATGACAGCAGAATGCTCTCTGATTCATTGTACACAAATGGAGCACAATTTTTCACATCTCTGGTACACAAAGTAGGTTCACACCATTTGTGCAATCATATATGTACCTAGGGTAATGATAACCATCTCATTCCACCATTTTTCTTTCCCCTACCCCCTTCGCTCCCCTCCCTCCACTTTGGCCAATCAAAGTTCCTCTACTCATCCCATGCCCCACCCTCCCTTATGTTTTAGCATCTACTTATCAGAGAAAACATCTGGCCTTTGGGTTTTGGGGATTGGATTACTTCGCTTAGCATATTCTCTAACTCCATCCATTTACCTGCAAATGCCATAATTTTGTTCTTTTTTATTGCTGAGTAATATTCCATAGTGTATATATACCATAGTTTCTTTATCCATTCATCTATTGAAGGGCATCTAGGTTGGTTTCACAGTTTGGCTATTGTGAATTGGGCTGCTATAAACATTGATGTGGCAAAGCACATAATCCTAATGGAAGAATGTAAATTGCTATGGGAAAATCTTGCTCAAGGATAAATAAAACTCTATTAGTTATTTTTTCCTTATTTAATTCCATACTATTGAACATAAGTCTTCAAATGAAAAGATACTGGGAAAATTTGTATGCATGGAATTTATCAAGTAACAGAGAAAATAAATACCAAATGAAGTTGATCTATATAATTCACTAATTCCAAAATTGGAAATGTCAAAACTAGGTGGCAGTGATATCTTTTAGCATGGCAAGTGCAAGTAATCATGGAAAATCCTACCATGTATTTGTCAAGTCAAATATAATATTGAAGAAATTGGTAGAATGACCAAAAAAATAGAATTAAACTACTTTTCCCTAAGGCAATTGGACCAGGAAGGCAATAAGAGTTCTATTTTCCTGCATAATTTGGGTAACTACCTCAGTTTTCCACCCCTCTTCCGAAATGAAGGCAAGGGCTATGGCTAGCTTACAAGTTGTCATACATCTGGAAGACTATTTTAAAAACACATTCAACATGTTTTGACTACATGTTACCAAGCATCTGGCAAAGCAAACTTCTCTTAGGTATTTTTCTTCATAGATATTCAGCTATGTGTAGACAGTCATTGTGCCAGATTTTGAGCTACATATTTTATTTTCAGGATAACAAAATGTATCTGCAAAGGTAAGGCTTTCCTTATGATTTTGATTAGGTAGGTTTAACTTAATGACATTAACAGAGTTGCCACTCATTCCTGCATTACTTGAACTACCCTCTAGCTGTGCTCTCCCTCTGCCCCCAAAAGCCCTTCAGCAAAGTCTATTGGTCAGTCCCTCCCCAAGAACAATATCTCCCAAACGAACAGCACTCACTCACTCGTCTAAATAGTAACTGACTTCATCGGTTTCATTTCACGGCAAGGATGAGGAAAAGCAAGGCGTCTAGTTTTCTCTGCCTAATAGGAACCAGCCTTAGGAATACCTGTGGTTCACCAACCATCCCCAGACCATTTGCAGGATCCCGAGGTAGGAGGTAGGTATTCTTCATGTGAGGTCGCCTGCCTCCTAATATGAGCTAACAGAGACCTTTTCCACCAACCAACTTAACCACCCCCATGTTTGCTCCACTGTCAACCTTTCATACTGCCCTAAGCCAGGGGACACTGTGACTGGCTGTTTTAAGTAAACCATGCACTAATTATTTCAGTTGTATACGGTGCATTCTCAGATCACTCATTCTTGCTATTGATCATGGAGGAAGGACAGATTCCTCAAAGGCAGGAAACAGGATGTATTTATCATTATGGCTTCAGTACCTGGCATAGCACTAGGCACAATAAATATGTATTGAATTGTTCTGGATAAATTGTAGTCTACCCTAGCGGTGAAGTAAAGACGATCACCCTTCAAACTTGAAATAAAATTAAACAGTCAAGTTTGAGCATAATCAATGTTTACAATTTGGATGGGCACAAACAGAAGACCTGTGGGACAGACAGGTCTACCAGTACTCCATTTGCATAAGGGTACTACCAGTGAACTATAAAGACTATTATGAATTTTGGGAGACAGTGGAATACCAACTTGCATGGCTTAGATTTCTTTGAGACAAGGAATACACACTTGGGGGATAGAGTTGTTCTGCACACTTCTTTAAGGGATATTCCCTGACTGAACTCTCTGGAATTTCTAGCAGTCACTGGGCTACTTGGAGTCACAAAGCATAATGAGCAACAACAGTGCTGAAGCAATTGAAACCAGCACAGAGTAGTAAAACTCACTCTGCAGTGAGTGAAGGCCATTTGCTGGATGAAGATGGGGACAGCAGAGAATGGGGCCATGGGGCTTGGACACTGAAGTCCTGCAAACTGCCTTTAGCTTCACCGGTGGTGATTGGAGCCTTATTCATTTGCACAATTGCAATCTCCTTTGGGAGCTCCCAGAAAAAAAGTAGAAGAATTTTAAGAGCCCAGAGATCTTAAGTGGTAGAGAAATATGGTTTATACTATCAATATAACTTCTTTTTAAAACCAGCCTAGCATGGCCAGCCTACTAGATGGATAAACAGATGGATTGACAGAAGATGAATGTGATATGAAGCAATATAATATTTAGCTTTTTAAATATTTATTAGAAATCTATAAAAGTGTATTTTTTTTGTTTTAATAGCATAATAAGATAGTTCTATTTCACTTCCAAATACATTTTAAATCAAGTATTTGGAGTACTTTCATGGTCCTCTGAGCAGAAAATTTACCTAAGAAAAATCTATAAAGTCTTTCAAAGGGTTAATTGTTCCAAGGTGGAGAGTATATTTAAATGAAAAATTCCTCAAGGAAACAAGCCTTCTCTTTAGATTTTACAAATAACAGCAATTGGTGGCTATTCTTCCTAACCTTTAGTCAGTTTTCTGTTGATGAGAAATCAGAATCAGCGATCATTACTTTTACAAAGAATGTTTAGACATCCCAGTGACATGATCACTATATGAAATATAATTCAAATTATCTCAGTTTAAACACTGACTTTGACAGTTAGTAAAATCATTTAATTTTCTACTATGGAAACTGTTTTAATAATTTTAACCACTTTTCAGATTATACCAATTCTTAGAGATGAAGTACGACAGAGAATCAAAATAATCTGTAAATTGAGCTCTATTGCAAAAAATGAGCTTCATTCCTCAGTAGGGATGTAGCGAGTAACCTTTCCAGGGCCTTTTGCTTGTATTTTCTTCTTCTTCTACCTCTTCTTTCCTCCATAGCTCAAAGACAATCCAGCTCCCCCTGCCTCCGCCAATGACTACCTCAAAGGATTAATTCAGAACAGGCAGCAGAAAATGGCAACAAGAGTGGGCAAATCAGGATGTGGATTTAGAATCAAGAGGTATTTTAAAGGAGGAGAGCTACTCAAATTAAACATATGTTAAGAATACAAGCTTGTTGTTCATGGCACATCTTCTGCCTGCCATCCCACCCTGGTGGGATCAGCCTTTAAGGGCAGAGCCTTCCCTAATGGAATAATAAACACACAGTGGCTTAAATATGCATGGATCTGAGCAGTGCAGGGGCTTCCTGTCCTCTCGGTCTGACCTCACTGTTGGAACACAGGTGGGTAGTGACCCAGCTAACTGAAGAAATGGGTTGTGGCCCTCAGGCTCACAACAGAAGACAATCATGACACCAAGGAGTGAGGCTTATGTGCCTTGATCTAGGCCTTGGCACCCAGGCCACACTTGGCGCAGGCACTTCCTGCTCATCTTTCTCATTTTCAAACATGTGAACTAGGCAGTAAAAAATCCATTGATCTTCTTGATTTAAAAAAATAAATAAAAAGTCTGCACAGAGACTTAGAGTGTTTTTCTTTGGGTCAATCTGCTATCAAACTATGGTTTTGTCTCCTAGTTCTCCCATTTTTCTCTGTGTGTGTGTGTGTGTGTGTGTGTGTGTGTGTGTCCTTACTTTGACGGCAGGGCTCCTGTTAGCCATAGTTCCATTTTTTATACTTGGAAAATGTTCAGAATGCTCAGAATGCTCAGGGGGAACTTAATACTGTGCCACTTCGAGAGCCTAGTCCTAAGAACCCAGCAAAATTTGTTTGAAAACTTCTGATTCTATTTTGTTGGCAAATTACGTTCTGTAGATAATAATGAAAAGCTTTGCCCTATTTCTGCGCTTTCATTCTTCCCAAAGTATCTCTTTTTGTAACTCTGGGCCACCTCAGAATTTTGTACTCCAACATTATGGATATGAACTAGTCCCTTCTGCAGCTCACTAAGGGTTTTCCTCAAGAGCTATGTAGAATAGCAATATATTATTTACTTGCTTTATTCATTACTTTAGAAAAGCAAGGTGAAGAACAGTAATGTAATCTATTTGTGGCTTGAATTCATTCCATTGATAGGCAAGACAAATACATTCCATTGATAGGCAAGATAAATAGGCAAGATCCCACAGGATAAATATTCACAATAGTAAAAAAAAATTCATAAGAATTCTTGAAAAAAAAATTTTAATTTAAATTTTGGCTAACAGGTCTGAGAAACTCACAGAGCCCCTTTCTCATTTATTTTGACATTATTCCCGGAACACAAATAATGCCTAATTAAGCAATTGTTACAGGATAACAAAAGGTAACAAGTTCCCCTTTTTATTCTCTAAGAGAAAGAGGAGGGGCAGGCACAGACAGACAATTTGCTATCCAATGAACTAGTATGAGGAAATAGTTTCTTAGTCTTGCAAACACTTTACAATCACCAATTATGAGACACAATATGCAAACAACAAAACTCTTAACTCTTGATTAAAGTTGTCAGGCTACTAATGTTTTATCACAAGTTCAAGTTTATCACAGTCTTGGTGTTATATTTTACTTCTGTAACAATGATCCAAGTCAGCGGGTATCACACCAGAGGAATTGATAGAATGGAAATTCTTATTTTTACAAAGGACAGTTTGGAGGGTGTGACTTATTTTTTTTTACATCATTTAATTAGTCTGATCTTGTTCAATAAACCCTATGAGCTGAAAACTGGCTGCCTTTTGCCATGTAGTCAAAAAGTCTCACTTTTACAGAACTTGGCTCAAATGTTCCTTTAACAAAGGGGAGAATGCATTGTAATGTTTAAAAGGAGATTTGTGCTCAGCCTGTCTCTGCAGCTTTCAATGTGCAGAGGGGTTAATCCAGTGAAATCAGGTTCTGAAAATACCTAAGTCCTCACAAATTTGACTAAACATATTAAAGGAAATGCCACCAGGCAGGTAGGAGTCATGATCAAAAGTGTGGCTTGGGAGGTGGGAAGAGGGTGGAGGTGGGAGTTTCCTTTCTATGCATACCTCTCCCCAAAGTGAAATCTTTTCAAGAACTGTCATGGCAGTAGGGTGACACAATGTCATTAACATGTTAAAAAAATTACATCAGTATGTATGTCGAATGATTGCTCAGTAGTTAAGACTAGTTAATAAAACGATTTTGTTGCTAAAACAATAAAATTTATAATAGAAAAGAAGAAGAAAGATAGGGCAAGACTGTCAATGGGTATAGAGTTACAGTTAGATGGCATAAGCTCTGGAGTTCTATTGCTAGTAGGGTGACTATGATTAATAATATTGTATTGAGTATTTCAAAAATCATAGAAGAAAGGACTGAATGTTCTCACCAAAAATAGATGATAAATGTATAAGGTAAGAGATATGCTGATTACCCTGACTTATCATTACACAATGTATACATGTATAAAAACAGCCTAGCATACCCTGTAGATATGTATGATTATGTTTAAAATAAAAACAAATTTAAAAAGAAATACTTATCAATTCTGTGCACAGTATCTCCCAACTCTCCCCTATGTTTTCCTCTACAGGCATGTGTGTGTCCTTGCTGCCAAAGAAGTAACTTTGCTTTGATGGTGGAGCTCCCTTCAGCCATTAAAACCATGATTCCAGTTTTTAATGCTTGGAAAATGCTCAAACTGTGTTACTTTCAGGGGGGAACTAAATATGGTGCCACTTTGGGATCCAAGTCCTTTAGGGACCAGACATGATTGTTTGAAAATTTCTGTTTCAGCTGGGCGCGGTGGCGCAAGCCTGTAATCCCTGCACTTAGGGAGGCTGAGAATCGTGAGTTCAAGCCAGCCTCAGCAATGGTGAAGCGCTAAGCAACTCAGTGAGACCCTGTCTCTACATAAAACACAAGATAGGGCTGGGGATGTGGCTCAGTGGTCGAGTGCCCCTGAGTTCAATCCCTGGTACCTCCCCCAAAAAAGAAAATTTCTGTTTCTATTTTTGTAGAATCACTGTTCCATATTTTCCTTGTGTTGCTTTTCTGAAAGAATTTGAATCCTTCAGTGGACATTCTTCTAGTGGCAATTCTAAAGTGTCAACAGAACACTTTTCTTTCTGCCGCAGGTAGCACACATGATAATACACATCATTAAATTAACACTGTTCCCATATAGAAGTTCTTTTCCAGGTGTAGTGTGCAGGCTATCCAGCTATAGGATCAGAGTGTGGGATGCAGTAGATTTTAGGGACAAAGAAAGGGGAAAGTGAGTGTTGGGCTTTTAGTGATGGTGGCTTTGGAACCCTGGGGCAATTGCCATACATCTTGTGCCAGAGAACACAACTGTGCTATGTTGCTGTTCACACAGATCCCCCATCAAGATAAACAGTCACAGATAAGGGGAAAGTATTTACTAAAACGGAGACCAAGAGCACTCTCTTTTAGAAAATGTACAAGGGGAAAAGCTGAATAAACCCCATGAAAATCTTGTGGATAAGCTGCTTCTCTGCTATTATTAGCAAGGTGAGGGAATTTGGGAAACACTTTGTGGTCTTTAGGGACATTTTGACTTCTCTTGGCATCATGCTCTGAAATTATTTTTTCCATTTTTTCATGTTGTCTCTGAAACATGACCTCTTCACATACTATATCTCAGGAAATGACAATTGGCTGTCGTATCCCATACAAATTGATTGGATATGACAGTTTAAAGGAATAAAGATTCTGCAGAGAAGAAAATTTTACTCTTATAGTTGAATCCTTTCTTTATCTCCTCTTTGTTAATTTTATTATTACAATTAGATCATTTAAAAATCAACACATCACATACCAACCTCCCCTAAGAGCAATCATAAGATTTGATGATTTTTCTGATATATAGGATAGGGTTTCAAATTTGCATTATTTTATCTACTGAATTAACTATGAATTCTAAACCAAACTAATGCTGCCATGTGTTTTTCAACATCTCTAATCTAAACCATCTGGAGAAGCATGGTTTTGCAAAGGCATCTCTTTCAGGACACTCTGTGGATTTTGTCACTCCTTGAGGTTTTGGCAAACCATCAACATTACTATACTTCTCTTTTATGAAATAGGGCTTTTGACTAAGATTTTAGCATCTTGGGTGTGTGTGCGTGCACATTTGTGTACATGTGGGCACTTGTGGACAATTTTTCCTCCTGTTTTCTTCATTTTTCAGAAGATAATATATTTGTAATACATTTATTTTAAAGAAACCTAAAGGCTTTTGTTGTACATAAAGCATACTTAGATTTAATTTCAACTACTCAACATAATACTAGACTAAATTATCAGAGAAGCAAAGAAGTACTGTTAAGTAACATACCTTATGATACATAGGTGCTAGAAATACTTCTTCAACAAGTCAAGAGCAGAAAACCTTAGTTTTAGGGAATTTTAAAAAGTAGAAGTTATAAAATGGTCACAGCAACAATGATTTGTAGCATGTAAGACATAAGCTCAATATTTTTGAGAAGATTACAGTTAAAAATAACTAAGTTAAATTGTTCACCTATGAGAAAAACAACACCTTATTTATTTTTTTTGGCTAACAATGAACATGTCATTTACAAAATGAGTAATTGCCAAGTGTAGACTAGAAGATTAGAAAACAGTTCTTTAAAGTAAAGTTTGTGGTTCTGTTTCCAAAAATTCTCTTTGATAAATAAATGGTTTCAAATAATTTCAAGAGTTAAGTTGTGCTGAAATTGTCTGAGATGAACTGAAATAACAATGTGACTGAGGAAATATGAGTCTTAGTATTAATTAAAAACATATATTCAAACAGCTCCATTCACATAGCAATATTAGGGAATTTAAGAGCACACACAAATCAGAAATTTGGGGTCTAGTTCACAGAGAGCTAAAAAAGTTGCTTTTTTAGAAACAGATGATCTGAAGTTTAGAGGTGATTCTGTTCCGTGAACATAAAGAATCCAAAGCAATGACAAGCATCCCTCTTGGAGGCGGTAGTGGCCTTAGCATGCTCCAGGCAGGCACTACTATGGCCTGGCTCAACAGCACAGCCAGCCCCTGCTTCTCCCTGATTGCTTGTCAGGAATGAGGTCTCTCCTACGTAGACCTCAGAGGGAAAGCATTGCTCTTCTGAGACTTAGCTTTCCTTTCTGACTACTTGCTACTCTTTTACATCTGCTCCTGCGTATAAAAAAAGAAAAGAAGCAGCACAATCTGATATTCTACAAAAAAGGAAGCTCCAAAGAGGGGAGCAAAGTTCAGGCCATAAGTGTCTCTGGGAGGGACAGTTCTTCACAGAGATGCCAAACTGGTCTTAGATAAAAGTAGAAAATATTGGTTGGCACCATTTCCTTATTCTGGCTCCAAAGTCCACAGAGTGCATGAAGCATAGCAAATGGCCCATTAGTCCACACAGAACTTAGTATAGTCATGGAGATACACAGAGACTAGAGGGTTCCTTTACAAAGCCTGTGCCTGGGGCCATGGGTGTAAGCAGTTAAGCCAAAAAAAACCAACCCACGGGTGCCTAGCATGTGGCAGAAGCTTAGCAGCTGGGGGGGTAGTCAAGCCATTCACACCAGTATACTCTACCGGTTATTCAAACACTGAGCTCCTTTTGTTCTTGCTGGTAAGAGACCTTTTCCCATGTTCCTCAGCACCCACTGCTGCCCAGCTACCTGGTCCTTCCCTCCAGACCCTTCAGCCACAATCTCCCCCATTCAGCCACTAAAGATGCGATACCTGCATTGCACAAAGGGACCTCCATTCAGGTTGTTTGTTCCGAACACACAGAAAACTACATATTTTGGAGTTCATTCTTGCATATCAGGTAATAATCAAAACTGACATTTATTGGGTACTTACTACGTGGCTGACACTAAGTGCTTTACATATAGCATTTTAGTCTTGTATTGCTCTTTGGGTTGCTCAATGTCATAGCTCCTAAGTGATAGAACTGAGTTGTAATCCCAGGCTGTGTGGCCCCTCAGGCTGCTCTTAACCATGATGCACTTAACTACTTCCCTCCTTTCCTTACTGACGTGGTAAATATTTCATCATAATTTAATCAGAACATAAATGGCTAAATGACTGGGATGAGAGAATTAGGATTGGTCTGAGTTATCCTCTTCACTTGGCATTTATATATAAAGAGCATACATGTGGATCTGACCAGTGTGAAAGGGTTCAGGCAACTTGTCAGGTGATGAAAAAAATCAAACCTGATGGGGACTAGGGAAAACTGAAGCGTTTTTATGGTGAAAGAAGAGCCACTTCTCAATTCCAGCCAATTATTGCTGGGTGGGCTTGGCCATGGTAGCACCCTGTACATATATGTTGAATGAATGGGTAAGAAAATGAATGCAAGCGAGGTGAAAATTTCTCAGGAATACAACCAAGCAAGGAAATTAAGAACATTAAGGTTTCTGCTTCTTCCCATGTGACTATTATGCAATGATAGTGTAACAACCAAACGTAAAGGCAATACTATCATTTTTTTAGGTAGGTTCACCTATTACTATAGAGTGAGTTGTGTCCCTTCCCTTCCAAATTCCTATGTTGGAGCCCTAACAACCTGTGTGATGGTACCTAGTAACCAGGCTTGGGGAGCTGACGAGTTGGCAGGGGCCTGGATATGACAGGATTAGTGTCCTTATAAGAAAAGACATCAGAGAACTCCTGTGCACTCTTGCGTGCGCTCTCTCTTCACCTGTGAGGGCACAGCAAGAAGGCATCATCTACAAGCCAGGAAGGGAGTCCCAACAGGAAACTGAGTCAGCCTTGACCTTGGACTTCCTAGCCTCCACAAATGTGAGAAATAATTGCTGCTGCATATAAGCCATTCAATCTATGGCATGTTGTTATGGTAGCCCAATCTAGTTACACACCTATATTAGCTCTTTATTTTTCACAGTGATTCTAAGAGGTAGATAGGGCCCCCTTCCCCCAAATGTTCAGTCCAGACCTCTTAGAACACCCATTTTTCTGAGGGCAAGGTTTCTTTGACCTCAGTGGATGAACGGGAGGTGGGGGGTGGGGAGAACAACTTGACTGACCAGAAGAGCTTGTTCTTGTTGCCCTGTGGCTCTCACTGTATGGCATCAGTGACTCCTAGGGCAGTGCCTTGGAGCACACTTGGATAAGGCCCTATTCAGATGGTTTAGCACAGGGCAGGGGAAGAGGGGAAAGGGCATTTAGGAAGCTGAATGCAGTCTGCAATCTGAATTCCATATCTACAATATATGGTACCTTAATGGGGTATCCTACTAAAGAATATTATATAGTGTTTGTAACAATAGGAAACTTCAGCTTGATCATTTGTAGTACAACATTGCAAAACAAAACAATTTAAAATGGTTTGCCCAAAGGTATTGTCTCATGACCTCCCCTCACATCAAATAGCTCCCTGGTTCAGTAGCACACTCAGGGAGGTGTACAAGCGCCTTCATTGCTGATCTCAGATGAGAGAGCACCTTGGATACCATCTCTTTGCTATAATCCAGCTGAAAATTCTAATTTCCCTGGATGTATCTCAGTGACTCATTCTGCTGCTTCTTGAGTTACTCTTTGGAGAAGATTCCAGAAGAGAGCAGATAAAGAATGAAAACTGGCAAGGCAGTTTTTCTGCTTCCAGTTTCCTGGGCCAAAACAGAAAATGAAGTTCCTGCTGCTTGATTTAATAAGAATCAGCATCTAGCTCAAGCCTCGATCATTGGACCAGTCATACTCAATTGGCATAAAAGAAGTGTTTCCAAATGTCTGCCTTTCATTTTAGCACGTTTGAACTCCCATGGGCCCTTTCCTAAAGACACAAAATAGCAATGCTGTGCTGCTTGCTGCTCCTCTGGTCTGATCCATATAATTTGCATCTTTTATGTAAGAGTTTAATTTTATCTTTATGTCATATGGAATCTTTAATTTTCCATAATTTTGTATCTTGAAGTATGTGTCATAATCTGTACAATACTGGTTGAGGTTTCCTCTTGTTTTCCGATTCTAAGGTACATTGAACATCACATTTGAAAACTGTCTGGGTCTTACTTTGGTTTGCATGTTCTTGACCATGGAGTTTATTTGCCAATTACAAAGCATCTATTATATGCCTTCATTTTGAATTCTAGGAACTCATTGTATATGAAGCTCTAGTTGTCAAAGAACTATTCTTTTCTTCCTGTCTTTTTGACTTCCAGCAACCACTTTTCAGCACAGCCAAAAGAAAAATCTTGGGAAATGCCTTTTCATCAACCAGGCCATAAGAAAATTACCTCTCCTTTTGTGTTAAAAAATAGACTAAAATATTCTAAAGTCAGATTCTAACACTTCTCTGGTTATAATATACTTTAGAAAATTAATTTAAATTAATTTATATCTTTGTGTCCCCACAAAGATTAAAGATTTGCATTATGAATCACAGTCTAGGTTCCACAAAAATTGATGGTAATAGAAATCCAATTTATTAAGACAAGCCTTGCAATTCCACCAGGAAATGGAGGAAGACTTCTTTTTATGGGATCAGGAAGTTCAACACCAGAGCCTCCACGACTCACTAGCATGGTCAGTCAAGAAAGCTGCAAGTCCCGACTTTTTGTCCATGTCCTAACCACCAGCCCACGTTTTCTCCTGCATTTACCATCACTCCTGGCAGGCAGGAGGAACTCTCTTTGAGGTTAGTGGGAATCTCATGCAGAATCAGACGCCGGGCAGCTGAGGCCAGGAGTTGCAATCTCATCTGTAATCTTTATAGAATCTTAATAAGAAGTGAAGCCACACGTAGGAAAAAGTACAACTGAGGGTTTGAAACCCTGGCACCAATGAGGTTAGTTGATATTACCCTGTTTCACATTCTGTTTTCTCCCTGGAACAGTGAGGGTTTTCAGGTCATGGTCAGTTTCAGGTCACTGTCAGATCATCCTTGAACAGAGGATGCCAAGAACAAAGAAACCCAATCAGGAAAAAGTAAAAATAAAAACCTCTGACCATGTTAAACCTCTAACTATAACTTTTCTACTTACTTCAGTGCAGCTAATTCTAAGATATATATTTCTGATTCTATTCATTCCATTTAAAAGAGAAAGACCACACCAGGGTAAGCAACGCAGGCTGGTCAGACACATAATCTAATGACAGTGTGTGAAGCCACTACAGAAGGCAGCAGGAGCGCTGCCAGACTGTGTGATGGGGCTGTGTGGCTGATTTCTATGCAGAGTCCACGGATATTTTCCAAGTATAGACAGCTTTTATGGAAATGAAAATAGAAAAAAAAAAGCAGGACTAGAACCCACACCAAAAATTCAGTTTAGTAAAGATATAAAACTGCCCACGAAAGAGGAAGGTATTTGGCTGAGTTACACATAACAGAGACAAGAATCTTCAGACTGAAATCTTTTTATGATTAAGTTAAAAGCCTGTCAGTCTTTACAAAAGATTGAGCTGATGTGCTTCTTGTGCATTTTCTTTCTAGTGCCTGAAACAATGCTCTTCTGAGCCATTGGATTTGTGAGCAATTACACACTTGGAGAAAAGATGAAGAAATCAGTGGAGATCATTGAGAAAAGGGTAGCTAAATGCAATTATTCTGAAATTATAAAAGCATAATTATAAGAAGGCATCTTCTTAACCTTAGTCCTTTTTTTCTACTACACAGACTGTCAAATTTTGAAATTATTGAAATATCACAGGAGAATGTGGATTCAACTGACCTAAGTTCAGTGAGTTAATGTCCAGAAAACACCAGTCATAATAAATAAGATTTACCAAAGATAAGAAAGGATGTAAGAGAAAAACTAGAGTTCAGGAGTGAGAGTGTTCATTTTTCTCACATATATATTTTAATTCCATGGGCTTTCTGATTTTCCCTTCAGGGTTGGAAAATGGTAAAGATGGCTACATCCAGGATCACATCCAACCAATGTCTTATAAATGATAGGCAGCCAAAAATAAACCTTGAACAAGTCACACTGTCTTTGCCACCAATGCCCATATTTGCCCATCTACACTTCCAATTAAACAAGTTAGACAAATTAAACCAATATCTCTGTCCATAGAACCCAGGCATCATTCTTAAAGTTGTCCAAGTGATTGCAATTATTAGATAAGGTGGAAAACTCAGTTTGTTCCAATTCTTCTCTATTCAGCAGCCCCCCCCCCCCCCATCCCATGCCACACACCTGCATGGTATCACTTGGCTGCATCCCTTACTAATACAGAGTAAGGCAGGACACGGGCTCCGGAATCAAAATCAGCTGATTTTGATATACCAAGTATACCTTTTGTTCATAGGTATACTTGGAGACACTGAGTGTTTATGATGATGAATGTAAAGAGTTAGATTCTAAATACATTTTAGTAACATTTTTTTTTTGTTTTGCTTTTAACGATTTGATGTCACAGAGACATTCCCTATGACCTCAATTTTCTAAAAGGGTTTTTCGCTGTTTAGGAAAGCTCATATTCCCTTGGTATCTAATAATTACCCTTCTAAAGTCAATCATTCCAGGTACAAGTTCACGGTGATCTGGAATTAGAAAGATTTTGGGAGTTGTGAAAGATACTAGTTTCCTGGATCTGGGGAAAAATCAAGGTGTTAATTTCATGTGTCAACTTGGCTGGTCTGTGATGCTCAGTTTATTGATTAAACAGCAGTCTAGATTTTGGTGTGAAAATATTTTTCAGATGTGACTAACATTTAAATCTGTAGACTTTAATTAAAGTAGATTACCCTCTGTAACAGGAGCTGAAGTACTTGAGAGCAAAGACGGAGGATGTCCAAAGAAAACTCAATTCTGCCTGTAATATAGAAACCCTGCTAAAAATTGCTTTGTCTATTCTGGGTCTCTTATTCTTCCAAATGAATTTCATGATTGCCTTTTCTATTTCTATAAGGAATGACGTTGGGATTTTAATTGGGATTGCATTGAATCTATATAGCGCTTTGGGAAGTATGGCCATTTTGACAATATTGATTCTGCCTATCCAGGAGCATGGGAGATTATTCCATCTCCTAGCTTGCCCTACAGATACAGATTCAAGACTACAACATTAGCCCTTAGTAGAGTCTCCAGCTTGCTGGTCTGCCCCACAGTTTAGACTTGCCAACCCTCACAATCTCATGAGCCAATTTTCTCTTGCTCACTCTGTCTTTCATATACTTATGAAAGATATATTTTGGAAAACCTTATGTCTATCTGATCTTTATCTCCTATTGGTTGCTGGCTAATATACCAGGGGACCTCAGAAGGGCTTCATATAGCTGTCTTCCATGTCCTTGGAGGAAACAGATTTCAGGAACTCCTCATCACATATCAAAATCTGCAGATGCTCAAGTCCCTTGGATAAATATGTGCAGTATCTGCATATAACATGAACATCTTCTTGTATCATCCTGAGTACTTAACATCATCACTACATTATGTATAATACCTAAAGTAACATTAATGCTGTGTAAATTATTGTTAGACTTTTTTATTTAGGGAATAATAATTAGAAGAAAGTCTGTATTTAGTGTTTAGTACAGATGCATTCTTTTAAAAAATATTTTTGAGCCTCATTTGGTTGAAAACATGATACAGAATCCTTGGGTATGGAGGATAGACTATAATTAGTTTCAATCTGCTCCCTTCTTTCCTTCTTTCCTGAGAGGAATCAGAGCTCATTCCAGTTTACCCTCTGAGAAAGTTTGTCCTACATCCTGTTTCCCACAGTTCCTACAGTTGGATCACTTTAAGACAATTAATTTAATGGTAGAAACTAGGTTCTATAGTAGTATTCAGTAATTGGGATTTTTTTGTGATTTTTCACGAATATGTCCTTCATGAATATTAAGGTCATTTTCTATGAGCTACTAACAGTTTATATCTGAGAAGCACAATCATGATTTTAAACATATAAATGTGCATGGTTAAACTGAATAGCTTTTTTTTTTTTTTTGGTACTGGAGATTGAACTCAGGGGCACTCGACCACTGAGCCCCATCCCCAGCCCTATTTTGTGTTTTATGTAGAGACAGGGTCTCACTGAGTTGCTTAGCACCTTGCCATTGCTGAGGCTGGCTTTGAACTCACGATTCTCCTATCTCAGCCTCCCAAAGTGCTGTGATTACAGGTGTGTGCCACCATGCCCAGCCTGGCTGCTTCTTTTTATTTTTTCATGTTAAAAAAACAATCAGGAGTACATTTTGTTCTAAAATACCTCATTGGATCATTTAAGGAAAAAACTAAAAATTTAATACCTATTGATGAAATCTTTAGCAAAGATCCCAAAGGTACTAAGAGAAGGAAAAGATAGTCTCTTCTGTTGATAGTAGCAACTACTGTCATGTGATAAAACAAGTAATTTAAAAATTCTAGTTGATTCTGAAGACCTTTGTAATTTGCTTCTTCACTCAGTATTCTCATGCTCCTATTGACTTGTTTATAATGTAATGTTGTGAATATTAAATATATTTTATTTTGAGGCTTCTAGCAATCAGTTAATACAGTTAATGTTTTTAAAATTATGATACATATCATACATATTGACTAAAACAGTATGGAGTACTTGGGCTTTTTAAAATTAAAAATATGCTCTGTAATTCTGAATAGTTTAAAAGGCAATGTTTTTCAAGAATGTGCTTCTCTTTATCTCATAATCTTTATAGCATTTTTTCTGGCAATTCAGCAAAACTCTTAAAACTGAGCAAAATTAGGATTTTTGTGCTTCTATGTTTACAGAAAGAGCTGACAAACTTGATAACCTTAAAAAAAAGGGGGAAAAAAAAACCTGTTCTTATTTCAAAGGCTCAGAAAATAAAGGTTATTTACTATGCAGACCTAGACTTCTTGTTAAGTTGTTTTTGAGATAGTAAATTAGAAAAACATGGCCAGCGTTAGAGGTTACTCAATCACATTGAAGCTGGGACTTTTTATTCCAGCAGCTCCTGTTCCCCAAATTATATCTGATAATGTCCTAAAGTCTAAACATATTTTAGTTCAAAAAGCTACTCAACTCTTAGATATAAAATGGCACAAAGCTTCCCCAAATCTACAGGTTTACCAACCCTCTTCAAGTGTGGATGTATTCAGAGCGATCTGTCACTCAGTACCTCTGAATTGTAATATTTGAGGAACTGAAACTTTGAGCTGGCATGTTTGCTTTCCTTTTCCCTGTGCATAATCACAGGATAGGCGCATTAATAAAGGGGTTGGTTGCACTGGTCAATGAGAAGGCATATTATTTTGGCAGAGTCATGGCAACAGAGCAAAGCCAAATGTGTGCAAATGTAGCATAATTTCAGCCTGTAGTATGTCAAACAGAAGACACATGTCCGTAGACACAAGGAGTAAAATATCCAAAGCTCTTTGATATTATCTGCACTTGAAAACTTTTACTTACTTCTTTTCTCAACAATTTGAAAAATATTGGTGCTAAGTCTTCCCCCAACCCAGCTTCACAAGTATTATTATCTACAAAACAATATGGCACCTGTAAACCTAAAATTGGCAAAATCCACTGAACTACATTTCAGAGAAAGGAGGGAACTTGAAATGGTAGTGCTCTGAGGATGTCCATGTGGGTGGGCAAGCATATGTTGCTGTGAAGCAAAGGAAGTGGTACACCACAATTTCTTCATAAGTGCGAGGTCTTTATAAACTCATCCTCATGGGGGCTGTTTTAAATAGAAAGAAAATGACACAGTCCCCAACCAGGCTTCCTAACTGTTTGGGGAGGGTTGCCACTTTCCCAAACATTAGGTTACTGTGGGGGAATTTTCCAAAATTGTCAACAATTCCAGTTTTAAACTCAGTGCTTCCTCCCAACATAAGACAGACGCAATGCAGCATGAACTATATTTGGTCTAGTTGGAGATGTAAGTTATTTTTACTACAATGACTCCTACCTGACAGTGGAAGACATATTCTGGTGTGGTTTTCTTAAACTTCATGTTCCAAACCAAGGCCACTCCATCTGGTTCATGGGGAGCATCTTCATTATTGTTGTAAGAAGCGACCATCAGCTCAGGGTACTAAATGGAAGAGGTCACAAGGATCCATTAGCTAAGAAGACAACATAAGGGACACTTTCTCATTTCCACATATACATGTTATGTTACATACTTCAAATGGTGCTTTATTTTTAAGTTGTGGCATATGTAATAACAGCCTACTGCCTCAATCTACTGCAATCTGGTTTCTGTACCCACTACTCTGTGTACTTGTATGGTTACCAATAACAACCAATGGCAAACACTGCTTGGCCTCTCAGTGTCTGACACTTGGGGCTACTCCTTCTTTCTCCTGAGTTGGCTTCTACTGAATCTCTCTTCTAATTTTCTTCCCTGCCCACTATTTAAAAATTCCTACAAGTTCTCCTTTTGCTACATATATTCTAAAGGGGCTGCTGTTTGCCAGTCTATACATTCTCCCCAGGTTATCTCATCTCCTCCAATAGCTTTAAAAACAGTATGCAGATAATTTTCAAATCTATCTATAGAGCTGCTATCTCTCTGAGCTCTAGTCCTAATATTGGATTGCCTGCTAGGGATGGCTTAGGGCTGTCCGTATACACATCAGATGCCACACATGGAAAAATAAGCTCTTTGACTTCCACACAAAACCCACTGCTCTTGCAACATTGTTCTGGCTAGCCAGGCCAGATGTGCTATTTTCATTTCCTCTCTCTTGAAGTGTGTTGCTACTTCCTCCATTCCTTTCTAATCCATGTTTTCTTTCCATTCTCAAGGTCAGAGCCTCCTAAATTAATTTCCGGTCTGGTGAAGGCATCAGCTTCCTCAGTGGTTCTCTGTGTCCAGGCTTGCCAGGTCCTACCCTCATCTACAAATTCCACCCTTTGCAGGATGACTTTACAAAATATATATTTGGCTAAGTCACCCTCAGCTTAAAATACCCTTAAGGGGTTCATCACTACTTTCAAGGCAAAAATCCAAGTCATGTAGGATCCTTCCCACTCTGACATTTTCTACCTCCCCTGCTCAATCTCTTACAACCTTCCCTCACCACCTCACTCTGTGACCCAACCTCACTGGGCTAGTTTTGAAACACACAAGTATAGGCTCTGTACCTATGGGTCTGATCTCACTCTTATTAGAAGACCTCTTCTGTGCTGTTTACATCACAAATTCATCCTTTAAGACTCAATGTAGGTGTGAAGTCCTCCAGACAATCCTAACTAATCATCTGCTCTCTTCTTTGTCACTTGGCCCCTCCTTCTTTTTTCCTAAAGCACTTGCCCAGCTGTATAATGATCTTATCCCTACCATGTCTTTCACTAGATTGTAAGTTCTTTGAGTGCAGGGACTGGTTTTTATTGACATCTGAATCCATGGTCTAATAATTCCTAGCATATCATAGACCTGCACCAAAACCTGTTGAATTATTTTTAAGTTTTTATTTTAGTAACTGTGCTCAGCAGAAATATTTGATCCATTGTTGTCAAACAATACCAATAATTAAAGGCTTAAATGTGAGAAACAGAACCAGTACAATAACAAGGAGAACTCTGCAGGGATGCTGGGTGTTGGAAACACCTACTCACCCTACATGAACTCTGTCTCTAAATAAATCTAGGATGAAATCTCCTAGTTAGAACACATTTCAGGCAAATGCCATTTCTACCTGGAGCTCTCATAAGCAGCCCCCTTAAACATAGCATTAGGAGAATTTTATATCATGTCACCTTTTTCTCATAGGTGATTTAATTTTTTCCTTCCTTTTTACTCTGATGTGTATATAAACAGGTTTCCCTCACACATTCAAACACTGGCCTTTTTCCCTTTCAAAGATAACAAATCTAAGTCTTCTATGTGGCTTTATTTCTTCTCTCAGTGGTCTCAACTTAAGAAAGCTGCAGAGAGTTACAACTTGGTAGGTACAGAGGAGGTGGAGGCATACAGCAAGATACATGGATGTGGCCACCAAAGGAAGTAATCACTCTTTATGAGAAAATGCTCCTTAGCAGATGAATCAAAGCCGATTAAGCAAGGCCTTTGATTCAAAGCCCATTCTATGAAACTAACATCCAGATAAACACAGAAGTCTCCAGACTGTCCATCTGAAGTTTAACTATGTCACATGTGAAAAGGCAACTCTGTAAACATCGACACCACTACCACAGGGGCCAGTGAGCAGCCAGATGTGTCTGAAGTAATATCCCACAGCTTTACATCTGGGTCTCATCGCTGGCACCCACTTGCAGGTTTTCTTTTTTCCATTTACATTATTTACTTTCAGACTCCTTTAGAAAACCAGGAGTGCTTTAGTAAAATGTTAGTGAATGCCTTTGGCACAATTTCTATAACTGGGATTACAAGGCCTAAAGGTAGTGACTTAAACCTTATTTTATGCAAGCTTTTAATTTCAAAGTATCCTCTAACATGTCTTTTCCTACTCTGTTTGAGCATGACTAGTCATTCCTTCTTATTCTCTGATAAAAAGTCTCTAAGCAATTACTTGCATTTAAATGTTTAGAATTATGATTTTGAACAATTACGAAATTTAGGGTCACTTAATTACTCAAAGGGCTGGATTATCTGATATTTAATTTATGGGAATTTTACCCAGAAATTATCATCTATGTTGTCAAGCCTGGTTTGTTCTTAAAGAGAAATGAAATCTATCATTTCCTGGAAAGGAAAGAACCAACATGTTTTAAGTGCCAGACACCGAGCTGGGTGATACGTGAGCACACTTGCCTCTTACATCCTTGTGAAGCAGGCATGGCTTCCTCACTTCCACAAAGAAGCCCAGGGTCTTTGGGTCAGTAAGTTGTTCATACTGCTAACAAGTGATGAGTGAGGACCTCTCTTGAAGTTCAAGGGCTTCAAAGGCTACGCCCTTCCTGTCCCCTGTGGCAAGTGCCATCTATTCATACATAAATCACTGTGCAGGGTAAAATGTGGGACAAGAACATCCAAGAATGACAACATGACAACATGTTCTGCTTGGTAGGAACTCACCCTGAAGTAGAGGAAGGTAAGGCACAGGTAGGCCCAACTACAACCCAAGCATCTAAGGAGCGTGTGTGCTAAGAGAGAGGTACCAACGCTGGGCTTCTGTAGCAGCACAGAGGGTGGAGTAGGGAGTAACCACCTCGGGGGGAGTGTGGCTGAGAGAGAAGCTAGAAGGGGCTTCTGAGGAGAAGAAATGAGACTTAAGTTGATCTTTGCCAACTGGGTGGGTTACTAGGAGAGAAGAGAGAGGAGAATCTGGGCAAGAGTACAAAGACTGGCCCACCAGATTCTTCCCAGGTGTCTGCGTGGTTCACAGCATTCCCCTTCGGGATTCCTAATAACAGGGGCAATTTCCCTGGGATAATTAATTAATTACAGGGTAGATACTTGACCAACCTAAGCTAAGCACATTCTCTAACCTAGATGTTACAAATGTTGAACTGAGATGAGATGCAAAACCCGTGGGCTAGAGAGTCAGGTTAATGAGAATATTCTACTGGTGAGGTCCCTTGATCTGCCCAAATTTCTACTATTTCTGAATTGTGGTTCTTCATCCTTTCCATGGATTCTCTACATATTCCAGTGACTCTCTAATAAATTTCCCTGTTTACTTAAACTTGCGAGGGGTAAAGTTTTTTTGCTTTTTTGATTTTTTCTCTTTTTTACTTATCCTAATAGTGCAGAGAAGAAAATGCTCAGGGGACATCAGGTTGTAGGCAATGAGAAGAGGTGCAATAAAAGAAAGGGCTGGAAGTACCTGAAGGCATTATCTCAGAAGTCACTGAGTATTCGTGGACAGTTTTCTATTTTACTTTGGGAAATGGAGCAAAGGAGTCACAGTCTTTAACTAAGTTGCTGAGGCTGGCTTTGAACTTGTGATCCTCCTGCCTTAGCCTCTCAAGCTGCTGGGATTACAAGAGTAATGGTGGAGTTTTTGCCCTTTTCAGTTTTACTCTCTCCAACACAAAAATTACACAGGACCCTGTGTGGAAACAAACCCATGGGCAATGGGTCCCTTCACACACTGAGGCAGGGCAGGGACCAGCCTGACTGTTGCTGGCCCTGCCACCTCCACAGGGAGCATCATTAGCTGTCCAGGAACATTGCCTTTGCTGAGCCATGTGTCAGATTCGGCTCTTATGTGATTTCTAGCCCCCAAACAAATGAACAAGCCAAGCTAAGTGTTTCCTTGGGCGTGGATCCCAAGCCTGTGGATATGCACACCCCACGCATGCTCACAGACCACCACACACAGGCAGAAAGAGGTTGGGCAAACTCCGCTTGTCTTAATCTTTGCATGATCATGCTCTGTGTGCTTTGCTGTCTGGATGTAAAAGGGGGTTCAAGAGGAGGAAGCCCTCACCTGCTTGGTGACTGATGATGGTACTGTTGTGGGGATCAAACTCCTTTTCAGTTCCCCAAAAGGATCAAGCAGGACTCTTCCATCATCTCTAGATGATGCCTAGATCACATTTCCCCTTCTCTTCATTTGCCTCGCTCCCTGACTTCCGAGAAGTCCTGCCTGACCAGAGAGAGCCCAGTCTCCACAGAACTCTGAGCATACCTGCTACCTGCCCCACATCTTCAGCACCTACGAGATCTCTTGGTTTCCAGTTTAGAAGAAACCCTTTGCAAGAGTAGGTGTTTAAACATATATGCCTTAGCATTGCAAAAAACTTGTGTTTAAATCCCGACTCCACTTCATCCTAGCTGAGTAATCTTCAGCAAGTTGCTCAGCTTTGCTGAGACTTCTTTTCTTCAACTATAACATGAAAATATTAATAATGACTACCTCATATGATTATTATGAGGGTGAAATAAGATAAAGCCTCCAGAGCAGTTGGCACAGTGCTTAGTATGTAACATACACACATTGCAAGGTAGCTGATTGTTCCTTCCAATTAAAGCATAGCCTACAAGAAAGCAGAAACTGTGCTGCATGTGAGTGCCTGGGCCTAATCATTCCTCTTTCACTTACTACTATTATGTCATGTGTTGTTGAGAACATGTGCTCAGGGATCAAATTACTGGATTCAAATTCTGACCGCACCACAGCTAAGCTCGATGCCTTTGCATACATTACTTATGTGCTCAGTCCTGGGCATGGTGCTCAGTATGTTGCCTACTGGTTGAGCTGCACATTCACCATATCAACTTTTGGTAGATTTGTCTGCTTTCATTTTATGTGCCACATTATGAGTTTAGACTTTCTTTCTATAGGCAAGGAGGAGATTTACTTTAGGGTATAAAGTGACTAGATTTTTATTTTAGAAACATCATTTGGTTAGATGTCCAGAGGGAAAACTGTGAGTGGATAAGAATAGAGGTAGGAAATAGGGTTAGAAAGTTAACAATATAGCTGGGCGCAGTGGCATATGCCTGAAATCCCAGCAGTGTGGGAGACTGAGGTAGGAGGATCATGAGTTCAAAGCCAGCCTCAGCAATGGCAACTCAGTGAGACTCTGTCTCTAAATAAAATACAAAATAGGGCTGGGGATATGGCTCATATGGTTGAGAGCCCTTGAGTTCAATCCCCAGTACCAAAAAAAAAAAAAAAAAGTTAACAATAGTACAGGTATAAGATGATGAGTATCTGAGTGGGAAAATGAAGAATCTGGAGGATAGACTGGTCTGAATGATAAAGGAGAAGAGTCTGTAGTGTTGATGGAAGTTGGGTATACTATAATGCCTTTAACACAGAGATCATATACAAGGCAAAAATGGATTTGGGAAATATGGGAATCATGAGTTAATGATGAGTTTGAAATTTAATGAGATACCTGGGTGGATCAGTGTAAAGTGGAATTCATGAGGGAGATTGGGTGGGACATTTAAATAGCTGTGGCTGAATCCACTACAGTAGAAAAGACCTCTCCAGACAGCATGTGGAAAAGAAGGGTAGAGGCTAAGGGCATGACCAAAGAAGTCTTGTAGAAGTTGGAGAGCTAGAAGACAGGAGAAGTGAGCAGAGAGAAACTGACGGCGGGAGGTTGTTTCTGTAAGTACAGGGAAGTCAGCGCAGCAGCTTGACAGAGAGTTGTTATAGTAAGATGAAAGCTTACAAATATCCACAGGATTTGAAAAGTAGGAAATCGGTGGTGACCTTCACGAGAGCAGTTTCATGGTCTGGCTCTGGTCTGTGTGGGTACTCAATACATACAAATAACTGAGTGGAGAATGAACACTGAAACCTCAGCAAAGTGAGAAAGAAAGCCAACAGGCATAGAGAAAATTGTAGATTGGTAAACATATCCAAAATAGAGGAACAGACATCTTTTACTTCTTATACAAATACCATGAGAAGGTACAAACCCAGGTTGTCCCTGCCCACAACAATTCTTACCTGGAGAGACCAGTCCATACAAGTGACCACTCGATGCTTGGACCAATGCTCATCATAGAACTGACGATTGAAAGAGAGATTGGCTCCAGCCTGAACATCCCTAGAAGGGTTTAAACAGTGGAGATAAATAGGATGCTTCAGAACAGGGCTACATTTCGACCCCACTTATAATGAAACAGTGAAGGAATGGCACAAACATAGCACATAAATATTCTCTGAAGCCCAAACACCAATATAGACCACAAACCCTGATCAGAAACAAATGAACTGAACACGGTCTCCTTTCTGAAAAGCTCTCTCTACCTGGCCCACACATTGTTCTAATCCTCATATGAGATGTCAAAGTTGTTTCAGGTTTCTTTCTTTTTTTTTTTAAATATTTTATTTTTCAGTTGTAGGTGGCAGAATATCTTTATTTTATTTTTATGTGGTGCTGAGGATCGAACCCAGTGCCTCACGCATGCTAGGCGAGCACGCTACCACTGCGCCATAACCCCAGCCCCTGTTTCAGGTTTCTATCTTGACCAGTCCTGAAGTATTTTCCTGGCCCTAATTGTCTCCAGCCAGAAGCAGAGTTTATTAGAAATCTCCCTGCTCTTAAGGGAGCACTGCCCAAAAGGGAATTCTTTGATATCAATACCATCTTATCTATCATTAGATTAGAAAGGATATGCATGTTTCTATCTCCCTGGAAACTCCAACTGGATCTGGTAGCTACCTTCTTACTCAATAGTTATTATTTCCAGCAGGAGACAGGCATGGTGGAGAGTGGAGGATTCACCGGATGGGTTCAGATGCTTGGACACTGGGAGGATTGCACTTTGGCCAGTGTTTACTTGGCTGACATACAACTGGCCCTAACACCTCTTTGAAGAACCCTGTGCTGGTCATATAGTTGCTTCACAAGTGCTTAAATTGAGTGCTTAAATTGAGTAACACCCATTCTGCACTGGATCTGCACAAGAAGCTGCTTAAGTTGCATGAGTTTCAATTGAGAAATTCTCTTACATTCACCTTTCCTCTGTTCATCCACCTCCCACCCCCATCATTGGATTGCACCCTGTATTGTTAGTGCTTGCTCAGACTGGGTGAACTGGCTTCAGACTACTTATCTGGCCTCTAACTGGTTGACCTATAATGATGTGTTTTTTTCCCCTGGCAACCCTTCCTCAGCTCCACCACTGCACACTCAGGAAAGAGGTAGCTACATTCAGGTCCTGCAAGGGAACTAGCATAATGCTTGGCCGGGCATTCAGAGAAATAAGACCAACAAAATCAACTGAGCCATAAATAATGCCTTTGGAAAAAAAACATTGCAGAATATATATATGTTCAAAATATTATTGTCTTATCAAAGTAGTCTAAAGATGCTTCTGGCTATTGAGAACATTCTCAGAACTCCTTTTTGAAATTGTTTTCTGAGCCTTTCCTACATTCCTTTGGGCATCCTCAGTGATGGTATGACACTGTCCTTTAAGTATGCATTTAAAATTAGAAATAGTAAAAAAGCAGGTCTGGCAAAAAAGGCAAGTGAGCCTACTTTCACATATTGTTTTTGGATAAAAGAAATCTGTAGCTTAAAAAAAAGCAGTTATGTCTATTTCTTCTTTTTTTGTTTGTTTTCTTTTGCTTGCTGCTGCTTCTTTTTTTTTTTTTTTTTTTTTTTTTTTTGATCAGGAATTGAACTCAGGGACACTTAACCACAGAGCTACATCTCTAAACCCCCCTTTTTAGGGGCGTATTGGGGATTGAACTCAGGGACACCCAACCACTGAGCCATATCCTCAGCCCTATTTTTTGTGTTTTTTATTTAGAGACAGGGTCTCACTGAACTGCTTAGCACCTCATCATTGCTGAGACTGGCTTTGAACTTACAATCCTCCCGCCTCAGCCTCCTGAGCCACTGGGCCCAGCTCCTCAGCCTCTTTTTATTTTTTATTTAGATACAGGCTCTCACTAAGTTGCTTAGGGCCTCACTAAGTTGCTGAAGCTGGCTTGGAACTTGCGACCTTATGTCTATTTCTTATAATGCTTATAAAGTGTCTCCTGCTATCCTACAATGATAGTTGACAGCCACTACATTTTCCAACATATACACTACATCACAGAAAAACGTATTTGGGACCCCTTGCTTTTATTGATTAGTTGTTGTTATTTGTTTTATTTGTAAATACCTCCTTGTCATATGTGTTTCTAAAAAGCAAACAAATATATGCACTAAAATATGCATCATCTTACAGGACCAAAAAGAAGAAAAATTTATTGTCTCCCACATCAGTTAAGTCCTTTTATATCTCATGTTTATGTTCTTCAACTTCCTGTCTGCTTAGATATCAAGAAGAGATCTAGTAGATACAATACCAATCTCCTTTTGCCATTGCAAGAATGTTCTATGAAAGTACAATGTATGTGATTCTGCCTGTCTCTTTCACCTGACTGTTCTCCAGATGCCAAGTTTAAAAGCATTTTACAGAGGCACATGATAATTACAGGGAAACTTAAAGACAGAAATTTATAATCAAAGCTCACAGTCAAAGCTATTTGGCAAGATCAGTTCTGGAATTTCACCCACCTCCTATTTTTTTTTAGATTTGGAGTTTGCCTAGTCAATACATAAGTGGATTTAAAATCAACAGACAAAGCTGGGCATGGTGGAACACGCTTGTAGTTCCAGCACTTGGGAGGCTGAGACAGGAGGATCCTTAAACTGAGGAGTTCCAGACTAGCCTGGGGGAAATAGCAAGGTCCTGCCTCTTAAAACAGCAACATTGAAAACAGCAAAATCTCCAGCAGAACAAATAACTTATCATACTCTATTTTAAAAAATGCACACAAGAGACTAACCCATCTTTTTCTTCTAACTCTCGACCACTGTAGTCAAAAAAGATGTCAGAGTCTTCAGCCAGCGCTCTTTCAATGACCCGTATTGTTCGATCAAAAAAGATGAGGAATTCCTCTGAATGAAGAATCTGCTGCTTTTCTTCCTCTGTCAGCTCTCTTGGAGGGGCTTTTTATGTAAAAGAGATGGTTAGAGGGAAAAAAGGGGCCAATTAAAAAGTTTTCCAGAGAAATCCAACTTTTGAAAGACACTGCTCATCAGAGAGTGGTGAGACAGTGAAATAAACCATTGTTAATATGAATTCTAGATTGTTCACAAATTCACAGGAAAGGCTTTTGTAGAAATTCCCACAAAAAGATTCCATCTCTGGCTTAATTACTGTTTTGAAGAATTGAAATGGATTACGAATGAAAACAGATTAGCATGTTTTTAACAATTGGTTCTAAATGCTATTTTCTTTGCAACTGAACTTGAAAAACAGCTCAAATATGGCATAAAAGAAATGTACAAACTCCATATATTAGATACTCTTATAAAGTCACACATATTAAGTAATTAGGATTCATCTATGGTATGATCCAGATTGTACCTTTCCTCTTTCTACTGGGTGAAGTCACTTTCTTTTACATGGCTAGTTGCTAAGGCAAACATTTTTACACAGCTCTGTTCAAAGCTGAAATACTTCCTTCCAAACCTGCTGTCACCCAAGATATCTTCTGCCTTTAAACGTGGAACAAATAAACACTCCTATAAAACACCCACAATTGTTTTTATGCCTTGTTGATTTTATGAAGCTAAATTTGAAGATATAAAATGAGACAGAGAAATGACATAACTAGCAGTATGTCATAGGGTCTGAAAGTTAGCTCACCTCAGAGTTACAAGTTGGTTACATAAATCATTAATTCAGTGACAGGTTTTGCATAAAACTGTAGGGAAACGATTAGGAACTCCCCCAGACTGAAAACCCCTCAAGAGCAGAAACCTTTAGCTGAACCTTCAGGGTGGCTCAGAAACCCCACCTCAGCTTTCCAGCAGAGGCTTCTTTGAACATTGGTTACTCAGTAGCATAGAAGCTCCTGAAGCTTATCTTAAAGGAGAGAGAGGCAGGCATTAAAATCACAGTTGGGCTCCCAAGTGGAATCTCTTCCCTTACCCAAACACATCCAGTCAATTCCCCCTCCCCCAACCAGGACAAGTTTCTACTTGGCTGTCTGAGGATTCTGTTAAGCATAGTCATTAGCTGCATAATATTTTATAGAAGTGTTATTTGATTTGACTAATGATATTTCAAAGTCCCTGTCCTAAGAAATCTGAATGGTAAAGAAGCCCTTTTACAGTGTCATGGCAGTGATCTCAAGTTTTTGTTTTTTTTTTGGTACTGGAGATTGAACTCAGGGGCACTTGACCACTGAGCCACATCCCCAGCCCTATTTTGTGTTTTATGTAGACAGGGTCTCACTGAGTTGCTTAGTGCCTAGCTGTTGCTGAGGCTGGCTTTGAACTTGCGATTCTCCTGTCTCAGCCTCCCTAAGTGCTAGCGCCACTGTGCCTGACTTCAAGTTTTTAATGTTCATAACATCTTTCCCTTTTTGGCTTCCTCTTCTCTGCCAGACATCATGATACAGGGAGTTTGGTGGGAACTGTGAATCTGATTTTTTAAGAAACTGGAATGATACTGATATAGTTGGTTCACAACTTAAGAAATGCTGTCCAGGTAATATTATGGCAAAACATGATTCCTCAGCTATATCAGAGACTTCCAAAGTCCATTCCATAGTTTTTAGCATTTCTAGACAGAAATATTTCTTTGCTGCCTAAGTATCCAGAGCCATGAAATTTCCAGTGTGTATTGGGACTGTCCAAAACCCCCCCATTAACTTTTCCTTTGTAGTGTTGCCCAGAGATCAGTTTGAGAATGGTGACACTGGCAACATGTAGACTCAGACTTTGGCTAGGAATTGGGGGAATCTGTGGAGGCCATTAATAACATGAAGAATTCTGCAAAACCAAGCTAGAACCAAACATCACTCTGCCTTTTGCTAACTTTGATTCTTTAATCCATGGATTGAAGCTCTTGGAATAGCTGTTTTATCTGTACAATGGGCATAGAATGATACCTAGACTTTAATTCTAGCTGAAGGGTTGAAGATAAATATTCTGGGCAAACAGTTATGCCTAAACTAGTAATCAAGGAGTAAATTATTAGTCTATTTTCTTAAACTTCTCTGAGGCATTTAAATTATCTCCAGAATACAATAAAACTACTAAATGTAACCCAGAAAAGGGGGAAAAAACCCTTCAAAATGTTATGTCCAATTTGTTGGTTAATTTTATTAAACAAATAAAGAAGCATCACTAAACAAGAATAGCATGGGCCAAGAAGAGGGTATTGTTTAAAAAGATTCACTCGGTATTGGCCACTGTTAATGGATGACTTGAGACACACTCGATATAAGCAAAGATACAGGAACTTTCCCCTTGTATTCTTTTTTTTTGTGATATAAAAAAATCTTTTATCTGTTTATCTTTTTGAGCCACTTCCATTTCACCTGGATCTTTCCTTATGAGTCCATTACCTTGAATAAAAAAATAGCATCTGTGTAATTTTCTGTAATTTTTCTTCCCTGTAGCTTATTGTCACTTTGATCTCAGCTTTCAAGACATACAACCTCTTTTCTAAGAGAAATGTAAATGGCTGATCAAAGTGTACTCTCAGAGGCCAAGCTTAGGTAGCTGAAGCAGTAGCCTCTCCAGATAGTATGCTTGACAATACAATATTTGGCCTGAAATTAAATTCCTACTGAAGCAAAATAAATGATATACTTTATATTAAGCTTTGATGTCTAAAAGGGATCAACTGGCATTTGTTTTGTACAAAATAATAACATGCATGTGCAGATGAGTACACTTTAAAAGTCATAAAACAATGTTCAACTTATGAATTCAATAGAACCTTAGTTATTTTTGATGAAAAACCTCCCATTACTTCCAAATCTTTAAATTGTTAAGTGTTGTTACAATATAATGAAAACATAATGTAGTATCCAGGAATCACAACTAAAAGGTGCATTCAAAAATAAAACCTCTCTAGGCATTAAAAAATATCCACAAAGTGCAAAATACAGACATAGACAAAAAGAACAAATTGTTTTACTCTAAGATGGACCCCAAATTCTCTCTGTAATATTTGTTTCTTCAGCTTTTCTCCATCCTTGAAACCTAATGAATTATTTTAAACAAGCTCAACTTATGAAAAGGTAGGAATTAGTTTAATAGCAAAAGGCATAGCAGAACAAAACACGGGCCTATATTTTATTTTCCTTATAATTTAAGCAGAAAGTGTTATTATAACAAAGTTTGTTTGTTTGTTTAATTTTACAACATAAAGCAAGGACTATTTCTTTCAAGATCTGATAGTTAACAGTACTTCATGCATTTAAAGTGCCCATAAAAATTCTTTATGAAAAGTAGAATACATGGATATGACTTACATATAATCCAAATGACAAAATAATTTTCAAATTTACTAAACTTTACCCAAATGCTTATATTTAGCTTGAGTGACATGTATGAAAGAAATGTACCACATTCATGAAACTCAACTTAGAAAACTAATTCCATGAATTTGTGACCTACAAAATTAAAATGTAGTATAAGTTATATTTAGGGTTCATTTTTTATTCTATAAATAAATTAATTTTATTCTCTTAATTTTACCCTGAAAATACTGCTCTAAGTATCTTTCAAGATGATTCAATCCTATATGCTGTGTTTTATTGACTTTTCTTATTGATCTAATGTGTGCTTTGTCAGTTTTCCTTTAATTATTCCTTCCTACTATATTCCATTTCTGTTCTAGGGTTCTTGGAATTTTTTTCTCTATAAAAATATAAAGTTAATAATAAAATTCACAACTTATATTGAATGCTTTAATATTTCATTTTTAGGTTAAAAGCGGAGAGATCTCATGACAATAGAAGGGAGAACATGGAGTAGAGAAAGGGAAGCCAGGGGGAAGACAGAAGGATACGCAAGGGGAGAAACAACAGAATGAAATTAACCAAACTGTGTTATGTTTGAGCATATCACAAATGAATTCCACTTTTATGTGTAACCATAATGTATCAATTTAAAAAAAGTCAACTTGAAAAAGTTTATTTTTAAAGTATCTTCTTCAGAAATGTCTTGATTTTTTTCAATGACATAGCATTACATTTCAATATAAAAGGTTACATTTAAAAACATTTTATAAGAATACCTAAAAGATAGAAAAATAAATAAATAAACCCAGGAAAACCATCAGATTAAATAGGGATAGTGGCTCTAATGGGAATTTTACAATAAAACCAGTTCATAAACATCAGCAAGGAAATCAAACTAATGAGGAAGGGCATCCTTCTCTGAAGTTGATGTGCAGTTTATGAGTTAATTTGTATTTACAAGAGTTAGGCTTTGGATTCTGCTGTTTTGAAACTCTAAACATGAAGACACCAGGATACTAACATGTAGAAATTTCCTAAATGTTGATGAAAAGCTAAAATGTACCTGCAATTTTTTCCCCTACTCTATTGTAGAAAAAAAATGTGATAACAATAATAAATCAAAACTACATTTCTTAACTGTTTAATGCATTTTGATGTTACATGGGCAAAAATATCAAAAGCTAGTGAGCACTGATTTTTTTCTTCCTCCCTCTCACCACTTTTTAAAATCGTCATTGAAAAAAAAAGCCAAATGGATTTCTCAAAATTGTGTTCCCTGGTTTGAAACTGTATGTTGAGTTTCAGCCCAGAGCAAATTTTTATGGCAGAATAATAAATCCCTGAAATGCAGGGTTCGTATTGGAAGTGCTGACACAGCTCTGACTACCATGCAGTCGTGCGAATGGCGCCATGATTATATCTGCAAGAGATTCTTTTAAAAGTTTGCAAAATACTGTTCTGCTTAAAAAAAAAAAAAGCCAGAAAGTTTGATGCCAACATAAACATGCTTTTAACCCATTATGTGCTAATTTGCAGAAAAGCCATTAATGGAGAATAAGGCACACAACACAGCAGTAACAGGAAATGTCCTTACAAACTTCTTTTTGACTTTTAACATGACTTTAATCAATTCCATGAAGCATGAGGAACAGTTAAAACTGAAGGGTGTTTTCGCTTGGAACTTAAGAAGGAGGTTGCTTCGCCTTGCCAGGGAAAATGATTTGGAGATTGGGATTGGGGTGGGGTAGGGGGGTAGGGGGGTGGGGAATCCATGCCAAGACCCACAAAAACTGCTCTGGTTCCTTATTATCCAGTATGTTTTAAGTATATTTTGCAAAAGGAAGAATCATTTATTTTAATAGATCTAGACTTATTTTGTTCTTTGCTGTACCTGTGATAACAATATTCTATTCCTCAGCCTTTTAAAAAAGATGTTTTTAGTAGAAGTTTAAATGTGAAATCACTTCCATCAAATCCACTTATAATCTCTCAGAAAGAGTAACCTTGGTGCTGTCTGTAGATGCTGTTGTTAAAATTGCTGAATCTTCTTCATACCCTTAGTCACACCCCAAAACTTAAATGCACTTGACCTCATTGATACCTGAGATCCAGGAACAGTAACAGGAATTGGAGCCTTAATGAATGTTCTACAAAGGGTAGAAAGGACTTTGCATCTATTTCACTGGGGCTGAGGTAACCAGGCTCCCATTGCAAGGCTGTGCACAGAGAACTGGGCTCACAAGGGAATCCCATCAGGGGTAGAGTCCAGTTACGGACCCAGGAACTACACAGCAAGATTGATAATTTGGCAAACTTCTATATGGCATTTGTTTTGTGCCAAGTTGTTTCATACTAGCCCCTTTGAACCTTATAAAATACATTAGGAGGTAGGTATCATCTCTGCTTGCCAGATGGAGAAACTGAGGCCAAGAGAAGTTAAGCTAAATAAGTTAGTGGTGATCATATAGCTAATAAGTGACAGAACCAACACTTGATCCTGGGGAGACAAGCTCCAGAACCTCTTTTTTTTTCTTCATCACTATCCTGCATTGGCTTTTAGATAACTGAGACAGCATAAAATACATAAAAAATATTAAACTCACACACCTGTACAACTTCAAATGATTTTGAATATGAGGTGATTTATAACAGTTAAAATTTGTCTCATTAAACGCCATATGATATTTAAGCAAAAATCTAAATGTAAGGCAATGTGATCTGCAATAGGTATTCAGGTAGGCTACACAAATTTTCTCATGCAAGCCCATGGGATTGAAGTAAGTGCATGGATCATTATGCTTGTATACCTACAGAAGTTCCTACTGCTGAAAATGCTTTGCCAGAATCAGCGCCATCTTTAAAATTTACAAATCAAATGAGGTTTTAGAATAAGGTTGATCTATCTGTATTTGAGAAACTCAGTTGGGAACATGGAATAACCTACATTGAATTCTCAGGTATCACTGTCCATTTGTCACCAAGAATGACAATGTCAAAACTCTCTTTGGTCTCAATGGACTGAGAGTTTCAAAGTAATAAAAAAATTAGATTTGTAAGAAAATGTTATGAGGATGGCATTGTGGTTAAATGGACAGACTTGGATCAGCTATGAATCTTGGCTCATGTACTTATAAATTGTGTATCCTTGGGGAACTTTTTGAACTATTTCCTTCCTTTTTCTCTACCTATAAAATAAGAATAATAATAGCGCATGCTTCAGAAGGTTGTTTAGAGGAGTAGATAGTATTTGTGGACTGCTTAGGAGAGAGTCAAGTATATCATAAACCCTTAATAAATGTTAGTTACTATTCTTCCTGGAGTATGTAAGAGGTTCTTTCCCTCCTAGAGGCAGAGTTGTGGAAAAAATCTTTTAATAGTACAATTAATAGTAATGACCACTGTTAATGTTTCCATGTAGAATACATAAAAAACTTCAGAATTTATTGATACAATAATTATATCTGCTCTTTTTCTTTACTCTTATCATTGAGAATATATGACAGAATATATTACATAACATGAAAATTGATGTTATGTAGTAGTAATAACATGTAGTAATACATAACATGAAAACTGATGTTATGTAGTAGTAATAATTTTACTGGAACTGCAAGTCATTTCCATTTATTTGCAGCTTCTAATCAAGAAATAATTAGTACTTGCTTTGGAGATTCCAGTTTATGTTGCTAAATGTAATATATTGGCTAATTGAAGAAAACCTTTCATATAGGGGATATAAATTTAATTTTTATATACCTTTATCATCCCTTATGTTGGTAAGAGAAAACAAAACAATAAAATAATTACTCAATCTCCCACATCATACCTTCCTTTACTTCCTGTTTTTTGTCTTGATTTTCCAGCTCTGAATCATGGCCAGCTTTGGGTTCCACCATTTCCTCATCTTCCTCATCCTCTAGAAAAAAGATGAAGAATGCAATAATTTATTCAAATCAAAGTCATTGGTTGAGGGTGGGAGGTAGGGGTAAAGGGTAAAGTTCCAATCATTTAGGGCAACTTCTAAGTCAGTCAGTCTGCAATGAATGCCCAAGATGAATGTTCATGAATACATGAATAAATTATCTCCCAAAGAGGCTTCTTTGAAAGTCTGTCCAAGCTGCTGAGAAAACCGCCCCAGGTGGGCACCTGCTCCCTTCTTCTCCAGGCTCTCACCATGTGGGATGTCTTGGAATTGCCTCCTTGACCTCTGAAGCTTCTTCAGAGATGGCCCAGGAACAAATCTGAAAATGTTTCCACCTGGAGCATTTTCTCCAAGGGGGACACCTGCTATGCAGATGATTCATTTCCAGTTGGATTCTCACCAGATTAATTTGTTTTTGACCTACAGGAAAGGGTTAAATACAGGTCTGACCCCAGGTTAAATGCCATTGGCAAGTAAACAACAAGGCATAGACCCCCAAAGTGAATGCTATTGGTCTGGGAGAAAGCTACCAACCCCAAATGGCATTTACACATTTAGAATAGTTCATGCATTAATGTGAATTTAATGAGCACTAACAAATGGCAACTACCATGACCAGATGTTACAGTGCCCTTCCTGACTATACAAAGTATACTCATTCTCCCTCTTCTCTCCACCTGTCTCTCTATAGAGGCCTCCTTTATTATGTAGAGCTTGAAATCATCTTCCAGGATGTGAGAGATTTAGGAGACAGTCATGGTGTCGTAAGATAATTCAACTCAGAAAATAAAATGATATGAAAATTAAAAACTTGTTTCACAGTTTTTGAATGTAATATTGTATTTACTGTAGGTGGTTGATTTCATTGATCCAAATGCAGCCTAAAAGAAAGGACTTCACTTCTTTCCCCCAAAACTACATATTCATTTATTCCAAAAATATTCACAGACTGCCTTATAAGATCTTAAGTTCATTTCCATTTCCCTCACCATAAATGCTGAAATGTATCAACTCAAAATTTAACACAAACTACCTGAAGAAACTATTAGAATGCATCCCTAAGTACCTAAAAAAATATGTAGAGGCTGAAAAGCAACCTCAAAAGCTCTGACAAGAATTGTGGAGGAAATATACCAGTTTTTAAAATGTGGAGGTATAAAGTACACAGCATTGAAATTAAGATATTAAAAATTTTTAATGTGAATTTTCATTGAAATGCATATAGCTTGTGCAGCCAACCTCATTACTTTATAATCACACTATATACCCATCAGAAAGAATGAACACCTTTAAGGAGAATTGTCATTTATTAATAATTAACATAACTCTGAAGTTGCACTTATGAGATTTAAAGTTGCATTTAAAATTTTGAAAAGAACACTGAGTTATTCAGGGTTTCAGACAAATAAACCTTTAAAACATTGTTATAAATGGCACATGTACGTCTTTGCTCATATGCTCATATGTATCGTTGCTATCTACCCACAAGTATTCTGCTTGGAAAGTCCTAAAGAAAATATCCACCTTGACATGATGCATCATCCTGATCTAGGGACCTAACACAAAGCACAGTGAGGAACTAGCTACAAGAGAGTTTCTTCTTTTGGTGAATCTTGAGTGGAGAAGCAGTTTTCAGAAAGCCATTCATCTGCTGGAAAGTGGCTCCATTGCTGAACCTTCTGGAGACATTTCTTGACATTGAATGGATTCAGCAGCAGTGCCTGGACACTCATGAAGTGCAGGGTAGTACTGCAAGTCCAGAGCTCATAAGGCCAGTGTGATGGGTTGAATTGTATCCCCCCAAATTCACATGTTGGAGTCTTAACCCACAGTGCCTTAGAATGTGACATTCTTCAAAAGTAGGTTCATAGCAGATGTAATTAGTTAAAATGTGGTCAGACAGGAGCAGGATGGGCACCTAGTCTGATGTGACTGGTGTCTATAAACAGGAGAAATTTGGAGGCAGATGCACACACAGGGAGAACACTGAAGACAAAGGCATAGAACAAAGCAATGCTTCTACAAGTCAAGGAGCAACAAAGATCATCAGCATGCCACCAGAAGCTAGGGGACAGAATTTTCCTCACAGTCTCAGAAGGAACCAAACCCATGGACTTGGACCTATGCCTCCAGAACTGTGGGACATTAAAGTTCTGTTGCTGAAAACACCAACAACAGTACCGTTCCCTGTCACGGTAGCTCTAGGAAACTGCTAAAGCTAGTAAAGTGCATTGCCTTCTGCAATAGTCCAATCTGGTAGGAAGGACACAGGAAATACACAGTGATACCTAAGGCAGTGAGTGTGTCATGCAAATAATCTAATTCATCAGAAAGTGGGAAAGGGGGATTAAGCATCTGGTCAAGGGAGGAAGTCTCAATGTAAAACAGTCACCAGGAAAGGTCTCCCTGAGGTGACACTTGAGAATCAGGGAGTGAGTTGAACAAGTAAGATGAGTTGGGGGAAGCAGAAGAGCAACTTGGCACCTTTAGCCCAGGAGAAGCAGGTGTAAGGGGGGCATTATTGGAGGCTCTTCAAGGTGGACATTGCATGGCCTCACCATGGTCACTCTTCCACTTTAGGAGGTGAGCAAATGTGGATTTCAGTTGGTAAGTTAGGTTTTATATCCTTGAGAACTATCCATAATGGATTATTTTGTTTATCAGGAATACATATTCTATATGTAATTTCTGTTTCCATTTTCACTTTGGAATCCACTGATCTTTTAGACACAATTAACAATGCTGAATATGAAGCATTAATTTTTCTGACCAGAGGATTCTCCACTTGGGTGAAAGTAGCACTTCAAGGGAAGTAACTGATCTGAGTGCCAGGCTGGACTCTGTTACTCACTAGCTCCTTGGGTTGAACCAATTCATAGAAACTCTCTGAGCCCGTTTCCTTATCTGTTGAATAGGGATGAAAGTCTTTTCTTAAAACACAATGTTGTGGTAAGGATTACCAAATAAAATAGTTGGTATGAAATTGCTTTTTAAACCACCACGTGGTTCAGCATCTATAAGCAGAAATCTTCAAGTAAATGTTACCATAGCTCGTATGTCAACAGATATTGATTGAGCACTTCTTTCATGCAAGTAGCTGGGCATGTGCCGGAACCAAATAGACAAAAAAGTTCCGTGCTTAGAGTTTTTGTTCAGGTTAAGAGAGAGAAACTGCAAGCAAGAAAATAAAGCAAAATATATACTGTGTCAGGCAAGTTCTATGAGGGAAACAAAGTAGGAAAGGCAGATTAAGCACCTGGTCAAAGGAGGAAGTCTCAATGTAAAATAGTCACTGGGAAAGGTCTCCCTGAGGTGATGCTTGAGAGTCAGGGAGTGAGTTGAGCAAGTAAGCTGAGTTGGGGGAAGGAGGAAAGCAACAATCAGATTCTTTCTTCTCAGTCCATAGACCCAAGGATCAAGGTCAAATTCAGTTATTCTCAATTCTATCAATGGTGCCTTTAGGAGCCATCTAGTTTATACATTTGCATCTTTCAGTTCTCAAAACTGAAGGCAGTTTTACTAAATGGTTTTGAATAGTCATCTTTAAATACTATCAAGTTCTCATTCTCCCAGATATAAAGGTTTTTATTTTAAGCATTAATTCTTAAAAGAGTTAAAAAAAAAAAAAAAAAAACTATCATGACAGAAAGCCACTAAGAACTTACTGGGAAAATATTATCCTATGAAGGGCTTGGTTATGAAAAGGATGAGGTTTGTGACACAATGTGGTAGCTTATGCAAAGAAGCACACAAGAAAATAGTAGGTTATCTGATTCCCTAAATAGAAAAATCTGTCCCCAGAGAGTGTGTTTTCCATCTTTTTTTTTTAAAGCACAAAATCATTTACTGTGTTTATAATATGTGAAAAATCTTATAATAAGATACTGTAAACAACAGGGAAATTTTTAAAAAGTACCTGTCTTTTTAAAGTGGTTAGAAACCAGTGTGGATATTAATTTTTAGTGGCCACAGAATTCTTTGTCTATCAGCCCTTTAAGGATGTAAAATAAGTGTTTCAGTGGATTTGTTAAGGAAATAAAACACAAGAGACTGGTTTGTTTCTCTGCATACTGATATGTTTGCCTTGCTCAGCAAAGAGAGTATATTTTTCTTTAAGACTTTGGTTTCCTTTCTGGTGCAATTGGAATTACTTCTGTTGAAACCATTCAAAACAGTTAAATAATTTAAAGAAAAGGATTTATGTAGACCCTCTACAGACTACTGATATATGAGTTGTGCCACTAGTTCATACCCGGTTACATTTCCTCTGAGATTGGAAGGGGAAAAAAAACTTACCACCCATGTATGGTTTCCTGTATCCAGGTCCACACAAGAAATTAAACTAGTGGCAGAAGTTAATTACCTGTCAGTCCAAAGGGCTAATTTCAAACAATGGCATCTTTTAGACACATTATTTTATTTAGCACCCATATTCTGCCATCTCCAGTTGCTGCATTCATTTCCCCTGTTTGGAAAAATCTTTGGTAACCACTCTCCTCCTTCCTAAGACTTTCTGAAAGTCTAAGAATGAATAATTGTACATTATGCAGCAATCACACATAACTCACTTAGCACAGTCCTGACCCTTTGTCTGAGCTCCAGAAGAGTTGGTTTCTTCCACTAGCCCATGGTTCAGATAAATCCAATGTAGCCAATTTTAATATACCACAGTCCTCTGATTGTTGCTTTGCTCTGATGGCATTACAAATTTGAGATATTCAAAAACCAATATGGTGAAACATTTGCCACTGTTTGGCAATACAATGTCAAAATTCCTTTTTGTCCTGGGGACATGCTAGATCCTATTTTCCTCCCATTGATTCCAAGGGGAAACATTTTCTTGCTGTCTCCTAGTCACCAGGACAGACAGTATCTGGGCAATCAGACTGGATGCTCCCAACTCATGCTTTGTCTTTGGACTCTGGGAGACAAAAGAGAGGGGATGGTTAGGATTCATCTGGGGCAACATGGGGTGGTAACAGTGATGTCCAACATTCTGGCCAGATTCTTCTCAAGGTCCTGAGTCTGAGTTCCCTTGGTCCCTTCCCTTTTTCAAGCCACTCCTTCTGCCTCCTGTTGATTCTGTAAGTACTAGATTTCCTTCCAATAAATTCCACGAGAGGTGGTGTCAGCACCAGATTTCCTTCCAGTAAATCCCATTGGAGTTGGTGCCTGCTGCTTGCAACCAGAGCCCTCAGCACACAGGGCGGCCTCTGTGAAGAGAGGGCTTGTGTTTTACGAGGTCACTGGGTTCTCACTTTCCCCAGCTCTCCTAGGGCCTACAAAGCCTTGGGCTAAGAGGGGCTCAGCTCCTGGCTAGTGCTCTTGGTGTACTGCTGCTGGATTTGCAAGAGAGGACTATGGTTCCTCCATCTTCTACCTTGGGGAGACTGCTAACCCTGAGGCAGGGAGCAGAGAAGGCCATGTCACTCCATCCTGTACTAGAAAAGGCATCATGCTGTCACTGAAAGAGGAGGCCAAAAGCTATTACTGCACAAGTTTGAACTGAAGAAGCCAATGACTGTTAAGATGCACAATTGCTTTATGGACCATTAAGAAAGATTACTGCTAATTAAATTATAATACATCATCCACTCTAATGTGAAAAATTCTGGATATTAGAATCCATAAAACTTTGTGGCTTATAAAATTAATATAAACTAACTTCCAAGAGGTAAAAAAAAAAAAAAAAAAAAAGGCAAGGATACCAGGGCAATTGTAAATCAAGCTTACTACTGTGTCACTGTTGGGGAATGGACTTGGAGAGATGGAAAAGCATGCTTTTTATTATTTTTTTGTACATCTTTGCTTTGCTTTGCTTTGTTTTGATGTGTTTTCAACTTAAGTCCAAATGCTCTAGCTACTTTTTCTAATGCCATGTATGGATATTTCAGGTGGTGATTCCTCTTATCTTTTGGGGTTTTCTATGTAAAAATGAAAGAATTTTATTTTAGATTTAAAAGGAAATTCACTTGAAGATATTCTTGGTAGTTCTGTCTTTGACTTCATCTTTTCTTAAATCATGTTTATTCTGGATAATACACCTATATCTTCCACTATTCACCACACACTGATTTCTCCAGCCAAAGAATCCCTTTACAAATGCAGACTCTGTTTTAGACATTTTAACCTGAATGTCCCACAGGCACCACACACTTGATGTGTTCAAAGCAGAGTTCCTACCTTCTGCAGAGACCTGCTCCTTGGGCTGGGTTCCCCATTTTGCCTAATGATGCCACCATTCATGTGGGATCACAGCAGGGTACCTAAGAGCCACCTTTAATCCCACTTTTCCATCAGGATCTCTAAAAATGTCTCTAAGCCTTGACAATTGTGCTTCCAAGATCTGACTCCAATCCACCTGTCTTTACTGCCCTTTATGAGGCAGCTCCCAAGCAGGGCTATTGGTCCTTACTGTTTCTTCACCTACCTTGTGCACATCTCTAGGACACATCTCAGATCAATTAAAATTAGATTTATCATCTTTCTCTACAACCAAATTAAAAGTCTCTTTAGATCTACTCATGTTAGTATCGTCAGTGGCAACTAATGAGATTAGAAATGTCAAAACATGAAATTGTTCTTGAATTTAATAATATACTAACCCACATAGGGCCCTGAATTGTGAAACACTAAGTTTGGGCATCTTCTTAGAGTTCAGTATCCCACTTTCAATAAACGTAAGTCATATTTGGCTCATAAATATTATTTAAAAGAAATACAAAGCACTGGTGATGCTAAATAGGACTTTAAAAGCACACTTATCTCTTCCCCAGCCAGCCCTTCATGCAGATTTTGATCTCTCTCTCTGGGGGTGGCTTGACTCTCAATGAAAATGATTTTTCTCATTCAGTCCTGAAGAGTAACTAGAGGCTTTCAAAAGAGCATACACAACTTGTGTTTTTAAGATTATGAAGGTAACATGAAGGCTGGAGGGGGTGGGTGAGACTGGAGTCAAGGGACAGTTAGAAGAGAGGAGGCCACAGCCAAAGCCTAAGCAATAGATGAGACCCTGACCTCAGCTGGTTTGGGTGCCAGCCGGATTGTGAAAGTAGAAATGCTTTTGCATGGCAGACAGTGAAGGCTCTTGAACAGACTCACTCAGGTCGTCCAATCCTGGGACCAACTTAGTATACAGCTTGCCAACTTAACTCGGAGTCTGAAGAGAGCCATCCTTCCAATGTGTCTCCTATCAGCCAAAATAAAGTATAACATGCACCACTGAATGCTTACACAAACCAAGGTGAGCGCCTGTGTGCTTTAAAAATATGCAGGAAAGACATATTTTGTGGGATTTTCAGTAAGCACTTTGTTAAATATACTACATGCTAATATTTAAAAACCTTCACTTTCTGGTCTAGAAAAATTTGGCCAGAGTAAAGAAAACATACATTTCTCATCATACAGAGCGCTCCTGTTAACACTCTAGGCCACATCAGCTCTCTCCTAAGGTTCTAACATGACAGTACTTGGAAAGTTTACTTCCTGATGGAATGTCACCCAAGGCCTTGCAAATGGGAGGAAATGAAAGAAAATATTCAAAGTGAGAGGGAAGCCAGAAAATAGTACTTTTAGCAGATGTTTCTGAAACTTGTAACTGCAATGATGTATAATATATGTGCAGTAAATACTAGTGAATTGAGTTAATGTGGATCAGTTGGTCTGTGTGGAAGTAAGAAGAGGAGGAAGGAACAGTGCCTTTCTAAGAGATACTCAGGCAGGAGTCTGTGGATAACTTCAACTTTTGATGTTTGAGGATGGGAGGGCCCAACTGATCTGTTCCCATAAATTTTTATCTTCAAGAATCTTTAATGGCTCCATATTTCCTAGATTAATTCAGCATTTAAGACCCACTACCATCAGACTCCAATCTAATTCTCTAGTATAGCTCAGAGCAGTGCACCCCTCAACTCAGCTGTGTATGAAATGGGCCAAGTGTGTTGTTAGAAACCACACTCCTCTTATCCCTCCCTTCAGTCTTCTACATTTTTTAGGCCTTTGTCTGCCAAACTTTCTCAGAACATCATGGATTTTTTCAATCCCAGAAGAGAACAGTTTCATGAACTAATTCACACTGCTAGATAGTGGTAACCCAAATGAATTGATCTCTAATAGCAAGGTGCAATTTTTTTTTTTTTGTACCAGGGATTAAACCCAGGGGTGCTTTACCACTGTGCCACATCCCCAGCTCTTTTCATCTTTTGAGACAGGGCCTCACTAAGTTGCTCAGGGCCTTGCTGAGTTACTGAGGCTGGCTTTGAACTTGTGATCTTTCTGCCTCAGTCTCCCAAGATGCTGGGATTACAGACCTGTGCCACTAAGATGCCATTTTTGTGGGATCTGGGAGGGTGAGATAATTTGGAGGAGAGCCACCTTTAGGTCAGTCCTCTTCTCTGCATTCTTGTAAGAAAGACCATTCCACTGACCATCTATAGAAAGTAGCACTGCCATTGAATTCTGTGAATATGGCCTCTTTGGATTGTGTAAGTCAAATCTCTATGGTCATCACTGGAAGCCCTGTTTATGTGTGTGCGCACACACACACACTCAAGAATAGACTTGAAGCACCAAAATGCAATTTTTGGCTGCTTGGAAAAGGAAGGAGGACTCCTACTCTCTGTTTCTAGACTTTTGTTGATTATTTCAGCTTTTGGACAATTCCATACTCGACTCTTTGCTCTCTCTACTATATCTTCCAAGAATTTGCAATTCTTCTTAGTAGGGGGTTTGCTTGTGGAAAAGGAAAGCTGGAGTAATGGATAAAGATATCATAATATTTAACTTTCAGCAGTGATTGCAGATAAGTCCCAAAGGAAGGAAGACCTCAAGATCTCCAAATACTTAAATGGTTATTATGTTATGACAATTTGTAAAAATAGAGTGAAATAAGTAGAAGCCATGTTTAAAAATTACTTTCCCTGTAAAGGAATTGTTCCTAAGGAGAAAATGGTACAACCCATCTCTAAGAATCATCAACTCTGCCTACAAATGTTAGAGCAGTTGTCACATCAAACACTGCACACATAGGTCATCCCATTATCGCACACCCTGTAACTTTCCTTTTATTAAAAGGCTCAACTCTTCTTAATCTAGTTCTTTATATACACTCCTCTTCCACACCCTCTTTATTCTCACCATCTTCTACCTTCTTCTGTTTGGTTAAGGCAGCATAGTCTCTTATGTAGCGTACTGTAGTGGTTGCCTAGCTGGTGTCTCTTACTGCACCCTCTTTTTCTGCTTACCCTTACAACAAGTAACACTGTCATATCAGTCCTCTTGAAATAGAACTCTATATCAATTTTATAGGGAAACATTTGACAGTTTCTATGATATACAGAATAAAAGCTGAATTCCTTGACCAAGGCTTTAAGTCTAAGGTCTGGCCTCAGCATGTGCTCCTTGTACCTATTTCCTCTCCTAGGTTCACCCTGCACACACACACATGCCTACTCCAGCCTACCTGTGCCAATGCTGTGTCAGATGCACAGACTTCCACATTCTGTATATCCTTTGGTTCATGATTCCTCCCCAGGCAGACTCTTTTCTCTTTTAACAAACTTTCAGTACCTACTGTGCAGCAGGAACTATTCTAGGTGCTGGAGATACTACAGTGAACAAAACAGGCAAAAACTCCAAATGGGGAGATAGATAATTAAAAAGATAAAAAGGTCAACTATATACTGGGTTAGAGAGTTCCAAGTGCTCAAGACAAAAACAAACAGAATGGAGTGGGAAGTGGTCGGTGTCATAGTTTTACACAGGGAGCATGGGAAGACCTTACTGATAGTTGACATTTGAAAAAAAAAAAAAAAAAAGACACAATAAATTGAGGGATCAAGCCTCCTGGAGACTGGACAGAGGAAACAAAAGCACCAGGACAGGATTGCATTATGATGTTCAAGGCTTCTGGTACTTTTTTTTTCTTCTCCACATGTAAGAAGCAGCTACACTTAAGACCTGAGTCCAATGACCCCCAAATCTTCCATGTTCTACCTTGTTGGAAGGGATTGCTTCTTCCTCTAACCCCTCAGAGAATTGAGTTGGGTATCTCTTACAACTTTTTCATCCAAAAAACCTATTTTGCTTAAGATTATGACATTTGTCATTATCTACTTATGGTTAATGATATATATATAGTTAATGATAAGATAGTTATCATTAACTATCTTATGGTTTTGCTCTGGAACATGCCCTAAAGGCCAATGTTTAAAGACTTAGTCCCCAGGCTAACACTATTGGGATATGGTGGAACCTGTATGAGGCAGAGCCTAGGGAAGGAAGTTAGGTCTCTGGGGTTATGCCCTTGAAGGAAATCTTGGAGTTTGGCCCTTCCTCCTGCCCCTGTTTCTATTTCCCAGCCACTATAAAGTGAACAATTATCCTCTAAGTGCTCCTGCCATGAGGTACTGTGTCACCACAGGCCCAAATCACCAGAGCCAAGAGAACATGAACTGAAACCTCTGACACCATGAGCCAAAATAAACCATGCCTCCTTTTAAGTTGTTTTCTTGGGTATTTTGTCACAGCAATGGAAAGCCAACTAAGACACCTACTATATACTAATTGTAAGTAGAACACTTCTCTGTATATTTATGAGTTTTCTTTTCTAAATTTCTTGGCATATGATCTATTAATTATTCATATCTGTATGTCCCCGTATGGGTGTTTAATGAACAATATTTACTTTTTTTAGATTCTAATATTTTCTCATTAACCCAGTTGCTCTAAAAAGGACATTTTCTCATTAGTCTCCCCTAGGTTTCAGTTGGATGAAAAATCAACTCAATTTCAAAATTCTAAAGTCTCTTTCCTTGATCACTAGGACTTGCCAGCATTGCCAGCAGCTCTGGTCTAAACTCACACAGACTCCTACATTCACTATGAGATTCATGATTCTTCTTGCTTGATTCTCATCCTAGCCACTGGTCACTAGGTATTTCTGACCATCTACCATGTGCTCAAATCTATTTCAGGCAACATGGAAAATAGCAGCTATTAATTTATTGAGTCATATATGCCAAATTGAGTGGCAAATAGTTTTATATCCATAAACCTATGTAATCTCCATACTAACTCACAAAGGCAGATACAATAAGCTTTCTTTATCCATGAGTAAACTGGAGCTTAGAAAGCAAGATGATCTAACTAAGGTCAACGAGTTAGAGGAAGCAATAGAGCCAAGATTCAAATCCACGTTTTCACAACTCCCAAACTTCTCCAATTTATTACTGAATCGTACCAAATGGTATCAAGTACAAAGAGGAACTGTAACTGACATTCGTGGTTTGGGCCACTCAGAATCCAGCACCTCACTTCTTGGCATAACAGTTCCTCTGTTCTTTTTTGGTGGACACATTGCTACTGCTCTCAATCAATCCAACAATTCCTTCTTGAGATTTAGGGGAAAACTTTGTACCTGAGGTAATGATCAATGAGACCAACTTTCAGTAATTTTCTTTGCACTATTGGTGGAGTGACAATATAGTCTACTGTAAATTGAGATACTTCTGAGGGAGGATAGACTTGCACCTAATACTTAAACTGGAAGGACAGTGTGAATAAAGTTTGAGCAAACAAGGACCTGTGGTTTCCCTGTTCACCAGAGAAGTGTACTCCTTTCCTCCTTTAGACTTGGCAGGTACCCTGAAATGCAGGATGTGCTACCCACCATATCAGGGAAATGGACTACTCTTTTCTATTGGGCTTTATAACTCTTCTGGCTAAAGCAGAACATGTATTCACCCTAACCATCAAGAGAGCAAACTCCTTGTCTCTCTTGGACTGAGCATTGTACAAAATTGGAACTGACTACCCTGGCTCACCATGTGGGGCTTGAAAGAAAAGGAATGGACAAAGTAAGATCAAGAGATGGATAGTGGCAATGGTTTGGATCCTCCCTGAATGGTAGCTGGAGCAAGCATGCTCTTAATGTCTAAACTGAGATAATATCTATATTTTTACTCATAAAACCCAAAACTTTCTTTTGGCTTAAGTTATTTGGGGTTGATTCCTCTATCACTTGCAACCAAAACAAGTACAAATGGTTAGGAGCTAATAAGTTATTGAGTACCTACTTTGTATTTTCTTCACATGAGTTCTTTGAGCGCACACACCATCCTGCAAGGTACATAGTCCAATTGCCATAATGTTCCAGTTCAAATCTTGGTTCTTTACAAAACTGACCTTGTATTACTTACTTAACCCCATGTGCTTCACTTTCCTCTGCTATCAGTACCAAAATTGCACTCCTTAGATAATGGAGCCACTTTAATTGCTTTATACATTTGAAAAATATTTTACTGTTGATGAAAAAATAGAGTCTGAAGAAGTTAAGTAAACTTTTCAAGATCAGGTAGCTAAATTACAAAGGGAGATTTTTGAATTCAAGTTTTTGAGGCTCCTAATTCCATTCTGTTTCAACTGTTTTCATTAATGGCTCACTGCTTGAGCTAGGCTGTGAAGGATGGAAGTATCTCATTAGGTTTGGGGTGAGAATAAGCAGATTCAGAGGGAAAGAGAAGTCAAGGGAGTGTCGAGGGTGTTTGGTGCACCCCGGAGGCACTGCTGCCAACCATATTCTATTCAATGGACACCAGTATGTCTTTCCTTGACTGTTCCAGATTCAACTATAGTTTTTTTTGGGGGGAGGGACTGCTTCAAAATCCACATGTAGTTGTAGACATGTTCCCATCTACTTCAGGGGAGTCTTTCTTGGACAGCCTTGTCTTCTCCAGTACAAGAAGTTGAACAGCATGCCCCCGGGATATGTCCTGCTTCATCTCTAAATGCATAGGTGACCACTTTCTCTCTACTGACTCTGCTTCAACCTGGATGTTTCTTCAGTTTTCCCAAAACTCTCACACCTCACGGCTTTTGTGTTTATTATTCCTTCTGTCTGGAATACTCTTTATCCCAACATCCATGTGTCTTTCTCTATGGCTTCTGTAGGTTCCCTGTTCTATCTTTCATATCAACTCTGAGACCTTCCCTCTTTCAATCCAAATATAGCTACCTCATTCCATTCTACCCTGGAACATAGAACTTGTTTTCTCCTCATTTTGATTTTTCTTTTAATTCCATAGCATTGATCACCCTCTGGTTTTACATGCTTATTTATATATGTGTTTATTTTCTGTATCCCACCATTAGAATGAGAATTCCACCACAGCAGGGATTGTTTCTCTTCCCTGCTGCATTCAAAATGCCTAGAAAAGAGTTGGACATATGGTATGGGCAATAAATATTTGTTGTATGATGAGATGGCTGAATGCACAAGAGAAGATCAAGGCAGCACTGTATCTTGAAACCATCTATTCTCTCCCTGCCCCATCCTAACATACTCCCATTTTTGTAAGCTACCAGAGTGATGGCAGTCCCTGGGGTGGAAATCAGGATCCCTCACCTTATAGATGCTGCAACCCTGTGGATCTGGTTCCTTAAAATGGGAACCATCTATTTCTTTAGTTTTCTAATTCTTCATAAAATGGAAATGAGATAGTTTGAGTGTGTTTGCTAATTTCCACCTCAGCATTTTTGCATTCTGGTGCCCAATCCCCAGACCAATGCGAACTGATATATTTTCCATCCGAGAATACAATCTAAATTCACCACAGTCTGATTCTCAAAGATCATTAGCACATTTGTTTGTTTTTATCCTGGCATTAACAGCTCTATTTGGGGCTAAATTATTTCCCCTGGTTTTAATGTCAGGTTTTCCCATTGGCTCCAATATGAAGTCCCTTGTCTGTCAATGTAATAATTTTCTATTAATTATAAAAGAAGAAAGCTAGCAATTTGAAAGACTTAAGGGAAGCATTTGTCTAATCCAAGAAACTGATTTTCCAGTTACTTGGACTATGTACAACTCTTAGATGTGGTCAGATTCACAGATTTCAAAGTTCCCCTTGTTTTTACTTTCTGGTCAGTCTAGACAGACATGGTTCTTTCATTTCTCAAGCTGTTGGAACACCAGGCTGGTCAAAAGAATCTAAATCTCTAGAGAATAAATGAAATAGCACTTCACCAAAAACTTCATAATTTTCTTTCAAATATCCCTCCAAATAGATGAACAACTCCAAGGGTGCTAGGAAAGATTTTCATTTCAAAGAATCAATGTGAGTGTGCAAATGAAATGGTGGCAACAAAACTACTGACCACTATTGTCTTGTCTGGAATGGAAAAATGGTCCAATGGTTAGAGCAGGCAGCCATGAAAGTTTTGCCTGTTCTCAGCTATTTTAGTTTCACACTGGGTGTCCTCACCCATCCTAAAGTGCCCCCTTTAACAAGAATTACTCTATTCATTATAACTGAACTCATATTCTTGAGAACCTGGTATGTTCAAGGCATAGGCTAAGCTTTATAATGGCTACAGAGATGAATCAAGAAGCTCCTTGAACTCAAAGAGCTGTCATTCCAGGAGAGAAATTACAATTGTCTGTAAATAGCCACATCAGAAAAGAGAGCGGTTGGAGATGTGTGTGGCAAATCAATAGAGGTGAAGTTATCTCCTGGTAGTGTGCAGAGAGAAGAAAGGGAAGTGGATTTATTAATGGATTTTGAGTTGGATCTTGAGGAATGGTGAGGTCTAAATGATGTAGAGATGGGAATGCAGAGTATCATTCCGGCAAGAGAAAAGAGCATGTGCAATTACACAACAGAGGGGCACACTAATAGTGTATGATTGGCAGATCAGTAGAGGACATAATGAAGACCTTAAATACCAGGATAAATATCAGGATAAGCAGGATCATTCACATTTTCTTCTGGGAAAACACTGCTTTAACCAATGTCAAAAGAAAGTTTTAATGATTGGTAGGTAACTAGCAGTGCTATGAACCAGGAGGACTGTTTTCCCAGCAGAGATAGAAAAGGAGAAGTATGGTCTTATTTATTACCTTTTGTTTCATAGTCTGTATAAGATAATTTTCTTGGCTGCTTCTATTTTCTCATTTGCAAACCAGGGATGCTAATTTCTGTGCTATGTCCATAATATAGTTATTCCACAAAATAATCAGATAATGGGTACAGGAATGCCTTGTCAGTGGTCAGGGGCTATAAAATGTTAGTTATTAAGATGAAATCATTGTAATAATAATTACAACTTCTTGTTGTCCAGTGGCTCACCCAAACACAAAAAGGTGCCTGGTAATTGAAAGGTTATGCAACAGAAAAGAGAAGAAAGACATTCCAGTTAGAAATCACCATAGAAACAGGACTGGAAAGACCCACCAATATAGCCATTGTTAAGTTATGGTAGGATTGAGGATGAGGAGGAAGCATTGAGCATAGTTAAACAACAGAATATGAAAATAAGGTTTTAAAATATGAAATAAGGTTTCAAATTGTTTGAGACACACTAAATCCTGTTAAGACTAGAGAAGCATGTAAGCTAGGGTTTCCTGCAGGCATGAGTTTGTCTCTAAAGGATAGGAAAGAGTAGGACAGGCAGAGGAAAGGATTTACCATCTGTACCATCTAGGTTAAATGCTCTGGGCTCCCATAGCACCTGCACTCCTCTCTTTAAAGGCATAGAAACAGAGGGAATTAAATTAGGTACAAATGGTCCCTGGCTTGTGAAAGGTCCCTGGTTTACAAATGATTGGACTGGAAGATTTTTCGACTATAGGATGGTGCGAAAGTGATTCACGGCAACCTGCAGCTCCCAGTCTGCCGTGTGATTGTGAGGTTAAACAGCTGTGGTTTGGTGTAAGGTAAGTTGGTTGTATTAAGTGCATTTTCAGCTTAATGATACTCTCAACTTATGATGGGTTTATTAGGGCATAAGCCCATTGTAAGTTAAGGAGATTCTGTACGGGTGGTTCTCTGTCCAATATCTAACAAAAAAAGGGGCCACTTACTTGGTGCAATCAACCAACCCTGGACATATGATGAAGGAAGGTGTCAGGTCAGGAGAACGAGCACATGTTCAAGGGCATGGGAAGAAATGCCATGTGGGAAGGGAGAAGGGAGGAGAATGGTGGGAAGGCAGGAAGCTATGTGATAGATGGCTTAGAAAAGAAGTGAAGGCCTTGGGTTTGGATGGAGCAGTTTGAGCAAGGAAAATACTAGATTCAAAATAGTAATTCCTGGTAGCCACATACTGAACAGGCTGTAGCTTCAGCCCCGGTAAGACTGCCGTTTTTGGGTGAATCAGCAAAGGAGCAGGAAACAAAACAACTGCCACTGCGGTTTGATTTAAGGATGCTCAAGAGAAACAGATGTTTTTTTTCACATGTACTTCAATATCCACCTTGCCCTTGGCTAAAGTTGAGACAGCCCCAAGCTTTCAAAATATTATCTCCCATTACACCAGAGACTTTATCTTCATCTTCTGCTATCCCATATTATTTCTAGTGTTTTCACATAAATTCAGAATCATACAAACATGAACTGAAAAATCCACAGAGACAGCTCTGGAAATATTGTGAGATTTAAGAATGACATAAACCATCTAGTGCAATGTTCAGAAAATCAGACCAACAACTAAGTAAGTGGAAATTATTATTTTCTTCTTTTTTCCTTCCTCTTCCTCCTCCTTTCTCCCTCCTTCTTCAATACCTAGGTTGGTTTTTCCACTGCATGGGTGAGCCACTGCCATTCCTGGAGTTGAGGAACCCCTAAGCTCACACAGCCAGGAAATGGCAGGGGTCACATAGGAACTCAGACCTGCTGACCCCTTCTCTATTGCTGTCTCCAAAACCCAGGCTGTGGCAGCAAGACCATCATGGAGAAGGAGAAAAACCACAATTCCAATTAGATTTGGAGTAGAAATGTGTCTTGGCAGAGGATTGTTCGACGTGCTCTCTGCAGGCGTCACCTGTCGAGACTGCTACTACCTCATTTATTTACTCCCTTCTTCTAGTCTAAATTGTTCTGATTGAATGAAGTCATTAGATTATACAAAGCTATTAAAGCACCCCCATGGCTTCCAGCCAAGCCATTGTGGGCCATGCCTCTTCACTTCCAGCACCCATGCTTGGCAGAGAGAAGTTTGCAAACGCAACTATGCACCACTAAAATCTGAAGATTTTTTTTGGACAGGCTAATTAGACCAAATCACTTAAACAGGTCTAGACGATGCTGAACAGGGTTTAGTATCTGGATCAGAGCCTACTGCAATCCCACAGGCTTGGCTTATCATATCCCTCTGCAAGGGCCCTTCCCTCCACAGTCTGCATGGTGTCAACTATTGACCCTTGAAGAAGTGATACCTTCTGGAGCCACATTATCTGTAACTGCAAGGATCATCTGAAAGAGAGGCTATTCCATAGTGATATACTTGAAATCTATCAAATCTATTACTTCTTTACTTAGAGGAAAGCAAATTAAGTTGGAAATTGAGTTTTCTATACACTTAGGAGAGAAACCAGGAAGAGGTAGCCTGGTGGGTCTTTCCCTCCAAACCCTTCTTATGGCATCAGGGCATCCTTTTCTGTTGAAGTGCCGATTCTAAATGAAAATTCTAGAACATTCCATCTCTCTCCTTAAAACTCACCATTTCCTCATTTCTCACACAGGATAAGCGCCAAACTCCCTCATCTGCCACATGAGATCTCTTGTAATCTAACCTTCACCTGTTTATTAGCCTTATATTGGACTACTTCCCTTAGGCAGGCTATATTTCAACCATTTCATCTACATGCAATTGAGGCAATAACTCTGCCTAGGCTCAGAGACGTTTCACTGCCTGACTACCGAGGGTTAGTCTTCACACTGCGGCTAATATTATGGAGCAATCACCAAGTGGTAGGCCTTGTCTTTCCCAGTGATTATCTCTTTTAATCCTTACAATTTTCTATCAGGTAAGTACTATTGTTATCACCCTTTATCAGGGGAGAAAATCAAGGCTTAGAAAAGTTAAATGAGCCTAAGAAGGTTCATGTGGTTGGTAAATAACAACTGGGATATAAACCCAGGTCTAATTTAATTTCAGAACTCAGAGTTGTAACCTATCCATGTTGTCTCACTTCTCTCCTCCTACCACTGAACTTCTTCCTGGGTTCTTTGGAAACAAGAAGTAGCCACAGAGTCACTTAAGTGCAAAACCTGGGATCCATCAGAATGCCTCTTCTACATCTAGAATCTCACATGCTCATAGATTTGACTATCTTCATTTCTAAAAAATATCCTTCCTTCTCCTCTCCCCTAACCCATTGCCATGGTCCTGATTTAGTTCTCTATAAATTTCAAACTGAATTACTGCTATGGCTTCCAATTCTGTTCCCAGTCTAAGTCCCTCCAAGGCTGCTGGATGCAGTTGCCCAAAGGCTCTGTCCTTCCTTGCCAGAATTCTGCCAGGGTGTCTCCACCATGGTTTCAGGTTCAGCATCCAAATCCCTGTGACATGTAGCTCTAACTCTCATCTCCTACACCCTTGCCCCACATGATCCCTTTATTCAAATCTTCAGAGTGCCCGATCTCCATATTGTGTTCCTTCATCCCTCTGAGACATGTTGCTGTCTCTATCTGGAGTGTTCGTGCTCACATTTTTATCTAGTTAGCTCCTACTTGTCCTTTAAAACATAGTTTGATAGTTTGTTTCTTTTGAAACTTTTCCTGACCCCCTCAGTTTGATAATCAGCTCCTCCTCTGTATAGAATAGCCCATCCATGGATCATTTCCACTCCACTCTAAATTCCTTAACTCTTTTGGCCAATGCTTAGTCAAAAGCATGGAACACAGTAGGTAGAAACTATTTCTTCACACTGAATTAACAGACAAATTCTTTAAAGCACATTTTAGAAGTCAGTGTCAATTTCTGTCAATGTAATTTAAATATGATTTATCTCCAGATGATTTGGTGAGAATTGTCATTTGATTGGCTTAGAAAATTTCTAGAGAAAGTCATTTTAATTGCTTTGTTCAGAGTTCAGTCTGTCATATAAGCACACAAGGTGGTGCTTATACGTTTTGGTTATGACATGAAGTATACATTCCTTAATCATTCTCCCAAAGACTCCTAGGAGAAAATCTGAGAAATAGTGGTACATCTGGAATCCTCTAAGCATCTCCCTATGGTACTAACTAGTTCTCAACCTAAAGAGATTTTGCCTCTGGGCAAATATCTGGAAATATTTGGCAATCTCTGGAGATGTTTTTGTTTGTCACATCTGGAGGTGATCAGCATTGAAATATAGTGGACAGAAGCCAGGGACGCTGCTAGGCATCCCACAAAGCACAGGACAGCCACCCAGAGCAAATGTTTAGCCAGCACAAAATGCCCGTGTGCCAAGGCTGAGAACCTCTGGCTATGGTCTTTCAGATTCAATCATTCTTGCAGATAGACTTCTGCAATTCTGATGAAATGGATGACACAGCCTATACTCATTTGTCCTATGGAGGTTCTTGCTAGTGGTGGTATTTCCTGAAGGAATAAAGGGGGCTTAAAGACCAAGGCAAGAAGAAGGAACTCTGTGGTCCTCAGGATGGAGAATTTGACCAGTTTCAGAGCCTACTTCTGCTTGTATCCTTTCTTGTAAATTCCATGACCAGAAAAACTTTTACAACTCTAGAGGAGCCTCCTGACTTCTGGCTGCTGTCTTTCAACAAAGGCTTTGTCTGCAGGAACCATTTCTCCAATCCTTACATCCCCAGCTCATGCAAGATCACAAGCAGAGAGTTCCCATATGTTTGCAGGACCATAGCTTCCCCTTCCTCAGAAGAATGGGCCCCCAGTCAAGAACTCCGTATTTAGGAGGATAAGCAGCTGAAACTTATTATTTTAGGATAGGGGTAGCAAAGAAATGGAGAGTTGAGATGGTTAATAAATTTGTCTTTGCAGATTTACTTGTCAGATGCCAGGCTTTACAAGAATGCCACTGGTTCTGAAATGCTAAGCTCAATCTCCTCTGTTGCACAGAAGTATTACAAAACATTTCAAGGAATATTGGCTCGTTTTTGGTAATATTTCACATAATGGATATGTTAGGCTTATGTTTTAGTATTTAGAGCAGAGTATTTCTCAATCATTTGTTATCATATTGTCCCTAATGCAAACCAATAGTATCTGTTTTAGTCAGCTTTTTTGCTGCTGTGACTAAAAGACCCAATCAGAACAACTGTAGAGGTGGAAAAATTTATTTAAGGGCTCACAGTTTCAGAAGTCTCAGTCCATATACAGTCAGCTCCATTCCCCAAGGGCTTCAAGTGAGGCAGAACATCATGGCTGAAGAGTGAAGAGTGGCAGAGGGAAGTGGCTCATATGACAATCAGAAAGCAGAGAGAGAGGTTCTACTCCCCTGATACAAAATACACACCCTATAGCCACGCCCCCAATGAACCACTTCCTCCAGCCACACCCCACCTGTCTTCAGTTACCACTCGGTTAATCCCACCAGGGATTAATTCACTGATTAGGCTAAGGCTACAACTCAATCATTTCTCCTCTAAACCTTCTTGCATTGCCTCACACGTGAGCTTTTGTGGGACACCACATCCAAACCATAATAGTATCAAAAGCTGAGGAATAACAGGAATAAGGGTTGTCTGGTTATGTAACAAGTCACTGACTAAGCTGGAGTTTAAACTTAACACATCAAGATTATACAACAACCAGCAAAAGCAAAAACATTACCTCAAAGTGGCCATTGAGCATTGTGTCCAATGCACTGAATGGCTGACTTAATTATTCAATGCTTGTTTTATAATTATTAATATGTTTGTATCTTGTAGCCAATTAAATGAAGAGAGCATCTACTGTGTTAGCCCCTTCCCTGGAGAGTTCAGAGCTTTGTCAGGGAAGCTTTAAATGAGCACTTAACACTACATATAATTTCCTTAGCAACTCAGCATGCCTGTGCCATAAAGATTCTGGTCCCTGGGGCTGAGTGCCTTCAACATGACCTCCTACCCAGGGATGGATCTGGAACAAGGCTGAGGATACTCCTGTTGTAGGTTGTCAGTCACATCACCAGGAAGCCTCGCTTGTGTGCTGAGAGACAGTAAAACATATCATTTTTCAATTCAAATACTGGAATGTTCTTCAAATAGTAGGTACTTTTATTAGCTAAAGGATAAACCTTCCAACCTTGGCCAGGTGAAATAAACAGGTACCAGCTCAGTCTTAACAACAGACATCTACTCCTCCCACTCCAGCTTAAGGTCCCTGAGGTCAAGACTGCTACAAAAAAGTAGTGCTCAATCTTTAGAAAAGAACACCTGGTATCAACCTCTTCAACATACATTAAGAGCAAATGAGAAAACTACTGTGGGCTATGTTCACAGTCATGTCAAATAATTATAAATTTAATATAATTCTGTACTGAATTGAGCTTCTGTTCCTGATTCATGTAAGCTGGTCCTGTCTAAATTTTTAGGAGAGCTGGCCAATGTGTTTCCAACGGTGAACCTTTTCATACATCTTTACTTTTTAACTCTGTGTGGTGAAGGGGAAATTTCTTTTTTTAAAGAAAAATTCTCATCTGTCACAAATCAATATTTAAATTTTTTTTTTTTTTGGTAGCAGGGATTGGACTCAGGGGTAGTAGACCACTGAGCCACATCACCACTCCTATTTTGTGTTTTATGTAGAGACAGGGTCTCACTGAGTTGCTTAGCACCTCACCATTGCTGAGGCTGGCTTTGAACTCGCGATTCTCCTGTCTCAGCCTCTCAAAGTGCTGGGATTACAGGTGTGTGCCACTACACCTAGCTCCAATATTCAAATTTTGATTTTTTTTTAATAAATTGACAAGTGACTTGTTTGATGTTTTGATGTAAGTACACATATTGGAATGGTTAAACCAATCTGATGAACTTACCCATCGCCTCACATGCTTATCAGAATCAGCATGAATGACTGCAAGTCACAACAATGCCGAAGCCCTATAAAAATGTCTACCTGCTTACTCTCAATTTCTGTACTCACTTCATTATAGACTGATAACTAACATTTTGTGTGCTGAACCCTGTCTGCAGAGTACATCATATAGCACTGACATAGATGATATTCAAAGATATTTTAAAAGAAGTCAGAGAAAGTAATTGTCTTTAACAGGAAGACAATATAAAGTCAGAATATTAAGGATGTAAATATGCTTAAATAGTATCATTCAGTTCTCATTGCTTGTACCGTTTTAAATGTTTTTTTTTTTTTTTTTTTTTTTGGTAAGGGGCAATTGGGGATTGAACTCAGGGGCACTCAACCATTGAGCCAGGTACCCAGCCCTATTTTGTGTTTTATGTAGCAACAGGGTCTCATTGAGTTGCTTGGTGCCTTGCTGTTGCTGAGGCTAGCTTTGAACTTGTGATCCTCCTGTCTCAGCCTCCTGGGCCGCTGGGTTAATGTTTGATCAACATAAAAGTGTCAAGTGGCCCAGACCAAGAGATATCCTATAAACACTACCTACACCAGCACTATCCAACAGAACTTTCTGTGATGATAGAAAGTGTCTTTCTGCACCATCCAGCACCGTAGCCGGCAGTAGCCAGTCATGTGTAGCTTCTGAGCATTTGAAATGAGGCTACTGCAAACTGAGCAACTGGATTTAGAATTTTATTTGAATTTAATTATTTTAAACCTAAATAGCCTCATGTGGCTGGTGGTTCCCATACTGGACCACATAGATCCAGCTCATTATGATAGCAGCAGTAAGGTTTTCAAATAACAATTTTAAAAAGAGGGGACATGCAAAATGCTAAAGAGCAGACCTGCCTGTTTCTAGAAGGATAACACTTTGGAATGTACAAATCCTATGCTCCCTCCTCCTTAACCCGCTGAACCTCTGGGGCTCCCTGGCCCCACTGCTGCCTCAGAGTACATATTTTCTTTCAGCGTCCACAGGGCTATTGCCAGTGCAGCGAATGAATGATGACTGGAGAGCATGGGACCCCTTTTCTTTTAACGGCCCAAGTTAATGAGATCTCTGTTGCTCTCAAGACAGTCAAGGCTGTCTGGCCAAAGTGTTGAACCAAGGTGTTTGTGCCTGCATAGAATTAAGTCACAAGTAAAGCACTTATTTCTGACAGCAGATTTATAATAGGAAAATCTCAGCAGGAATGAAGAGTTGGAGACCCCAGCCACAGGCTTTTCATAAACTTTGCCTTGATTTAGTGACTCAAACAACCAGCAAGAAAGGCAAACTGCAGAGGTAATCCTATCATCTTCTCTCCGACCAGCACTATTCCATCTTCTTGGCTTCCTCACGCTGCTAACATGAATTCAAATCATCTGTGTTTAAAGTTAAACTCGGTGATTGACAGTTCTTTAAAGTCTCAGTCCACATTGAAGATTATTCTAGATATCTATCAGTTATTACTACAAGCACAGTATGATATTCAATACCTACAGTGAAAATTGTTTTTAACAGTGTAATGTCTGATCTGTTTTGAAAGCGATTTTAAAATAAAGAACTAACCATAACCAGGTGGTAAAAATCCAAACATTTCTTCTTTCCCTCCCTCTGCCCTTAGCCTTCATTCTCTCTCTTTCTTTATTTTTCTCTTTGATAGGTGAAAGGGAATTAGGGAAAGGGGATTCAAACATCCCACAAAGTCTGTTCTAACCCATAAACAGGGACATTTTGTTTTTGCAGCCTGTTTCTTTAAAAAAAAAAAAAAAAAAAAGGAAGACTTACAAAACTGAATAAGATGCTTATGGTCATTAAAACTTTTAGTGTTTTATTTCCAAAAGATGCTAGCTAGAGTCACTTGCAAAAACTGCTATTACCTAAGAGGTAATGAAAATATATTCTGATGTGTGAAGATGTGTATGAAGGGAAATTGTTTTGTTTTCTGAGATCCTCAGAGCTGGAATAGCCAGGCCCATAGGAGGTGTTAAACAAATACCTACTGAAGGGACTTGTGAACTTGGAAAAACCTGGATGTACCGCCATATCTCATTGCCTTGTGTAGTGAACTCCAGAAGAAACCTCGATCAGCTTAATCCTGCTCCATGGATCCCACTGGAGCCTCCTGGTTTGGACAAAATGGAGCTCTGCAGGACAAAGAGACTCAGAGGGTCTAATGTGACCTATCATTCCCTGCTCCTCTCTCAACTCAGCTGTACACAGAGCAAGCTCCAAAATGAAGAAAGTAGACACAGGACAAAGTAATACACTAAGGATAAAAAGACAAAGGAAAAAGAGGAAGCACAAGAAAGTGAGAACAGTGAAAATACAAAGAAACACTTGGTTTTTTTCTTTTTTTCTTAAAGGTTGACTTTTTATCATAACTTTATTTTTATTTATTAATTTCTATGTGGTGCTGAGGATCGAACCCAGTGACTCACTCGCACTAAGTGAACGCTCTACCGCTGAGCCACAACCCCCCAGCCCCTTGTTTTTTTAAGCATATTATGTAGCACCTAGAAATTCTATGTCTCTGTTTAACACAAAAAGCTTTTTTGCCTGGTACAGAAATAATGTAGGGCTTACTTCAAAATAGACTGGTGTAAAAGCACTGAGCAGGGCCATGTGTACCTTGAGTTGCTGAGGATTCCACTGGAACCTCTGGGTGAGGAAGGAGGATGAGGTGACTTAGGCTTTGCTAAGAAAGCCAGATAAAAGGAACATGGCAGGATATCTGGGGAGGGGACACCTGAGTCTGGTCTTGAATGAGCATCTTAGTCTTACTTAGATACCTCTGTAGCTGAGTTCCCAGTGACATTTTCAAGATTTCTGTAATCACTACTTGACACTCTCTACCACTAGTGAAAGGACTCACAAGAGGGAAAAAAATATAAACAAACAAACAAAAAAAGTACCTCTTTATGTCAGAAGTGATAAATGCATTAATGATGACTTGGAACAAATCTGAGAGTCAGAAGGACAGAAGGATTCCATCCTAGGTCAGTGGGACTGGCCATAACATTAAAAGGGGGAAAGGAGAAAAACAAAGGAAGGGAGAACACAAGGAAAGAAGAAGGGAGGAAATAGGAAGATGGAGTCTGATACTCTTTTATCAGATTCATTCTGCTGGAGCCCAGAACACACAGCTCAGAATCAAGCAGGCAACCAAGACTTATTAAATAAAAAGATGCTTCCCTGTTTGTCAACTTGTATTTTCCCCCCCATCTGTAAATAATGAAACATGAACAATACTGAGGTAAATTGAAAGGAATCTAGTCCATGCAGTTGCGGAAAGGGAAACATGCACAGTGCGTGGGGACCATGCACGCCAACTCCCTGGCTGGGGTTCCGCACAGTCCCCAGACGAGAAGCAGAACAGGCTCTCAGGACAAACCCTTTTCAGGCAGCTGGTGGCCCCAGGAGCACAACGATAAAGGACACTGCCACGCAGGTGTGCAGTCCCCCCACTCCAGGGAGGGTGAGACTGTCCTGTCGCGCAAAGGTTTTTTCTCTCCTTTTGTTAGCTGGAGGCTCTTGAAAAGCGGTTAAAGCATGACTTTAGGATTGTGTCATAATAAAAAGTATTTTATTTTAATCACCCATAAAAAGGCTGTATTGCGTGTATTGTTGAAAGCTGTCACTAACAACTCTTGGTGACAAAGAAAGGGGGGAGCTGCTTCTCAGATCCCAAACAGACTTCCAAGATCCAAATCCAGAGATTAGCCCACATGGACCCTCAGTGGTCCACCCATGACTTATCATAAGGACAGATGCTTATGCACTGCTTATGAAGGCACATCCCAGCCTTCCTAAAGATGGCCCATGACCTTGAAGGCAGGAAGGGTTTCAGGAAAAGGATGGACCAGGCTAGTTAAGGATGAGATGAATGTCTTTTTGTTTTGTTTTGTTTTGGTACCAGGGATTGAACTCAGGGGCACTCGACCACTGAGCCACATCCCTAGCCCTATTTTGTGTTTTATGTAGAGACAGGGTCTCACTGAGTTGCTTAGTGCCTCGCCGTGGCTGGCTTTGAACATGCAATTCTCCTGTCTCAGCCTCCCTATGTGCTGGGATTACAGGTTTGAGCCACCGCGCCCAGCTGAGATGAATGTTTAATCTGGGAGGCAGGTATGGGGAGGAGAGCCCAAGATTCACTAAAGAAACATCAAATAGGCTGCTTAGGGGAAAAAAATCAATTTTAATTATATCACAAACCTAGGACTGTTGCTATCTATTGAGTAGAAAATAATGATAATAGTAAAGAGCTATTTATGAAAACTTTAAAAGGTATAATCATTGTCACCAAAATACACCATTCTATGTTATTTGGCTTTGTTCATTCTTGGCTTAGCAGATCACTTTATTTTGACAAGTTATGAGAGTAGTCTCAGGGTAAGAAAGATGAAGAAAGACTGAGGGATGCTTCACAAAAGGTAATGAATTTTCTGCATACCTTGAAGCAGAGATGACGCAAAGCCCTATGTCATGGTAATTCCGTAGTTGGCTGATTACTGCGATCTTGGCTGCAGGCCTTTTATGTCCTGAATCTTTTATTGGTGTTTCTAAGCTGATCTTGGTCCTGATTCTCACTCCTGTTTCAAGAACATGATTGTAATTGCACATTTCCTAACTGTCCATGCCATTCTTCTTAATCCTTCCCTTGGCTCTTGGACTGAAACCTGACCTACTGAGTCTCTGGCCACGATTCTCAATTCAGTCTTGCCAAATTCTATTATGAGAATTGCAGATGTCAGAATGGGACAGTGATAAAGGGCCCTCCACATCCATCATTCCTTACTGGTAATATAAGCTACTCATTTATATAAAATGCAATGGCACATATTGGACAGACACATTAGTAAGCTTTTTTTCATTGATTATCCCACATTGAAACACATTTTTGGTCAAAAAGAGGAGGAAGATAAGTAGATAAGTCTATACAGATCCATTAATGTTCATAGAAAAAGCAAACAAAAAAAAATCAAAAACAAAACTCAAAATGAGCCAAAGCAAAGCAAAACTTTGAAAGCATGCTTGGAGAATGGTAAACAGTGACATCTTCATAGTCAAAGTATTTATTTTATAGTCCCTGGTGCTCTTTCAATGCCAAGTCCTTTTAGAAATATAAAAGTATCACAGGGCCCTAAAGTTTTCTAAGCAACCATTTTCCCCATTTCCTTTATGGGATATGTCTTTCTATAAAAGGAACTTCAAGTTGCCTCAGAGGGTGATAAACATGTACAAAGCAGGAGGGGAAGGAAAGAATGCAAAAGTGAATGCATCTAAAAATCCATGATCTCTAAAATACGATTGGAAGCATTTTGTATATGTTTATTGGAAGAAAAGAAAATAAAGGAAGGAAGGAAACCAGGAAGGAAGGTGGGGGGAGGGGAAAGATTAATGGCAAACTATTCTAAGGCCCTTTGTTAATGCTCAGGCCAAAATAAAATCTACTGATGCCCTATTTTGGATTTGTGGAGGGCCTCTTTCCTCTGCACTTCTATGATTCAAGTTCACTTTAGTTACAGTAAAGATTAGTTTTTAGAGGAGGTGGAGCATTTAAATCAGCTGAAAAAAAATCTCCCTCTCTTACATTTACCTGTTCATTATAATCCCTGGCAGCGGTATAGAACGAGAGGAAAAACCTCTTAAATCCTCAGTGGTGAGAATTCCACACTGAACAGCTTTCATCTGAGTGTTGAAAGGAAATCCAGCCAGGCTAGTGAATAGGCCACATCTACCCGTTGTAACAATCCCCCAGGATTTACTTTTTCCTTTTCCAACAATCTCAAGAATGTTTCTTGCAGAAAAGCGATTCTTCATTAAAAGCCAAGTACTCTGCCATGTCAGGCTTAAGAGTGGCCACCAAGGGCCAAACATCCAAATGTGCAGTAAATTAGTTTTCCCCAAAGATGGGGTTGCCAGAAGGTGAATTATGCCTCACTTCCCCCCAGCTCTGACTGGCTCAGTGCAGAGCATTAATGGGTAGCTTGGCGCTTCAAAGATAAGTGTACTTACATGGTGAGCGTGCAAATGCCATTCTGTGTGCACAAGACTGGACCCTGAAAAAGATCCCCAGAGCTACATTTTCTAAGTACACGCACCTCACATGTATTAGCACAAACACTTTCACGTTGCATACACTTCTCTTTGCTCATGTCAATTTGATCTTTGCTCAACCTCCCTTCTCCACAAAATCCAAGTTATCCTCAACTTTCATCATCATCATCATCATCATGATCATCATCATTCACTCTGTCTTGCTATGGGCTACATACGCTCCCATGCCAGTAAAATTGCAAAGAGAGGAAGACCTGGCACCAGGGCAGAGCTCACCTGGGAGACTTTATGCTCCCAGGTGAGCTAAAAGGAAACCAAGAAAAGGAAACCAAGAAAAAATGTAAACCAATATCATCATCATCCTCCTATAAACCTGACAGAAACACTGGACATCTGGGTTAAGCTAACTGCCCATGTACTATTAGAGAATTGATGAACTGGTTGCTTCATAATCTCCCATTTCTCACAAAATCCCCCTCAGTGCTTTTACTTACTCCACATGTTCTGGTTTCCCAAAGTCTATACTTGAGTCAAAATGTGCCTCTTTTTTAAGAATAATAATAGTACTTACCTCAGAGAGCACTTACCTCAGGAGAACTAGATGAGTAAATACATATCAGAGTCTAGCATATCACTTACTCATGCAAAATACTGTATAAATGTTAGATAAAATATTATTTCTACCTACTACAATCCTGGATGCATACAGCCCAAGGCAGATACCCTGAACCTAAGTCTTTTCTGTTCTAAGGAATCACAGATGTCAAGACCCAGACAGTGAACTTTTGAGGCTAACAGGGTTATTTGTACTATGCTTACTATTGAACTTGGTACTGGGACTTTGATGATGCAGTTTGAACCTACACTGATGCTAGAGATGAACAAACACTTCCATGATTCAAAGACATTGACCAACATGAACAACCCTCATCTGTTGTATCCATTTTCCAAAAGCTTAAAGTCCTTCTCAGAACTGCAGCTTCAAACTGACTTTCATGTTGCCATCTCAGGGGGCTCAGTGCCCATCTTTGCTTGAGATGCTACCAACTGCTGTGTCAGGTACATGCACCTGTCAGCCAAGCATATCCTGCTTATTAAGATCAATATATTATTGGCTTGAAATGTCCAATGACCTTGAGAAACTTCTGAGAATTTCTAGAAGATGAAGGCATGGTCACCTTTGGCTTCTCCTTCCTGCCTCTACTGAATTCTTGATCCCTTAATGTGGGTCACAGGGTTTATCATTGATTTCCTCCCTAATGTTTACTCCAAAATGCAATTCATTCCCTTTTCTTGGTTGCTATTTTTAAAACTCACACCCACAGACCTATTTCTGTAGAAGACTCTTGAAGGTTTGAGAGATGGAGAGAATTTATAGTGCACAGTGCAAACCCCTTAGAAATACTTGTCTTTTCTATTCTTAAGAGCTTCCCAGCCACACTACCACAAGACTTAGAGAAAGTTTTTCTTCTCTTTTCTCTCTTTTTCTCTCAGGGTCAAACACCCACCTTGATCCTAAATTTCTCTCATTCTTTTATGCAGAGCATTTCAGCTGCCTTAGCTTCTGTGCCTGCCAAGGCTGAAAAAGAGGGAGCTGGAGAGAGATCACCAGGGTTTAGAGAAATGATGAAAGGAGTCTTGCCCACTCCTTTATCTGGGTGTAGGACTTTCTCAGGGGTGCAGTGAATAGCACACATGAAAGGGAAGTCATCGTGAGCTATCTTTATTAACTATCTTTCATACTGCTCTTGTTATTTTTACAACAGAGGGAACTGCAACAGAAAGGCTAGTTAACTTGAGCTATTCCTCAAATAGTAAGTTCGTTACCTTCCCCTGGGCTTTTGCATCACTTCTTCTGGGAATCATTACCCCAGTATTCCTGAACTGTCTTCCTGGCTCTCCCCATGCTTCTGTTCTAGCATCAGTCAATAGTGAGGCTCTATACGAAAAGGTCTCTCCTCCCAATTGACCTTCTATGTCTCCTTTAATCTGCTCTTTCTCCCCCCTCTGTAGCACACAGCATCATCTGTATGTACTTGCTCAATTAATTTATTGCATTTCTTCTCTGTCCTCCAAGGAAAATATAAGCTCCATGAGGCCCTTTTTCACTAGTATTTTAGCACCTAGAATAGGTGCACCTAGGTCAGGATAGACACTCATGAAATATCTGTTGTTTGAATGAATCAATTGATGAATGAACTGCAAGTGACAGGGATTATGATGCTTTCTGCTCCACATCAATTTATTTTCAAATGGGGCCTCTTACTCTAGGAGAAGTCTCAGTACTTAAGTATATATTGTTTACATGGACTGCATGTGACAAGAATCACACCTTTTTCTAGGGTGTTCAAGATAATTTTGTGGGGGAGGTGGGATTTTTTAAGACCTTAATTATATTTATCTTTGTGATTATTCAGCACCTCATATCATCAAGCTTATATGTTTTCCCCAAAACTCTAATTCAATGCGACATAGTTCAAACAGGTAGAAAGAACATCTTCCTTTGCTTTATATATCATTCAACATTTTGATGTATTGGTGCCTTTTTAAAACACCCACTCCACTAATCTTTCATGAACAACAAAAAAACAAACATCCACTCCTTTCATCTTCCATTATAAAAAGACTTATGTTCATTTCATTTGAACTAGATGTCTCTTAGGTTACAGAATACCTGATGTTTAACATTTAAGAAAATAAACAATGATAACTTAATGCTTCAGAAACTTGTTAATTTTCCAAAAGTATTTTTTAAAAAAGCCAGAAGGGTATTGTGAATTTATTAGGAGATAGCTAATGTTACATAAGGCTGGTAGGCATCACTTACTTAGAAAAACATACTTTTTTCTTTTATAATCAAGATAAGAATGGGAGCAAATATGAATTTCAATTGAAGGAATGCTTATGCAAAATCAGGAATACTGAGCAGAGATTGAGGATGCTGTAAATTGAGTAGAAATGTTCTCATCAGTCAAGCCGGGAAGCTGCCTGGATCCTGGCTGGCTGAATTTGGCCAGCTGCCCACATAAGAAATAAGTAACAACGTAAAAAGGAAAAATGAATTTAATGCAGTTTGATCAAACTGGGGAAAAGCAGCTAGATTGTTTCTCCATGGGTTCTTCAGATGCAGTTACAATTTACAGAAACAAAAGCCAGGAGATATAAATATGTAGATTGAGTCAGACTGTGCTAGTCAAAGAAGTCAGTTTCAGCTTCCTTGGCGCCTGCCCCAAAGGGGGTAGTTTTGAGTTTCCAATCTCATCACGAGGAAGTTTGGGATTTCTGTTTCAGAAATATTTTATTTAGAATACTTTAGTATTAAACTGCTATTATGATTTATAATAAAATAGGACATTTTTCTAGAGAGAATACAATATAAAATAAACATTGATTTTTAGGAGCAAGTAATACCTCATTTTTTCCCCTCTACTTTTAAATATATACAGATTATTTATTTTACAGTGTTCTGTACAGTGCCTAAAAATACACTATCATACGTGCATTTGATTAAGACCAGGCTCTCCTCAAGAAATTTGTCTGAAAAATAAATATCTCCATAGGGTTGTCCATTACTAATATTTCTCCTGTGTCTATGACTATTTCTGTAGTGTTACTAATCTCTGCTACTGTCACCACCACCATCCCCAACCCCATCTTCTGCATTTCCCTCAGCATTTTATAGTTTACAAAAAGCTTTCAATGCATGACCTCATGAAATTCTTATAACAGACCTATTAGACTCCCAGTCATACCTCACAGTCCATGTTGCAGATAATAAAACTGGTCAGGGACAATCAATAATGGCCAAAGTTAAAAAGCAGCAGAGCCATTATTTGAAGTTGAGTCTCTCTGAGGCCAAGTCACCTTATTCAAGATGACAATATAATGAAAAGAATTCTACATCCCAAAGCAATAAATTGCCATATGTGATTATTCTGCATTTTCCCTGACAGACTAACACTACTCCCTTCTTTGCAGACAACATTTATCTTATCAATATGAAAAGTAATTCTCGATTGCATTAGTTGTAATGTAATGGAGCTGCAAGCAATTGGAGACCCAGAAACTTTATCAAGGTCACCATGATCATGCATGTTATTGTAACTTGAAAAATAGGTAGTTTATCAGATTAGTCTGCTAAAGAAAGCATCCATGAGCAAAGATATGCAACCAATTTGTTATGTGTAAGATATACCCATCTAGACAAAAATGCCTTTTTCCCTTCTGGGATCATGCAAATGACAGAATGGATGATAAGAAAACATAACACACTACTAAGTCTCTCCAGGAGGGAGTTCAGAGCACCCCAAGTTGTGCACACTTAAGGAGTGCCTCGGGCACAAGGAGAGAGAGGTGGGTCCAGTAACAATAAGTAACAGCCCTTTGACTGGAGGAGATAGGCGCAATAAATTAGGCTTCACACAAGCAACATGAGGTTACTGCTCAACCATTAAAATGTACTGTACGATTAACAATTTTAATGTGAAAAGATATATATATATATATATATATATATATATATTGATGTTAGTACAAGTATGTATTGTGAGTGTATATATACATTGTGTATTATGTATATATGAATAGATAATAAGTATGTAAGTACATGGTATCTATTATTAAACAAACACACAAAGAGGACATGAACGTATTAACATCTGTGTAAGAGTTGTATTTATGGTTGCTTATAAGCTTTCTTCTTTTTCTTTTTTCTCACTCTTTACTTCTACAATGAAAATATATTGCTGTTTTAATAGAAAAAAGTATAGTGTAATAAAAATTTTGTGTTTTTGTTTCAGTATTTTGATGAAACATTTAGACTGTTTCAGGGAGCATGACATTTCATCCCTAATTACTTCAGCAAGCATCTCATAAAGCAAACACATTCACCTACTGTGACACCATCATCACACCAAAAAAATTAATGGCAATCTCCTAATATCTTCAAAATCCACTCCATATGCACACATCTTTAGTTAGCCCTCAAATGTCTTTTATAGCTTCTTTTGTATTTTTAGTGAAAATACTTTCTCTGTCTTAATAAATGTTGAGTATATTCTGTTGTTAACCATAGGCCCATTATGTACATTAGCTCTCTAGAATTCATTTTCTGCATATCAGAAACTTTGTATCCTTCTATCAACCTCTCCTTATTATCCCTACCATATGGTCCCTCAACTAACATTCTACTCTCTGTTTTTATGAACTTGATTTTTTTAGATCCCTTATATAAGTGAGATAAGACAATATTGTAGGGCTTATTTTAATAATGTCCTAAAGGTTCATCTATGTTGGTGCAAATGACAGGATTTCTTTCTTTTTAAAGGCTGACTGATATTCCATCACATACACAAATACACACACACACACACAAACACATTTATTTTTCCATTCATCTGTAAAAGGACATTTGTTTTTATATTTTGGCTTATTGTGAATAGGACAGCAATGAGCTCTTATGTCTGTTTAGAATCTTTTAACCCAATGGAGCCTGTCCCAAATCATCCCCTAACATCTCCCACATACACTTTGAAAAATGGCATTTGTTAGAGGAACACTGGATGTGGCATGGGGGAGGTGGGGGGCAGGAAGGGGAATGGGTGTAGTAAAGATGGTTGATTGAGATCGTCATCACTACCCTTGGTGCATGTATGAAAACACAACTGGTGTAACTTTATCTGGTTTGCAACCAGAGAAATGGAAAAACTGAGCTCTATATATGTGCTATGACTTGAAATGCAATTAAATAAACTAAAAAAAGAAAAAGAAAAGAAAGAAAAATGGCATTTGTCTCTAGTAGACTTTCACATTCTTATAGAATGTTCCACATTCTGGCTATATCTGTTTGTTTCCTCCTGGAGCTATTATATTTTTAATCTCTAAAACTTGTTGGAAATTAAAACTTTCTTGTCCTCTGCTTTTTAAATAGCACCTTGTTCTTGCTTTCTGGGTGTATGATGGTCTTGTATTACTCAAAACATATTAATCTTAATGCTCTTTTTTTTTTTTTTTTTTGGTAATTTTCTCTTGTTATTTGCATTATGTTTTGCTACCAGATTTTTTTCTTTCCTTTTTGTCTTTTGTCTCTGCTTTGGGTGTTTTAAAAATATACCTTCTTTCACTTGAAAACCAGCTACAGATGAAAACCCAGCCACGCGGGGTTGTTATCTATAAATCTGGGAAGAATTTTAATGTCAATTCTCAGATTCTGTAAACATTCCAGAATCTTACTTTTAGGAAGAACTGTTCAGATTGTAGCTATTATATTTGTAACTACCACTGATGCAAGTTTAGGGAAAGAATTCATTACTAACAACTTAGCTACCATTTTTTTAAAAAAATTTTTTTAGTTGTTGATGGATCTTTATTTTATTCATTTATTATTTGTATGTGGTGTGAGAATCGAACCCAGTGCCTCACACATGCTAGGCAAGCGCTCTACCACTGAGCCCCAGCCCCAGCCCACTTAGCTACCATTTTGGCATCAATTTCCGCATTTTCTTCTCCTTCCTATTATATCAGCCATGTGTATGCTTGAGCCACATTAGGTTTCTTATTTTATATAGCAAATACATATATTTCATTAATTTCTCAATAGCACTTTTAATATATTCTTATATATAATTATATATTCTTAAATATATATTATATAATATAACAATACAATTACATAATATATATGATATATACCCTATGATTCTTATTTCATACACACCATTATTGATTTTAATATTTTCTTGCTTATATGATAGCTGAAGGAGAGGGCTGTGGAAAATTTAGGTATATGGGGTCACGTCTGATAAGATCCTATAATGAGGTGGAGGAACTAGTTATCTAAGCTATTATATATTTCCATTAAGACGAAAAGAGGGCTGGGGCTGGGGCTCAGTGGTACAGCGCTTGCCTAGCATGCGTGAGGCACTGGGTTCGATTCTTAGCACCACATACAAAAATAAATAAAATAAAGATATCGTGTCCATCTACAGCTAAAAATATTAAAAAAAAAAAAAAAAGACGAAAAGAAATCCCAAAAGGCCAAATCTCCCCAAATTCTCCATGTATTCATCAACACTTGCTGTCTTTTTCTTCTTTTCCTAGTAGCCATATTGACATGTAGGAGGTGATAGCTCCTGGTTTTTGTTTGTTTTTTGGGTACTGGGGATTGAACTCAGGGGCGCTCAAGCACTGAGCCTCATCTCCAGCTCTATTTTGTATTTTATTTAGAAATAAGGTCCCACCGAGTTGCTTAGTGCCTCACTTTTGCTGAGGCTGATTTTGAACTCGTGATCCTCCTGTCTCAGCCTCCAGAGCTGCTGGGATTATGGGCATGTGCCACTGTGCCTGGTGGCTCCTGGTTTTGATTTGTATTTTTCTGATAATCACTGATGTGGACATTTTTTTCCTATGCTTTTGGCCATTTTTATGTCCTTTTTGGAGAAATATCTATTCAAGTCCATAGGTTATTTTAAAATTAGGTTACTCAGGGTCGTTTCTCCTTACCATTGAGTTGTAGAAGTTTAATATAGGCTTTGTCTCCTCATACATTTTGGAGATAAACCCCTTGCCAGATGTATGGTTTCTCTCGTTCTTGCCTTTTACTCTATTCACCGTTTCCTTTGCTATGCAAAAGCTTTTCAATGGGAGCCCTTGCACACCATTGGGGGGAATACAAGATGGGGAAAAAATTGTGAAAAAACAATATGGCAATTCCTCAAAAAACAAAAGTAGAACTAACATGATCCAGCAATCTTACTTCTGGGTATTTATCCAAAAGATTTGCATTCAGGATTTAAAAGAGAGATTGAATCCCCTGTGTAAATCAATACACTATTCACAGTAGTCAAGATGTGGAAACAACCTAAATGTTTGAAAGGAAAAGACAAAATGAACGAATAAAGAACATGTGGTATATACAGTGGAATGATATAATATTCAGACTTCAATAAAAAAGAAATTCCACACTGTGCAACAATATGGATGAACTTTAAGGACATTATGCTAAGTGAAATAAACCAGCCACGGAAATGCAAATACAACATGATTCCACTTATGTGAGGAATCTAAAATTGTTAAGTTCATAGAATGAGAGAGTGGATGGTGGTTACCAGATGCTGGGAGGAGAGAGAAACGGTGAGCTGCCAATCAACAGACCTAAAGTTTCTGTCAAGCAAGATGAATAAGCTCTAGTGATCTGCTACACACTACCCTACTTACAGTCAACAAAAATGCACTGCACATTTTAAAAACATGCCTGGAAGGTAGGTCTCCTGTCAAATGTTCTTAACACAGAAGACCAAACAAAATACAAAAACCCAAGGAAGTCTCAGGGTCTGCTTTTCAATTCTGAGATGCTCAGAAGTGGTTTTTTTAAAGTTGTAGTTTCATATATATTTATCTTAGACCACTTTTCTATTAATATTAAATAGAATTGGTATCCCCAAGTGATGGTAAGAGGCGGCACCTTTAAAATTCAAGGAAAGGCAAGAAGTCAGACGGAGATTTACAAAATTTTTCTGTAAAATCCCCCGGTAGATAACAGAGGTGATGATACTGGCATAGGATAAGTCCCTTTCAGTGCTGGGAGTTATTTGTTGAATGACTATGGTGTTTATAATGTGGACTTGCCTCCATTCTCTGCATGTAATAAAACCAGAACAACAATATAACTGTGTTTATAAGAAATAAATTTTTATTATATCATTTTACATATATATCATTTTACATATATATCATTTTTTATATAACTGGATATGTAACTGATTGGTTTGCAATGAGCTGTTATAGTATTTCATCTGTGCAGCCACAGTTTTCAATAATAGACATTAAGAGTCTTGGTCCTAGAACTGCTAAGAAGAAATTCCTGCTTCGATGCTGATTATGGTTTGTTTGCTTTGTTTTTTCTTAATAAGGGTGAGAAAGGAAGGTCTTGTCTGTAATTTATTATGTGCCCTCTAACACCTAGCAGTGTACCTGTGTCTTTTAGAGGAACTCCAGAAATACCTAGTGACCCTCTATTACTCTCAGAACGGACAACACGGTTTCACTTCTTGCAGTCATTAAGACTGGCTTTGGTTGGTGGTTTGCAGGTTATTTTCCTCTGTCTCCACATAGTCTCGAGTCCAAGAAATTGAATAGCAGAGTTTTCTCTAGTCATTTCCCTCTTTTTCTCTGTTCCAAGGCCACCGGGCAATTATTGCTGGCACTGACATAAAGATAATTATCACTGGCAAAAATCTCTTCTACCTACTGTAAAGAATATGAACTGCGATTGTTTTCTAGATAAATCTTTCTTTGGCACCAATGAGTCACCCCGGACTGAATTTATGAATTAAGAATAGGTAGTTCTGAGTGTTGGGTTTCATTTCATGCTTCTTCTTTTACCACCACCAGGCTGAAAATAAATATAGCTAAGAATAGAGAAGCAAAAGCTGTGGGAGGCAGAGCAGGCACAGCCTGAAGGGGGGCATCTTAGGAAGTGTTTACATGATTTCATGTGAGGTCTAAAAAAAACCAGTGTGTCACTACCTTTGGAGGACTTTCATGTCACCTCTACAAGAGTGTGAACAGTGTGCTTCTCCTGAACAGAAATTTTGATGTATTTAAAAGACTGAAAATATAGCCTCTTCCAGGGGCTGGTGCGATTTGCTAAGCTACCAGAAATGTTAATTCACATGACCACTGAATTATTATTTTTGCTTTACTAGAAGCCAAATTATTTCCTTACAATTCTAAAAGATATTATGTTTTTGTACTAGACTAACCCTTTGAGTCATATTCATATGCTGAAATGACTTCAGCTGGGGTCGTCTATATTTTTTCCGGTGATACTTTACATGAACAAGTACCCTGGCATGTCAAGCGCATGAATTTCCAAACTGCTGAAGCCATCCATCTGTTAGGACTCTTATTATTTCTTTTTTATTATTGCTGAAGGATAACAACTAATATTTTGTCAGAAGGGAAACTATAATGTGAATTTTCATACTTAAATCATGTTCTTAAAAAGTTTACACACAAAAATACTCTGAAAGGCTAAAAGACTTTTTTAAAAAAATATTTTTAGTTGTAAACAGACACAATATCTTTATTTTATTTTATTTTTTATGTGGTGCTGAGGATCAGACCCAATGCCCCATGCATGCTAGACAAGTGCTCTACCACTGAGCCACAGCCCCAACCCTGAAAGGCTAAAAGACTTTTAAATGATGTGTGACTATAAGTCTCATTTCTTCTGAGTTGCAAAAATCAGGTATCTCAACTTCAGGCCACTGGAGCTGGAATCAGTTGAAAGGGTAAACTGTGATCAAAATCTACCACTATGGTTTTGAATAAATTACTTAACATTTCTGAGGCTCAATGTCCCCATCTAATGATTGAACAGGTTCAACATGTGGAATCTCCTAGAATATTCAATAGTTTCATGTTCTGAACACATATACTATAATCTTAACGTTTTCTCAGGCTACAGTTTAAGCAGGGACAAGCCTACAAATACCCTATCAAAGGCTACTTCTAATTCCCTCCTCTGTCCCTTAGGTAGAGAGGTTTTCAATTCCACTCACGCCTTTTCCTAGAGAAGACACTGCCTGGAAATCAGAAGCACTGCATGTCTGTTGTGGGTAATGCTCAGTGTCTTAAGTCCCTGACGATATTAATTATCTTTTATTTCTTCAAGTTTGCCATGATTATCATGTTAACTTCCCTGTCATGAACATGTGCCATGTTCTATTTGTGATTTTCTAACACTTGTGGTAAAAAATAGATATTTTTGCCAGTTTTTTATTGCTGCATTATTTTTACAATAAGCTTAAAATAAACTACATACTCATTAATAGGGAAAGAATGAATTTAACTCCATCTACTAGAGATAACATGGGGCAGCGAAACATAACAAGGATGCCAAATCATGAAGGCATATTACTAGATGAAAAAAAGTGAAGCATTGCACAGGATGGGATTACCATGATACTATTTGTGTAAAAATAAAAGGATGTATATACATCGTGCTTAAATTTATATCAGTTTAAATATGTAAAATTGCATAGAAAAAATATCTGGAGCAGGGATTGGCAATCTTTTTCTGTATAGAGTCCGTTAGTGTTATTTTAGGTTTTGTGGGCCATTGAGACAATGCAATAACAAATGAGCATGGCTGTGTTTCAATAAAACTTTATTTACAAAAGCAGTTGGAAGCCAACTTGGCCCTTAGGGCACAGTTTGCTGATCCCAATCTAGAATAATCTAGAATAACACACACTAGCCTGATAAAATCATCATCCATTGGGAGGAATCCAGAATTGATGAGAAGTGGTCAAGGAAAATTTTATCTTTATTGTTATATTTGCATTTCATTAAAAATGTTATTAATAGCTGGGTGCAGTGGCGCAACCTTGTAATCCCAGCACTTTGGAAGGCTGAGACAGGAGAATCTCGAGTTCAAAGCCAGCCTCAGCAATGGCGAGGCGCTAAGCAACTCAGTGAGACCTTGTCTCTACATAAAACACAAAATAGGGCTGGGGATGTGGCTCAGTGGTCGAGTACCCCTGAGTTCAATCTCCACTACCCCCCAAAAAAAAGTTATTAATGAATTACTTCTATAATGTAAAAACTATTTTTAAAAGTAATTGAAATGACAATAACAAAAGAATAATTTAAGAAGATTTCACCTGACATTTAAATTCTCTGATTTGACAAGAAATCTTTCCAGTAGTCAGCCATGAAGCAACACTCCTGACAGGAAGACCCAGGGCTTTTCTGTTAGCCTTCTGGCTACATTAAAATGCCATAGCCCAGAGCCTGCAGAGCTAAAGGACAGAGAACACTGGGGGAAAATCCCACTTCGAACAGCTCACAGAGACACCAGCCTCTCCAGTAAATGAGGACAAGCTGCCTTGTGTTGTTTCCTTTTTAAATATTTTTTTTACATCAAAAACACATTGCAGGGTAGTGAAGACTTCAGGGACATCCTACAAAAACAGACTACAGAACTCTGATATTGAAAGCCAGCCTCATCTTAATTAACTGCCAGGACTCGGCCACATCCTCCAGGACTAGGTAGCCAATAACAATCTTGTGATTTCTAAATGTGACTGCCATTCAGGTGGAGACCAAATAGTAAGGTTTCAGCTTACCCCTTACAACGTAAACATGAAATTTCAGATATCCATAGCAACCAGACCTCCCTCCACCTTAGACACCTTCTTCAGAAAAGGGGAGGAAAAGGGGTTTATGCAGTGGGTGGCATGTAGACTGTCGCCCATTAGAATGATAACATCGAAACATAAACAGTCAAACCTTTTCATCATTTATTGACAAACGACTTACAAGACTGGTAGTGAAATCCTTTAAAAACCTTTTTGGACATGCTGGAAATTAAGACACCAGCAATAAGTTGACCAGTGATTGTGACGATTGCCACTATGCCTTTAGTAAAACACATTTGTCTGTTTAGCGATATGCCAGGATTTAATAGTGGAACAAAAGCCGAGGGTACCACTATGCCCCAAAGATCTCTATCTGATTTTTATCAATTTAGCAACCAGCTAAGCTAGAGCAAAGTAAAGAACTCCTAGGCTAGGGAACCAGGCTGTGCTGATTCTTAAAAATTTGCAGGCTGTGGATACGGAGACTCGTTGGTCGGCAGATCTTTAAAGGTGGGAAATGAGTGCTGCCTCCCTGGCACACAAGAATTCAGCCTTCTCTTTCACCTTTTCCTTGGGAACTGTTTGTTAAGAGCTGGATATCAGTATTCAGTTCAGTTCACAAAATAGTCACTTCTCAGTGTTCACCAGCAATAGAATGGTTGAATAAATAATATCTTCACATGGTTGAAGGTTACCTAGTCACAAGAGTGAATGAACTAGTACACACAAGACTGTGGATGAGTCTCAAAAATAATGCTAAATAAAAGACACACCAGCTGTAAGAGTGTGTATGATTTGATTACATTTATAAGAAGTTTAGTAATAGGTAAAACTAATTTTTTAGGGTAGAAGAGAGGATAGTGGTTACCTTTCAGGGAAATAGAGACTAAAGGTTGACTTGGTTAGTCAACCTTACTGATAGTCTCCTACTATTTCTCTGAATTCTTGATCTGAAGGCTAGTTGCATGTGTGTTCACTCTAAAAATATCAAGCTTTATATTTTCCTTCCTCCCTCCCTTCCTTCCTTCCTTCCTTCCTTCCTTCCTTCCTTCCTTCCTTCCTTCCAGAGGCTGGTTGCATGTGTGTTCACTCTAAAAATATCAAGCTGTATATTTTCCTCCCTCCCTCCCTCCCTCCCTCCCTCCCTCCCTCCCTTCCTTCCTTCCTTCCTTCCTTCCTTCCTTCCTTCCTTCCTTCTTCTGGCACCAAGGATTGAATTCAGGGGCACTCAACCACTGAGCCACATCCCCAGCCCTATTTTGTATTTTATTTAGAGACAGGGACTCATTGAGGTGCTTAGTGCCTCGCTTTTGCTGAGGCTGGATTTGAACTTGTGATCCTCTTGCCTTAGCCTCCCAAGCTACTGGTATTACAGGCATGTGCCCAGCTCAAGCTGTATATTTCTGATTTGGGTAGTTTCCTGCATACTTATTATATTTTCAGGAAAATTTACAAACCACAAATAGCTCTAATAAAAGTCACTGACCAGCTTACCTTCTAGGCTTTAAATAGGAACTAGGATAACTAGGGTAATCTTCATTCCCAGAAAAGAATAGTCAAGTAAGGGAGATGAACTTCAAAAACAAAATCCTTTTGCTTTATGTAAGAAGGATGGGTCAAGCTTTAGGTAAATTGGTGTTCTGAGAGCACGTGACACTGAGCCAGGCTTGAAGTCATGAGTTCAAGAAGCATAGGGAAAGGAGAAGGACTTTCTAGACCTGGCCCCCTGGAAGGTTGGGGAGCAGCAGGATGAAAGCAGAATACACACAGGAACAGAAAACAAGAATCTTATGGAGTGGGCCTGAACAAATCATAGGTGTCCATCACCTTTACATACTTGTTGAGTACTTCGCAGTCTTTCAAAGAGCACTGCTCACATCCAATTGAAAGGTTCTCATCTTCACAGCATCTCTAAACATTGTTGTACCAACTATGTGACATCAGTAAATTTGGGAAAAGAAGAGGGGAGAAAGAAAGGAAGCCCAACTGCAAACGACGATGCTCAGAACTTGCACCATGGCAGCAACAGTAACCATCCTTTACGCTTTGTGCCTTATATGCTTAGTCTGTTGCATAGTCTGTTGACAACAATTCTAGGAGCTGAGGACTATTATTATATTCACTTGGAAGATGCCCAGACTGAGGCTTAGCTAGGCTGAATTACTGCCAATCACCATATAGCTGTGAGCAGGAGAGCTGCAGCCAGAACCTGGAGGGTCCAGCTCTGAAGCCTGCACGGGTGGTCAATGCTGCATGCACCTTGGGGGATCGGGGACTTGGGGGCAGGGCATCAACACTCTCCTTGCAACCTGGGCAGTACTGGGAGGTCATGGGGAGAACAGACCCAAGACAGTTCCCAAAGCCACCATGGTCAGGACTGTAGCTTCTAGAAACTTAAGCTTCTCCTACTCACATGGGGCTGATTTCTTTTCCAGATGCACTCTCACTCCCAGGGTGCCTACACTGTTGTGGTGGGATCCTTAATGTTTCTAGCACTCTGGAAAACATGATTTTTTGCATAGAGGCAGCTTTAAAAAGTACAGTAAGTGAAAGATCTCAGGAATGAGCTATCTTTGAAATACATGGGGGAGGCTCTCTGGACATCACAAAGGAGGGCTCAGTATCTTCTAGTCAGAGATACAATTTAGCGAAAATGATGGAGAATAGCTGAATGTCACCAGCGCAATGTCTGAAGGCATGTGCTATCCTGAGGGGGGAGGCAAGGAAATGTTCAGATGGAAGGCAGAGGCTTTGCTCTACAAGTCAGACTCTCCTTTTTTGGCCCTGGCTGTTGATTCCACAATGAAGTTCTGATAGCAAAGTGCTGAAAGCAGGCTCAGGGTGGCGGGGCGGGACCCAGGCTTCCTCCGCAGGCCACAACACAGCCGCCTGCTATTTCGGGCCTTGGTTCTGCTACACAGATTCCGCTGCCCTCCATCCTGGCTTGTGCAAAATTATGCGGTGGTTTGGTGAAGTCAACAAATAACTAGAATGAACCACATTTGGGGGAAATGAAAAATCAGCTGGCATGGGGTCTGGTCTTCAGAAGGTAGTAAATAAGGACAGCTATCCTCTGTTACCTCTTATCTGAAGCTGGTTTTAAAGTACTCTGGATTAGTCAAAGGGGAATGAAGGGAAGGGAGGGGAAATGGGAATAGGAATAGGAAAGAGTACAATGAATTGGATATTACTTTCCTATGTGCATATATGAATACATGACCCATGTAATTTCACATCATGTACAACCAGAAGAATGGGAAGTTATACTCCATGTAGGCATAAGTCAAAATACATTCTACTATCATGTATAACTAATAAGAACAAATTTAAAAAAATAAAACAACTTCTTGCAAAACAATTTCCAATTAGCAGTTAAGCTGCAAAAAAATACCCACACGCTCTTTACTCAGACTCACTCATTTTTAATATTTACTCCATTTATTATTATTATTATTTAATATTTTTTAGTTGTAGATAGACACAATACCTTTATTTTTATTTATTTATTGTTATGTGGTGCTGAAGATTGAGCCCAGTGCCTCACGCATGTTAGGCAAGTGCTCTACCACTGAGCCACAACCTCAGTCCCCCATTTATTATTTGTGATCCTCTTTTCTTGCTCTCTCATTCACTCCTCCTCATTCTCCCCAGTACTTCATTTATTTCTTAATTAAGGGGTATACCTTCACATAACAACATAACAGTCACTAATGTCAACAAGCTCAGCATGGATAAAAATGTTTATATCGCATATAAACATAAATCTTAATTGTATTATAAATGTGAATTTATAAATATGAATTTATTACATCTACCATTCATATTTGGTTTGGTCATCTGACCCAATAATGTCCTTCAGGCTCAAGACAAATGCACATATGCCACCTCTTTCATGACCCTATAACCTTACTCCCCATCCTTGACATTTCTCTCTCCCTTTGTGACACTCTTTTTTTTTGGTACCAGGGATTGAACCCAAGGGTGCTTAACCACTGAGCCACATCCCCAGCCCTTTTATTTTTGAAGCGGGGTTTCACTAAATTGTTTAGAGCCTTGCTAAGTTGCTGAGGGTGGCCTCAAACTTGCAATGCTCCTGCCTTAGCTTTCCAATTTTACTCTTACAATTTTAGCTTCCAGATATAACTATAGTTAATAATTCAGTGCAATCATTTTACTCATTTCCATGCATATGTATCAAATAGACACTATCAGTATCATATCATATTCACATACATTTTTGTATCCTATTTTTTTGTAGCCTACGTTACCTTTTTTTTTTTACTTGAAAGTACATAATGACTTGAAATGACATAAGGTGTCATTTAAAATGGCTAAACAGTATTTCATTGTACGGATGCATCTTAATTTATATAATTAGTCTTCTAGTAATAGTATTTCTAGATTTTTTTATTTTATGATATTATAAACAATGTTGTAATGAGCATTCTTGTAGTCTAGTTAAATTTCTTCTCTCATCCTTAATTACTTCCCACAGGAATAATTCCTAGAAATACAATCGCTCAGCATGTGTACTGTTTGAAAATTTATAATGATAAATATTACCAAGCTGTTTTTCAGCAATATGGTGACAATTTTAACTCCTCCCACAATGAGACAGGACACTGCTTCACTCATACCCATTCCAACTTTGGACATAATCTTTGATAATTAAATATGTGCAATATGGCTCCTGGTTTAAATTTGGAATTTTAAAATTTATATATCAGGTTAAACATTAAATAACTTTATTGGAAGTTCTTATTTTCCTTTTATGAGTTTTGGGCTATAAATATTTGAATGATAAAATGAAAAACTAAACGATATAAAATGACATTTAAAACATTATTCCAAATCCAGTAAAATGTAATTCCACTCCATATAATAAAACAGGCATCAGAGAGAAACAAGGAAGGTTTGTTCCAAGTTTATGCACAAATGTCACTGGTGAGCAAAGCTCTTACTCTGCATCTCTAAAAGATCAGAGCATTTTGTAAAGTGCCTGTCAAATTTTGGGCTATTTTCTATTTTCTAGGGAGCTGAATGTTAAAAATCAATAGAAATGTTACCACATTCATGCCATCTTTAGAAGGGTTAGACAGACTCATGCCCACAACATTCAAAGCCATTTCTGTTTAGAATCTTGGGAAGGAACCTATTCCAAACTTCCAGCATCATAGCTGGCAGGCTATAATTTAGAGTTGCATACAGGATAATGTGTATTAGTCCATTACTAAGCTGTAAGTTGACACCAACCTTTGGAATTGCTTTCTCAGAGGAAACATTGAAGAGCCAATGCCTCAATCATTTCCAACAGGGCTGGGAAAAACATTCAAACAACCCATTAGATCCTTTCATCTCACATTTTGATGATTTTCATCAAAAGGGAGGTGGAAAGGGGGTGATTAGACACAAATCTTCACTCTGGTGAGCATCCAAACATGTATTTTTAAGCTCAAGACATTGATAACATATTGGCAAGTCTTGTCCCCACTTATGTGAACCATCCCAGCTGTCCAGAATATCCTAATGGTAATGGACAAGTTTAGAGAGAGGGGACGGGATGGTGAGCAGATACTAAAGCAAATATTGCAATCCATATTTTGACAAGCAAAAGGCATTTTTATGAATACCAACAGAAACCTTAAGTCAGCAAGGATTAGGTTTGAGGTTTTCAGTGGCCAAAGTCTATGCTTATTGCACACTCATTGCAAGATTAGAGGGTTGTTCTTTGGTGATGCGTAAGAGTCTGCAATGATTACACAGGCTTAGCTATAGCCACTTTATCGCCCAGTGACTTTATGGGAGAGCCCATTTTAGGATAGGTCAAAGAGATAAGCTTCTCTTCTGCCCATGCAGTCAGGGTGCTTCTGCCACAAATCAGGGTAGGCCAGACCCTCTAGTCCAGCAGCTGAAAGCTGAAACACTTGCCCCTCTAGCATTGTGTGCCTTTGTCTCCAGATAAACAGAACTGGATGCAAGCTTTCCATCAAAATGAGCTAAAACATGATAAATTCTCCAGATTTTTTTTTCTAATGTGTGACCTAATATATCTCCTCATTCCTTGTTCTCACCAGAAGCAAAAAAATTCTGCATCCCATCTAGCCCAGCACTGGCCAATAGCAACATGACACAAACTGCATACATAATTTGAAAATTTCTAGTAGCCACATTTAAAAGTTAAAAAAGATGAAAGTAATTTTAATGATATATTCCGCTTCATAATAGCCAATACATTATAATTTCAATATATAGTCAATATAAAAACCATTGGGATAGTTTTTATTTTTTCCTACAAAGTCTCCAAAATCCAGTTAATCCCTATAGTGCATTTCAATTTGCATTGCTATATTTCAAGTGCTCAATAGCCCCATGTGCCAGTGGCTTCTATAGTGGAGGGTACATACATCTAAAGATTAAAATGTAATCAGGATTACTGAAGTGATATAACAATAATTTGGTATTCAAAATACAGATGGTTATAATCCATAACCAATCTGCTTTATAAACCCAGCAGTACAAAAACAAAAAGAAAACAAACAAACAAATAAGTTTGGGGAGATGCTCTGAGATCATCCATTCAGGGTCTGCATGTGTTTTTCAACAAGCTCCAAAACATCACATTCCAATGGGGAAAAGCACTCTCAATAGTAGCCCCAAAATACAAAGCAAAGAGTCTCTCTTGTTGTCCCTTGGCAAACAATGACCTGTGAAAAAACTTACAAAAATGCCCGCCTTCCACCATTTTGGTGCAAATTCCTGATGGCCATCACATGAACATGAATTACCTGTAAGTAACTGTCAGGCAAGGCCTAGATTTTAAAAATTGAGTTGGTGGGCAATATTCCATTATAATTTTTCCCTTCACTCATATGCCAGTTGTACAATGAAGTTCTATAATTTCCAAATGTGTGCATTTTGTAGAAAGCAATTAAACTTTCTATGGGAAAGTTTAAATTGCTTCCCCATAATAACATGCCATTGTTTTAAATGTGTAGAGAATTTCTGCAAATAAGCTATAAAATGTTGTTATCCCACAAAAATGATTCTTCGAGTACAGTCTTCCTTCATGTAATACAACCTATAATTTAGTAATAATAATAATACTTTACATGTGGATGGTGCTTTACTGTTTACAAAGCATGGTTTACACTGTCTCATTAAGCTTCACAAGAAACCTTGGGAGGCAGAGATGGCAAAATTTTTACTTCCACTTTTTACTTCCTTCAGGCACATAGACTATATACAAGGTCATTGTAGGGGGTCTCGCTGGCCTTTTGTTTTTTTTTAATTTTTAAAATTGCTATCAACAACTCTTTCTGTTTGCTTGATTAACTGAGGTCCTTTGGTTTTCACCCAGAGGAAGTCAAAGCTCTTGTTCTACCTGATCTTGGTCAAATAAATTCTATTAGTCAAAGCACTTTCTTTATTATTCAGTAAAGTCTAATTAAACAAAATAATGGACTGAAGTCATTTTAAGTCATTTTATATGTAGTCCTGTCTGGTGTGAGAACAGCTAAACTTCTGAAATGTCCTCGCCCTCCAACCAGGAAAAAGGTATGAAGACAAAAGTCTTGTGAAAAAAATTAAAACTCTGATACCAAAAGACTGTATTTAGAGTTTCAGAAAAATGTGCTATGAGCACAGAGTTGGGGCAGTGGGCAGGGAGTTTGACAATAAGAAACAGTGAAGTAAAACACAAGTCTTTAGATGGAACAGAGAACTCAATTCCATTTTTATTAAAAAAAATTAGGGAAACTGAGATGGCTCTTGAAATCACAAAATAATCAATTACATAGCTCTATCTTTGAAAATTATTTCAATTTTTTTTTTTTTTTAAACCTGGAGTCCTGGCTTCACTGGGTGCTGTTTCCTCTGCGTGTACATCTCAAAGTCAAGGAGGAAAATCGGAGGGAACATGTTTGTGCATGGAGTGAAAAATATAGTATTTGGCTAATTATATAGCTGCTACCTATGTCCCAACTCGCTGCCTACACATAAAAGCATGAGGAATCTGGGTATCACAAAAATAGCCCTTCTTGCCCAGTATGGAAAGGAGAAGGACTGGGAAGAAGGACCCGGGCTTCATGTGTGGTTTCTACTTTCTCTTATTGTAAGTGCCACACATGGAGTACAGTAAGAACGGCAAACCGAGCAAAACAGGTTTTGGTTTCCTTAGTTAAACAGCTCAATATAGTTGGAAGTCCCCTCATGCCAAAGCAAGCTAACCAACTGCTTCTTCTCCAGAGGGGTTGGTCTTCTGTGTCCTACAGAAATACAAAGGTTACTGATTTTGGAGTAACATTCGAAATACACTTCAAAATATGTTAGAGCATGTTTAAAGAGATTTTTAAATTACGGAAACTACCTTTTAACCCACTGATATTAAAGAAGAAAAGAAAAAAAAATCCTGAAGACAAATTTGATTTGCTATTTCATTTGAACAAAGATTAAAAATATAGCAGCTGTTTAATTTTATGTCATTGAAATTCCAGTTTCACAGTTTTTAATTGCTACTAGGAAAAATTATTTGATTGCACTTGATGAAATTAAGTTTTGCCTTTTTAATAATTAAACATGGGAAAATTCGAGTGTGTTCTAGTTAAGAAATGTGTGTGTTTAAAAGATGAAGTCGAATCAACTGATACTTTTTTTTTTTACCTAAAGGCTAGATACAATGCAAAGTAATTGCACAAAGCCCTTGCTCCCTTTCTGTACTTATAAAATGACTAAAATATTCCAAATTGTAAGTCTTTACTGGGTTAAAAGGCAACTGTAGGATCGCACTGCTCACAAGCCTATTGCAACAGGAGTCATTTTGGAGAGGAAAACAATATACTGGTCATCAGTCATTGTATGACAGCTTCAACAGTCACTGGTCAATCAACACACTCATAAACATGGTGACCATGCGACTCCCACAATTTCATTTTGGAAGATGACCAGGGTGTCTGCAGATGAGAGAACAACTGGCGAACCCACTAGCTTATCAAAGACTCTGAGATCACACAGAAACTTTTGATAATGAAGCACAAACCATGTGTTTCTTACTGTAGGCAGAAAAATCTGTTCCAGACTGTAGCTGAACACTAAACTGCAAACAGTAAGAAGAGTTAGCCTTGGTACTCAATGAACATGGAGGAAATAATGGATGAGAAAGGGGAGCCAGAGGCCTCTGCCAGCAATTGCTTCTTTTTCCTATAGCTATATGAATATGGAGGGACTTATGATATTTTAAAACTTTCACAGTCATGACAACATGCTACTTATAAAATAACAAGGCCTCAAAAAATCTTGACACATTCATCAATGTCCATGATAAATATTGCATCTCTTATAAACAGTTCCAATTTTTGGAAGAAAAAGTCATTACCTCATGGCAAAAGGAAATATTTGACTTTCTTTTAAAAGCACTGTTTTTATTAATGCAAGAAAATATAATGCCATTCCAATAAAGACTATGGTAAACTTGGCTTTATGAGGTACTATCTTATTAGCAGGGCCTGTACACAGAGAGGGAGAATGTTCTTGACTGAAGGCCAGAGTGGCCACTCACAACCAGGCTGCTTGGACTGTTCTCTAAAGTAGTTACGATGTGGCTGACAATGGAAACTGAACTCTCTCATACCCTGGATCCCCCTATAAACACACTCCATAAAACAGAATATTGAGTATATATGTAAAGACCATCACAATAAACTTACATAATAGTAAAACTTGCAGAACCACTTTCCTTTTATCTAATGTAAAGTCATCTTTTAAAAATCAACCAATAGTTGGGAGAACAAGTACCCTGAGATGGAGGGCCAAGGTATGAAAATAAACTTACTAAAATAAACTTTCTAAAATATTTCCTAAAATAAACTTTTACAATAGTTTAAATTTTGTAGAAAAGTTGCAAAGATTCTCCTCCATATACCTCTCACCCAGTTGTCCCCGTTGTTCATATCTTATATTACTAGGTCATGTGTCACAGGCTACCTTGACACGCCATGATACTTTATTCAGATTTTGCTAGTTTTTTTTTTTTCTTTTTTTTAACCTAATGTCCTTTTTCCATGCCAGGATTCCATCTTGGAGATCATTTAGTCATCGTGTCTCCTGAGGAGCCACTAGATTGTGACAGCTCCTATTTTTGATGACCCTGAGGGTTCAGAGCACTAGGCCTACTCAGGCCTTCCAGATGATACCCCTCTCGTGGAGTTTGTGAAATGTTTCCCTTGAGATTAGACTGGGGAGGAAGACCACAGAAGTGAGGTACCCTTCTTGTCATATCATACTGAAGGTACATGCAATCAATAGGATTTATCACTGTTGATGTTGACCTTGACCCCTGGCTAAGGTAGTGTCATCTGGTTTCTCCACCACAAAGTTGCTCTTTCCCCTGCTTTACATACCATACTCCTTGGAAGGGTATTGCTATGGATAACAGGGGGAGGAGTTATGCTCCACCTCCTTGAAAACAGAATCTACATAAATTGAGGTTCTTCTGCATGGGAGACATGAGCATCTGTTCCCTTTATTTATGTCATTTGGCTATATACTTATAGACTCATGGAGATGTACATTTTGACGACAACCCCAATAATATACTATTTCTTTCATTGATTGAATTATTCAAGCTTTAACCACTGGGAGTTCTTTCAGTTTGTTCCTAACAATTAATAATAATAATAATAATAATAATAATAATAATAATAATAATATATCTTTTCTATTCTTGCTTTAGATTTCCCCCAAAATTATATATGAGAATATTTCCATTTTCATATTGTTTTTGTACTGTTTTAAAAACTAAGACCAGATTCCTCAATTTGTTATGTGTTATCTGTATAGAGAGGACATCGGGCTCAGTGCTTTCCTTGGTCAGTGGACAAACCTTGCCTGGAGTCCAAGTGTTCCTCTAAATCAGAACAATGGCCTGTGACAGGTTTTCTCAAACATTGTCAAACTTTATTCTTTTAGTTTGCTTTACATATTTTCATATTAAGTGTTATTCTATGAAAAGAAGCTAATATTTAAATTATTTTTTTATAAACATCGAACCTAATTAACCCTATGTTTGTGAAATCAATCTGTATTTATGAAACCAAAGTGGAAATCACATGGCATATACAGATGAAATTAGTATAAATATTTCTAGTAAGCCAACCCAGAACCAGATTTTTTCTCACTTTTGCGGAAACCTTTGGGTTGGTGACATTGGACCACTAATCAAATTGCATGTTGAGATTTTGTTTTACTTCCTTGGGATAGCGGAACTTGAAGAAAACATCATTTTGATATTTCAGTAGAATTAAGTGCAAATTTGCAAGGGTCATAGCCTTATATAAATACATAAGAATACATAGCAAAACTCTGAGTTTACTAAGGAGAAAAAACCATCATGGGCGCAATTAAATTGTCATTCATGATTATTTCTGGGTCACCTGCTCTGTGCAGAAGCAACAGCTTCTTCTGTGTCCCTCCCATCTTGTCTGCACAGGCTGGAATGAAAGAGTTTACAAAACCCCTGAGCAGTACTTCTTCAGAAGATCGCCTAAGATTCAGGTTCTGGAACCTTGTCTACACAATGGAAAAGGCATGAATTTAGGCAAATTGAGGCTGTTCCTCAAATGAAAACATTTATGATATTGTTTAAAAGGGGGAAAGTGAATAGGGGGATGTTTAATATAAACATGTCCTCACAATAAAGAATTTAAAATAAGCAATATAAGGAGCCGGGTGTGGAGACTCACACCTGTAATCTCAGCGACTCCAGAAGCTGAGGTAGAATGATTAAAAGTTCAAAGTTAGCTTCAGCAACTTATTGAGGCCCTGTCTCAAAAATAAAAATATAAAATAAAAAGGGCCAGAAATGTGACTCAGTGGATAAGCACCCCTGGGTTCAACACCCAGAACCAAAAAAAAAAAGGGAAAAAGCAATACAAAGGTGAATGAGAAAATTCACTTTATACAAATTTTCCCAAAGACTTAGCAGCCTCTCTTTCACTTCTAGGAAGTCAGTTCATAGCTTTCTTATGGAATTTCTTCAGCTTGACTGCTTTTAAGGTAGTAGCAACAGTCATAAACCAGGGCAAAGAATGGCAACCGTTGCAAAATGCACATAAGCACACAGGGACAGGTGCACACATGGGCACCCACCTCTCTACTTCCCACATCCAGGCCTCGGTAATTGCCCTCATGAACCAGAAGCTGTTTTGCCATGACCAAGACCTGTGGGAGGACCTCTGTTCTTTTTCATTGGTCAGTGAGAGAAAGAAGAGAAAGAAAATAACCTAAAGGAAGACTATAATCCCAATTTGCCCCCCAAATCACAACAGGGCATGGTCTCTAGTGGTCACTTAAGCTGAGGGACTGGGCCATTACATTATGGTTTATAAGGTGTGGAGTGCCATTAAAAAAAAACCTGGCTAGTGAGAATTAAGTTAGTTGGAGGAGTCTTTCACTGAAAATCAAAATTGATAAGATTTACCTGTGGAACAGAAAAGTAAGTAAGATAAGTAGGGGTTTTTTTCCCCCTTAACATTTGAAAAAAGGGAAATGAAGGCAGGAAGGTCAACTGACCTTCTGAAGGCCACCCAGAGAGCCTCTTGGGCCTCAGCTTCTCCTTAAAATAAAGGTTTACTTTAGATACTCAAATAGACATTTTTAAATGTTGTTCAAATCCAAAACCTCAACCACTGGTCCCCATGTTTATAGTTCAGGATTATACAAATTTCCCTTGGTCCTCTGAGGCCTCATCTAAGAGACTTGATTGATGCTCTCCTGCAGCCCCAGGCCAAGGGGCAGAATGCCTCACGGCGCACACAGCCATTAGCTAATGGAAGACATTTTTCATCCTGTGGAAGGACAGATGGCTGCAGCCAACTCCAGGGCCAGCCAAAAGTGGCACCTACCAGCTATGAAGGATGGCGAGTGCCCAGTGCCACAGGGGGAAGAAAAACCACATGAAGCAATGTTCAGATGCACCAAGAATTTTATCAGGATGCTTTTGGCATAAACTGATACCCCTACGAAGATGAATAGCAAGTGTGATTGCCATGGTATTTGGCTATTTTCTACTTCAACATACCATCTTAAACAACTTGTACATGTTCCTGGGTAACTGGAGGGTGGAGAATTCTTCAGAACATTATTATTGGAGGTTCCAGAATTTCTTAGTATGAAGTGCTTAGGTACTGCATTTTCTTTGGAAGGGGCCTAGGGAGAGTGTTGGCTAGAAATTCAACCTGAAATGGTATTTATATGGCAGTTTATAAAATATTGAGGGACTGTCAATTGTTCATCTCAAAGAACCAAGGTGCTGTGGGATGTAAAAGTTCGCCTTGGATCACTTCTTAGCAATGCCACCATGTGCCAGGACACACAGACATGGGAAGAGAGAAAGAATACTTGTGAATCTATAAAATCATTCCTGCCTCTCACTCCTCACTCCCAAAGCTCCCCACACCTCCTCCCCAGCCCACAGTCCAGGAGGCCAGTGTTGTGCAGATATTTTCTCATTGCTGCACCAGGTCAGGGGATAACTGGCAGGGCCAGTTGGAAAGTGAATGTGTAAACAGGTTTTTATTTTCCCCATTTCTGGCTCTCCATGAATAGAACTTTCACATAAGAACCTCAAGCTGATGGAAAAATTAGATAATCATACCCAGTTGCCCTCACTTACCTACTCATCCTTATGGAGGGTCAGCTAAGGGCTCTGCAGATAGGTGAAGCATAAGAGCTGCTTAGTTTTATTGATGTTTTTTGGGATAGGAAGTAGCAGAAGACACAAAGAAACAACTTTGAAGAATTTCAGACAATTTTCCCATTCTGACTGCTTTGACTGAATTAAAATAATTTCCATGTTTTTCAAAGTGCTCAAATCAGGCTGAGCAGTTTTCTAAAAAGTAAGCCAGCAGTGCCCTCTACTGGCTATTTTCTGTACTGTGCAGGATATAAAAGGGCAAGGCAGAGCTGAAGTCCAGAAAAGGTCCGAGGAAAGGCTGCAAGTGCCAAGGAAATTATTGATACCCACATATTAAAGGTTAGATGTGAAACTGTAGCCGTTTCTATAAGTTAAGATAGAGTGCTCTGTCGTGAGAAAACTAGGCCCTTATATGGAAAATATGAAACTCAAATGAAGATCAACTTGGGTCTAATAGAATTCAAATGTCTGCTGATTCTATCGTTTCTTATAAATAAACATATTCAAATATTAAACAAAAATTTCCCCTTTAGTGGGAACTGTACAAATAAACACACAGTGATATTTCTGAAATTCACATAATTTAAGCCAGTTTTTCCATTCACAATTCAAGCTCTGCTTACATATTCCAGTTTCAAATTTAAAGCAAAGAAAAGCTCTATCAAAGGCTTTTATTGGCAATGAAAAATGAAGTCCCAAAGCCCACAGAGAACTGACTTTATATGGGAAATATTTGATTTTAACAAATGTTTTTACATTCGGGAAAAGATAATTTTTACTTAGATACATTCCCATCTGTGGCTAGTTACTTTTAAATAAATATTTTAAATATAAGGACCAGTAGGACTTCTAAATATTCCCTGTTAGGTGGTTCAGATACTTTGGTAGAATGCTGTGTACACTCCCAGACACAAATCAAGTTTCAACGCTTTGAGAGGCCACAGGTTCTTAAAGTAGCCATAGCCAGTTATTTTCTTTCGAGCAACCTCCTTTCTTACTAAGTAGGTGAGCTTGCTTTTTTATTGTTGTTGAACTGACATGAGTGGAGTGAGCAGCCTACCAGAAAGCTTCAGTTTCTCTGCCTGTGAGTTGCAGCGGGGAATTCTTTCTACTGAGATGTCACACTGAAACAGAAGAAAGACTCTAACCCCTTAAATCAGACAAGGAAAATATTGTGACATTGCTAATCCAGGAATTTATATATACAAATTCATGGCCCGTTAGAGTGAAAAGTGAAATTTTCTGATTTAATTTTGTTGACAAAGAGGAATTCCATTCTACTTATGGATTTTATTTCATTGCAATTTGCCAGCATCTTGGAGACAGCAACATTGAAAAAAATACATTGAGTATTTAGAAAGTTTCTTATACATGATGATTCCTACATTGTTATAGTTAAAAAGGAATGGGGGAATCATTTTATCTAACCCCCCTCCATGGGGACATGGCTCCTCTTAGCAGTCAATAAATTGTTTTAAAAAATAGCTTTTCTAGAGGCATAGAGAAAGAAAGCATAAATACTCATAAAATACAAATTAAACAGAAAAATAAAAGCTTTAAAGATAGACCTAATTTCAAATCCCAGCATTTCATTATTATGGTATGGGACTTTGTGCATATTAGTTGTGCCTTTCCGATCCTGTAAATATGCCTCAGAACAGTTGTATTGGAGATAAGCTTCTGGCATATAATGTTCAATGAATGATATCTGTCCCTGCATGTGTTATTATTATGTGTTTGTCCTATACAACTGTCCTCATGACTACACAAAAACATCATGTTTTATGAGTTAGGAAGGACTTAATTATAAAAATAACATGGAAGGAAATGATAGCACATGAAACAGAGCTTACTGGCGTGTTTCATTTAGGACACAGCTGGGATTACTCATTTCAGGGACCTGAGAGGACCAGTGGATCTTGAAGGGCATGGAGTAGAAAATACAATGTGTCAATATTTCTCCTTTACTCAAAAATCAAAAGTATCTTTTAAAAAGAGAAAGAGTAAGTGAATTGAAAAGAGGTGCAATGGGCGATTTCATTTACTCAGTCTCTCTTTCAGGACACGATTATCAGACTTCAGACTGCTCACGCAAGTCTGCTGTAGACAAAGGCCACAGCACCATGTGCCACAGTTGGGCACGGCTGGCACCCAGAGGAGAGAATATGAACTAGAGTTCTGTAAGGAATTCAAGGAAAATATGAATTTTTGCGAACAGCAGTTGCTCAAAGGCAGACTTCATTCTCAAATTGCACGCCAGTGGAGCCACTAATAAATTATTAGGTATCTTCATTTTGAAATGCTTGTCCAACATTAACTAATTTGACCATATGATGTTTTCAAAGGGATAATTATCATTCTCATCTTGCAGAGGGGGAAATAAAGCAGTATGATCATCACATTTAAAAAGGAACATTATTTCATATTATGACTAATATCATATTCCATTACCAATTTTATTAAAGAGTGAAAATATTCTGTCTGCATATAAAAAGACATGGCTGACCCAATCTGGGTAAGGCATGTATTTTGAATTTTTCTTTAATGATTTGCTCTTTTCCTTAATCTACAACCCACAGAAAAAATTTCAAGTAGCTTATAAAAATAACCATAATGCAAAGGAAACAATACATAATGGAGGAAATGCTGATGAAGGAAAATTGTAAGTCCATGGACAAGAACAGCAGCCCCATCCTGCTCAGCTGCTGGAAGGGGATGAATGATGTCTTGTGGGTAGAGGAAATGAATACATATTCATGGCGTCCATAAGATGAAATGGACTTTGTTTTTCCCGGAGTGACAGGTCAGGTGCTCCATTTACCCTTCTTGCCTGGTGTTTCCAGTAAATCTGTCCACTGAGAGCCTGCTGGGACTAATGTACAGTTGGCCACAAAGGGTCCTCCATATCTAAGGGTCCTCCATATCTAAGGATTTCACATTGGGGAGTTTAACCAACGGCAGATGGAAAATATTTTTTAAAAACTTGTGTCTGTATTGAAGAGGCACAGACTATTTTTCTTGTTATTGTTTCCTAAACAACGCAACATAACTAATTACATGGCATTTATGTTGTATTATGTGTTGTAAATAATCTAGAGATGATTCAACTATGGGAAGATACATGTAGGTTATGTGCAAATATTATGCCATTTTGTATTAGGGACATGAGCATGCACAGATTTTATATCTGTGGCAATACCAGAACCATTTCCCTAGGATACTGAGGGATGACTGTATAGAGATCTTGCCACAAAATGAGTCAATGCTAAAAGGTTTGCAAATAGATAGAATGTATGATTCTGCCCAAGATCAGAGCTTCGAAATGGGTGTGCCACTAACAGGTGACAAGCATGTCCTAAGTGACTGGTCTTACTCTGGGATGATGATAGAATACCTTCTATATTGACCCCAGTGTTCCATACAATATTATAATTTTGATGCAGAAAGATAGGAAGCACAAATCCAATGAGTCAAACTAATAACCCCATAGCTTATTAGAGAATAGCCTGCAAATCAAACTCATAACCCAAAAGATTGGTAAGGGTACCATTTCACTAATGTTCTGTGCTATCCACATCTCCCCCTCTTTCAGATGTTTGATATCTCCCATGAAGCTCTGTTTCAGTACTTGAGTTCACTCCCATTCAAGTTTTCACATCATGATAATCTTACCTGAAGGCAAGAACCAGATAATGGAATAAGGTTCAAGGTTAATTTTCATTCCAACAGAGCTCACAAATAACATCCATCTAGGGATCTGAAGATATAACCATACAAAAAGCAGTATTTCCCATCTAAGGCTGAACCATGAACCAGGTTCTGGGTTCCATATAAAGACACTAATTGGTCTTAAGTGAACAAACCAAATAAAAGGCCTACAAAAATATTAATAAATTATATTTACCAATGGAGGTAGACATTAAAGAGATTTAATTAGCTTTTATTTCCTGCCAACTCACAGAAGCTGGTTCTCACGGTGAGCATGGGGGAGTACCTATTTTCAGGGATGCATCAAACCAACCCATTGCCACAATACTAACACAGGAAATCCAGCTCCACCTGCACCCCACAGATCTCTGCTGGTGAGGTGGTCCTCCCACTCTTAAGCTGATCCAGACCCAGCACAGGAAGGACAATGGCTGTGGGTCATTAGTTTCTGATCAGCACTGGTGCTAATGGGACTCTAGACATGGACACAGATTGCCTTTCCTGCTCCTGCCCCCAGTGCTGGCTTGCACCTTGCCTCCTATTGGCCTAAGAGTGGCAAGACACATGCACAGTTAGCACAGTTCCTCTCTACTGCTAGTCAGCTGCCTCGAGGGAGAGCCTTCTGATGAAGAATTGCACGTGATTAGAACAAGATTACTCTCATTGTTAATTGTACACTCTTTATGCCATTGCAAATAAAGAGGTGGCGGTCCATCCTGGGTCACATGCACTGAACACCTTGAACAGAATGAATTCGATGTCAAAGGGAAATGTCCTTATGTTGTGGGCTAACACAAACCAGAGTAACTTCTTAACTCTAGAATGGCCTTCCCTCTCCTTTCCTGGTATCACAATTTGCAAATAATAAATGCTGAACAAGAAGGCTTTAAAACAGTTTGAATTACACATTCATAGATTTGGGTGCTTGCCTATGCACCCTGGAGATAGGGGGCATCCTTCCTAATCTCTGAAGTTGCCTTCTAAATAATTTGCAACTAGTTGCAGTGACCTTAAACTTTAGTTATACATTTTTTTCTAATTTATCTTATTGGTAGTATCCTCATTAGAGTAGTGGTTCTCAAAATGAGGTCCCTAGACCAGTGGCAGTAGGTGCTAACCAAGAGATGATCTGAGAACCTACAACATGGGCCAAGTCTCAGGCCTCACTTGACTGGAAATTCAAAGGATGGGGCCAGTCATCCAATATGAGCAAGCTCCGGGTATTTCTAATGCACTCAAATTTGAGAACCACTACTTTAGTGCACATTATTTCCTGCTTCCCTTGCTGGTTCAACCAGTTCCTAAACCGAAGTTTGGGCCTGTGTATCCTGTTTCTGGTCAGCAAGTTCTAGGGAGTAGTGCCTGGTATTGCCCCCCACCCCCCATCCTTTCTTTCCTTCTCATCTCTGGTCAGCCATTCTTGACACTTGAAGGAAGCAGACAGGTACATCCAAACACTGCCTCAGTGTCATCTCTCTGCAGTTTTATCAGTTCATTTTCTGTTACTATAATCAAATATCTTATGCTGCAAAACTTTATAAAGAAAAGAGATTTATATAGCTCAGCATTCTGGAGGATCAAGGGCATGGTACCAGCATCAGCTTGGGTCTGGTGAAGGTCTCAAGGCAGATGGCATCATGGTGGCAAGAGGGAAAGATCACATGGCGAGATAGGAAGCCAGAGTGGCTGGGGCATGGCCAAGTCTATTATTTTATAACAACTTTCTTGTAATAATTAACTCAGGAGCCCCATTAGACCTTAATCCCTTTTGAAGACATGACCCTAATGAATTTTTATTAGACTCCACCTTTTAAGGGTCCCATCATCTCAATACCGTCGCATTGAGGACTAAGCCTCCAACACAGTTACCTTGGGGGACAAACTACATTCAGACTATAGCCAGGGTCTCTCCACTTAGCCCAACTTCACTCATCTGCCTCATTTTCAGGTTCCAAATTGTTTCCTCACTTTGACCAGACTTCTTCTGGCCATCTCACATTCCTTCCTGGCTTAGATCACTTTCCTTTTGTCACTGACAAGCTCACCTATAAAGTTTCCCTGCTCTATCATCATTTATGAAAACAGGGGAATTATTCAATTTTATTTGTCCACTATTCATACCATGTCCAGCAGCCATCAATCATTCCTGCTGTTGGCTGGGACACCAACCCCACTACCCCAATCCTTGGTTTAAGCTATCTTTCCCAAACCCTTCCAAGCAACCTCCTCAAAAAGCCATACCTCCCAAGCACTGCCGTCACCATCAAGCCTTTCTCACCTTCAGTTCTTAAAGATCACAAGACTTTAATATTCACCCCTGTTTGAAGAAACCCTCATGACAAAGATGGTGATGATGAGCCTGATGGTGGCCAGCGTTCTAATGGCAAGCATTTATTAAATGCCAGTCACGTGCAGCAGCAACTCCTACACTATGATCTGATATAATTTCCAAAACAACCTCCTGAGAAGATGCCAATATTACCTGTCCCACAGATGAAAAATCTGGGGGTTTTCCTATGTCGATGTAGTTCTCTACAGAACTTGAGCCTAGGTCGTATCCTGTAAATAGCCATCATTTTAACATTGATCTTCAGTTACTGTCCCAAATGCCAAGTGCACCTGACCTCTCACTATTCATTATGAGAACACTCTCTCACTGACCCTACTCACAGGCTTCCAAGCCCTTGCTAATGCTGGGCTCTCTGTCTGGGAGGTCCTGTCCTTCCCTTGAGTTTCTCTAGATCTTCCTCCATACCTCAGAGCCCAGCTCAGGTCTTACCACTTCCAGGGATAAATGTCTACATGCATAGAGGAAGGGACAGAGCTGTCAGATGACATAATAGAAAGCAGAGAAGCTCTGAATGCCAGTTAACCTGAGTGGGCGGTGGAAACAGGGGTGCTGAGGGAGTAAGAATCAATTTAGGATGTTGTGGTACTATTTTTGGCATGCTGCAATAATGGTTAGAGTTGGGTGCTGCTCTGGGAGTGACCAGAAGGAGACAAAAGCCAAACAAATATGAAGAAAGCATCCACTGGGTCTAAAACAGAGTTGATACAAAGTGGATGGAAATGGAAGAAGGAGAATTCCAAGTCCTTTTGATACATCAAATAAAGCAAGGAGCAAAGCCTTCATCCTCACAGCATCCCTTTTGGGATGACAAGGTAGGGGTGAGGCAAGGAAAGAGACCAGAGAAAGTCCTGTGAAGAGTTAACAGCACAGAATTTTCCCAGACCCAGGCTCTCCTCCAAAAGTGCACCTGACACAAGGACAAAACTGACCATTTGTTGGGAATCACCACACATTGACGTGCTAATTATATTTAAAGGGACTAGTTCAAAGAAATAATCTTTGATTTTATTTGTCATGACCGTGTAGTAACACTAACCTCCCTTCTCACCCCATGTGTGATTTCTATCTTTAATTAATTAGTTAGTTAATATATTGACTGCTTCCTTTGTGCCAAGCACTGTATTGGGTGCAGAAATCTGTGAAAAAACTAGAAGAATCCCTATGGTAGGCAGAATAATAGCTGCCCCCAAAATGTCCACTCAGAGTCCCTGGAAGGTGTGGCTGTTATGTTACATGGCAAGAGGGAGGTGAGGTTGCCAATCAGATGACCTAAGATAAAGGGGGTATCCTGGATTATCCTGTTAGGTCTCAAGTAATCAAAAGAAGTGGCCCTTTAAGTGTGGAAGAGACAGTTTCTGAGTGCAGTGACATAAGAACAACTTGATGGGCCATGCCTTCCTTTGAAGATTGAATGAAACTGCAAGCAAAGTAATACAGTAGCCTTTGGAAGCTTGAAAAATCAAGAAAACAGTTTCCTTCTTAGGGCTGCAGAAAGCAACACAGACTTGCCCACACCTTGAATTTAGCCTAATCATGCTTATCTCAAACTTCTGATCTCCAGAATATGGTGCATTTGTGGTATTTGAAGCTACTAAATTTGTAGTAACTTGTTGAAGCATCACTAAAAACCTCTGGAAGTCCCTTTGGGAGCTAGTCATCTAACCAGGAGTGGGGCAGACACAGAACTAATAAGCACAGTAAAAATTTGATTAGAAATCAAGGCGGTGACGTGAGTGCACAGATCAGCACTTGGACATCAGCACCCCGGAGCATAGGTGCTTTCTGGGTGTGCAGATGGCAAGGGCTGCAAGACTCAAGATCAAGACAAGACAGCGTAGAAGCAAAGGAATACAGGTGGAAGCAAGCCGTCATTTTAAGTCTTTGATTGTTAAATCAAGCCACGTGTCTGGAAGCCAGGACGTCATTCCATATAAAAGGATCATGGCTCTGGAGTTCTGGCACAAAGAGGTCTGGAGTCTAGAGCTCAGGATGAGCAGAAAGATGGCCCTGGGAGCTCATCTTTTGCTTGTTTCTCCAACACAGAGAGATCATTGTTTATAGATTTACTGGGGCTACATTTGGCGAAGTGACTGCAACAGGGTTGAGGGTAGGTCAGCTCCTCTGCTGGCTGGAGTGAGGTAGAATATATAGAACTATCTGTAACACTTTCAGGTCAGATTATCCTTGCAGTCTGGAAAACAATCATTTAGGGATGTGGCAATGAAGCGAGCAGAGAAGTAGAGAGATGGGGCACGGCTCCAAGGGCAGGTCAGCATATGCCTTTGCTTAAGCATTTGCAATGCTTGAGGGAAAGTGTGCTGTCCAGGACTCAGTGGTATCTCAGCAGAGCCGAGTAGGAAGCTGAAGTACAGGGCCCATGTGGCTTAGTCCCAATCTTGCGGGGGTTATGACATTGCGGGCTCACATACAGGTTCAGTCAGAAGCTTTCCATGTTCAGGACCATCAGGACAGGCTGAGAAACAAGCAGCCTCTAACTTGGGGAAACCAAAATATTCCCACTAGGAGAGGAAATATTTATTCTTCATTCAAGAAATATTTATTGAGCACCTACTAGATGGCAGGCACTGCGCTGAGTGCTGCAAGACAGACAGACTTCCTGAGCTCACAAGACTTACAGATAAATAACCAGATAACTAAATAGTCTATAATAAGAAAATTATACATTATAATAAGTACCATGAGGACATAAACAGTGTGATGTGAGTAAGTCATTAGGTGGTCAGGGATTGGGGAGAAGGCTGAGAAGGTATGATGACCAAGGAGGTTTACGTGTGAACTAAGAGTTGAGGGACAAAAATTAGGGAGCCATTCTGAGGGCTGGTGACAGAGCACACTGGGTGGCATGAAGCAGCTGCAAAGGTGGCTGTGAATTAGGAAAGAAATCAATGCATTCAAAAGGAATAGAAAGGAGACTACTAAAGGTGGGCCTGGGGGCAGGGGGATAGAGAGCAGGTCTGAGAACAGGTGATGCAGGTTAAGGAGTTTTGATTGATTTCTACAGCAGCCAGAAGCCATGCGGGGGAAGGGGGTTAAGAAAAGGAGCAATGTGATTTAATTATATTTTATAAAAATCACTCCAGCTTCACCCCTCCTTCCTTCTACCAGCCCCTGGTTTTCCTCCTTCATGTTTTCTTTGGTGGTCCAGGATCCAAGTTCCTCTACATCCTGGAAGAGGAGAGTGTGAGTTTAATAGTGCCATCCACCCCACACCCCTACTCCAGAACAACTTGGTTACCTGGAAGATGCTTTATAAATATGCGTCTAAATGTGAATAACAGAAGAACTGAATCTGAACAGATCTCCATTTTACATGTAACCTGCAACAACAAGGTCCTTACAGCCAAGGTTGAGGTTCAAAAACATTTTAGAGCTACTGGAGCTCTAAAGAAAATCAAGTTGTGGGCTGGGATTGTGGCTCAGTGGTGCAGCGCTTGCCTTGCATGCGTGGGGCAGTGAGTTCGATCCTTAGCACCACATAAAAATAAATAAAGATATGTGTCCATCTACAACTAAAGAAAAATATTAAAAAAATATATCAAGTTGTGTTTTATTTCTTCCCCGCAAGTTCTTCCAGAGTTTTCAGCTGTTCTTATTTTGCTGTTCTATCACAGGGCTTCTCTCCTCCTCCCCATGAACTTTCTTTCCCTCTCATTTAGAGAGGTGCCTCCAGTCCCACCTGTCTTTATCCTAAGTCTTCATTGGTATTTCATCGTTTTTTACATCCTTTTGTGTCTGGTCCAGTAACAGACTCAGTCTCCCCACCCCCCAACACACACACACACCCTTGGGACACTGGGAAAATTATACCCCATGCTTTCCTTTTTTTTTTTTTTTTTTCTTTGTTGCAATCCCATAGTCCTTCCATCAGCCCCAACTCCCTGGCTTGGAAAGCAGTTTGTGTCTTGTCTTAAAAGGAGTTTCTTTACAAATCAGTAACACATTTAACAAGGTATATTTTACTACCGACTCTTGTAGGATAATGCAGATGTGCTTTCTTTCCAGTGCTTATCTGCTGAAAAGGCACTGAGAATCCCTGCTTGCTGTGTATTTAAACTTTGCAGACTCCTAAGCCAGATGCTGGGCAGCATTACAGGAAGACATAGATTCCTGGGGCTGTTTGTGAGCAATCAAAGATGCTCTCCAGCATCTGGTTCTAGAAGAAAACCTTATCCTTAAGAGGCCAGACTACTGGCCTAAATCCCAAATCCTACAAATTAGCTAGAAAATTGCTAGGGAAATCAGAGAACTGAAGAATTGTTCAGCCAGTCATATTTAGCTATTTGGTACATTACTCCCCTTTGAAGGAACACCATGAATCATTTATTTATTTTTGTATTGCTGATATGAGGCTGTAATATTTTCCCCAAAACATTTCAAATTATCAGTAGTGCCTATCAGTTCTTTTTTTCCAATTTTTTTTTGTAGATGGACAGAATGCCTTTATTTGATTTTTTAATTTTTATGTAATGCTAAGGATCAAACCCCAGTGCCTCACATATGTTAGGCAAGTGCTCTACCACTGAGCTACAGCCCCAGCCCCTATTCGTTTTTTTAAAGCAATAGAAATTAAAAGATACAATATAGTAGATTATAACTCTAGTTACAGGTCACTATTTAAGTGTTAAACATATGCTTATAGACTGACTGAAATGTGGAAAAATAACTAATATGCTAAACTAGAGATATCAGTGATAGAGTTCTATAAACAACTATTTTGTTATTTTGTGAAACTATACATAAAATGTATGCATTTTTATTAAACAGCAGAAGTGTTGTGAAAACCACCATCTACCTGCATGGTTGCCTTAACAAAGCTAAAAATAACAGTTCATAATTTTCTTCCTTAAATAAGATATCCATAGAGGGCTTATCTGAATCTACCAATAGTTTAACACCATTTTGTATTCATTAAAATGTAAATTATAAAAAGTAAACAAAACATACCCAACAATATCCAAAATTTCCACATATAACATTTATTTGAATTTACTTGCATAATTTCCACATGTTGTTTGCATTCCTTTTATTTCCTACCCCTCATATTTTGCATATTTTGTTAGAAAACTGAGCTCAATTTGCTTATGCTTTTCTTATTTTCTACCCAACTGATAATGCTGTTAAAAAATATTTACTGAATTTTAAATAAATATGAAACACTTTCCAGAACAAAAGAAAAAGTTAAATAAGACATATTTCCCTCAATAGACAGCATTATAGTTAAGAATTCATAGAACAAGTATCACACTGATATAGTCATGGTAAAAGTCAGAGAATGGGAACGTGAACTTGGTTTGGAGAGGGCTATAGGAAATCTCTGTGATGAGATGGGTCTTGCACAATGGAATGTGCAGAATCAGGCTAACAGCAGAAGGAATAGCATTGAAAGAATAGGGAAGAGGGAGACACGGGCACAGGGACAGAAATGTGCACTGACTCCTGGGAAGAGCAAGGAGACCAGACAGAAGGAAGCCCAGGGCTTATGTGTGGAAGTGAGAAAGACGTTAGGCAGGTGGATTGGGCAGCTTTGAGTGCCAGCTTACCCTCCTGCAAGAAGAAGCCCTAGCATTTCTCCTGCAAATGTAGAGTCATTCTGAGAATTACATGCTACTTTCAAAAGCACTCATTATGCGACCTGAATTCATATCCAGGTACTCACTTATTTAAGTAATGCCACTTAAAATACTAAAACATGGAGCAAGAATAGGTATTTGTGTTCAAACATTTCTTGCTGTTTTTGCACTACCTGAGAAGTGTGGGACAAGAAAAAGCAAGCAGCTCAGAGATCAACAGCCTGAGCTGTTTTTGCCTGAGCTGCAGGTTTCAAAGGGGATGCTCTGCAAGCAGATCTCAGTAAGGAAGCTGGGAAAGCACAGCTGCTTGGAGAGCTTAAGTGATTTAGCTTAATTCCTCTGTAAACTGTATTTTAAATGACTATGAAACCACACTTCTGTGACTGGTATTGTTTAAAGGGATGGAAGCCCAGTTAAAATGCTTTGGTTTTCTTTCATAAATATTCAGGTTTATTCTATCGAGCCAGGCTTTGTTCCTCAGCAGTTGCTGAGAATCAGCCACTTGCAATCAGTGAAGGCCGGGCTGCCCTCTGCAGATCATGAGGCCTCTGACTGGCATATGTGTTTCATTTTCTTGACGATCTAGTGGACTGTGCTCCTTCAGTCTGCTTGATAATGTGGCTTACTATAAATAAAAGGAGCAAGCACAAATTTGCTTTACCTTGCTTTCTACAAAAATAAATGTTACCCCCATTCCAAAAAATAAAGCATAAAGCTTAGAAGTCTTTCATATCTTGAATACAGCGACTAAGCCTCAATTTTATATTGAAGAAAAAGGCCCATTTTAGGAATAGATGGAAGTGGAAGATAAATCTTTCACCATTATCAGGGTCCCATTATGAACACATGGTAGGAAACACCTAAAGGCAGTGTTTTAAAAAATTATCTGGAAAGTCTGATTTTAATAAGAAAAGAGTGACATGTGTAGAAAAACAGGGAAAGACATTAATAAGAATTAAGCACCCTCACTCTGTGTTAAGTGATCAACACCCTTTATGGACAATATCTCATTTAATTTTCATGAACATCCTATGCAGTAGGTGCCATTCTTCCATATACAGATGTAGAAACCACAGCTCAAAGGGATTAAGTAATGAGATCAAGGTCACAGTTATAGGTGGTGAAACAGGGATGCAAACCCAGGTCTCTCTGGCTCACAATAGCCTATGTTGTATTCATTACACCACATCCAGGAGGTTTCTAGAAATAATAGGGACTTTAATATATTTGACACACAGTTGAAAAGAGCTACTGACAGAACATGTCTATCAGAAAACTTGAGACAGCTTTCTATATCTTTCCCAGAAAAAAAGGATTTTGTAGAATAATCTGCAATGTATTCTCAGTGAGTACCTACCACTGAAAAGTTCTGTTGATAAGAAGTAATCCCCCAAGAAGCATGCAAGCCAAATGAAGTGCTAAGACACAGGCAAGCTAAAAGCTATAATATATAAGAGACAGTATATCATCAACATTAAAATCAATCCTGGAAAGACTACAAAGTTTTCTAATTTGGATGAGAGTTCCTTTTACATTGGGTTGGTCAGTAGAGAGCTCAAAACAAGGGTGAGATTGGGAATTAACTGTAAGGATGGGCAAAACTTCAACCTGCTCAGCATTGTTAAGACCATAAAATACCATCTATAAAAAAGGAAAAAGCAAAAACACACTGGAGTATTATCAGAAGTCTAGCTCCTATCTCTGTCTCAGGAAAGACAAAGTCCTGGAAAATGACTCATGCATCAAAGTATAAATTCTTCAGCCTGATCAGGAACGCACTGTGAGACACCAGTTGGACGAGAGGAAGAGGCAATATTAAATGAACCTCCAAATCTTTAGTTGCTAAGCTTGGGGGAGGAGGGAGAAAGTAGACTCTTTAAGAAAAAGAGTGCATGGATATGGGTCAGCTGCTGGTAGGTCTATAACTCAAAGCATGGAACCCTCTCAACACACCGATTTGTGTTCCTGGGAGCTATCCAGGGTACTGACTGGGTCTATCACAGTCTCTCTGGCCCAGTGGACCAGGGCCTGCCATAGTGTTTCTGCATATGTAACATGTGGACCTCTTTATTTCAGTCACTCTGAAGCTACTGCTATTTATGACTTCAATTAATTCCCTAGCCAACTTATACCTTACCTATTTGCTATCACAGTTTTTAAGTCTAAGCTCTCAATTTCACATTCAAATAGGCATTCCAATAGGTTAAAAAAATAGTGAAGGCATTATAGGTAAAAATAATATTTTGAACAAAGGTCAGAAATAATAAAGTGACCTATTAACTTAAACTAGGTAGCCTCTATAAGGAAACAGTAGAAATAAGCCTCAAAATGTAAGTTGAGATTAACTTATGAAAAATTTTGATTTCAATGATAAGGACTTTTGACTTTATGGGTAGACAGTTTCAGTATTACAAAGATTATTGGTAGAACATTGATGTGACAAAAAAAAAGTCAGAAAAATCAATATGGAAATATTATGCCAATGTGTTAGAAAGATTCATGTGGCAGGCAGATGACCCAAAGAAGGACTTAAAAGAGTTTTTGGAAAATATGCTCTATTTCTAACTGAAAAAGCCTTTGCAGGGATTTGAAGTTATAGGAGAAGAGTTTTCTAAGAATTCAAGAACATATTCATTCTTCTATTTACAAAAGGTATGAAAATATGTTTCCTAGATCAACCAACTTATAAATCCAAAAATTATTTCCTTTTGTTGTGCCCTGTGTCCGTCTTTGGCTGAGAGTGTTTTTCTTTATCTCCGGTCTCCTCCCACTTTTGTTAAAAATAATCTCACCTATTTCTTAATGCTGAATATTTTTGCTATTCTTTTACAGAATTCCCCAGGTGAAGCAGATCATTTATGGCTCTTAAAACATGCCTCCATCCTTCTGTGCCGAAGCCCATCTATCATATGTCTCCAACTTTCATGGATGACCACGTAAATAAAATCTGGGATTAGAGGTCTGAGCTACAGTCCAGGTCCCCATTAGCAGTACTCTGAAGTGATGTCATGTGGATTCTGGATTCTGTGGTGTTGACTGTGTACCATAAGGCAGATGTCAGATTTGGGGCTGAATATTTTTGCTATTCTTTCACAGAATTCCCCAGGTGAAGGAATTAAATTATTAATTAAATTATTAATTTAAATCATTAAATTAAATATATACACAGAAATTTGCATATATGCATATATAAAATATGCACATATGAATTTGCATAAATAAAATTTGCATATATATGCAAATTAAATTATTAAGTCACATATATATGACATATATCTTAAATAAAAGGCTAATGAAGCCTAGTTATTAGCTATACAGATGTACAGTCTGGATGCCTCCAGCAGAATAAGGCAAAGTGGATTAGAAAGCTCACCTAGCCACAAATGTTGGCAAACTGTCCACATACCTCTGTGTCTGCATCTCTCTTTGAGAATTGCTTTCTGCTATGAGCCATGCTCTCCCACAGGAGAGCCACTGCTTCCTAGCATTCAGGCACTCCAACTAACTGCACCCTGCCAATGAGGCCAGTTCTCACTCTTGGAGCCTAATGGGGATTCCAGCTCTGCCTCTACTATTGGCTGTGCTCTCACATAGCTCTGCAACCTCTGTAAGTTTCAGTTTTCTCATCCATCAAGAAAGAATGATTGAACTTACCCCCCACCCCCACCCACCCAGTGTTTTTGTAAGGGTAAAACTAAATAAGGAATCCAAAGCACTTAGCAAGATCTGAAAAATGGAAACATTCAATAAACTGAATTGTGGTGGTAATGAAGTGACCATGATACATCATTTCTGTCCACACAGAATATTTACCTAAAAGCCAATTCTTCCATGGGCTCGAAAACTTTCAACTTTGTCTCCCTGCTAGTCTGCCTCTTTGTGTGCAGGTCTATTCTTTGTCACACAGTCATATCACAATGTCTCTTTATTTCATCTGGATTCCAGTCCTTGGCATGGGGTACCACCCAGCTGGAACCAGCTGTGACTATCCTTGCCATTTCCTACTAGAAGTAGGTAAGGACATTTCAGAAAACTCACAGAACCATTCTCTTCAAAAGATATGCTTTCTCTCACAGATTTGAAGCATGTGGGTATAACAGAGCAAAGCATTTGGGAGAAACAGAGTTTGATCTCAGCTCAAAAATGTGAAAAGTGAGAGGAGGTACATATGCACCCTCCTCCATTGTCCTTACAACCAAAAACACAAGAAATTATTAATTTGCACTACACTTCACATCTTTCCTCAGTAGGATACTTGCTACCAAGATACAGCCATGGTGTACTTTAATATTATGAAGCTGCCTCACTAAGCTTACTTTCAATAAAAATTTCACATTGTTCATTGAGGTCAATACAGGTCCCAAGCTGCTCTGAAAATAGTCAGAGGTTTTGAAAATAAAAACACTGAGCCAGCCAGAGAGACAGCTTTCCTACTGTTCTTCATGGAGGGAAGGTGGGGTAAAGTTTTCACACATGAATTAAACCACACTGGACTAAGATAGGCAGTTGTTTTAATAAACTGAAGACCTGTGACTGGGGTCCTTATAATGGCCTGAATAGAGAATATGTTGCCCTCCCTGCTTAGGGGAGAAAGCACTTGGAATATTTCATTAGGAGGAGGAGACAAGTGGATTTAAAGCATATCATGTTTTTAGAGAACTATTTCCCATGCATAGAAGCATGGTATAAATATTACTTTTAAAATGCCATGTTTCTTACAATGCTGTGTTGCCTCAATATATAACATGAATGTAAACAAGATGTCTGTCAAGCACAGCTATAACATATTGCTGAACACAGCAAACGTATAATATGAACCTATTATTCTTGCTTCCCTTAATGAAAGAAACTAAGGACACTGCATAAATTCTTCAACACATGTTTCACTTCTCCAGCTGCCTTGTGCTGTAGAACATCATGCTAACAAGAAGTGATGCTAACAAGAAGCTAAAACCAGTGTAGCAAATGGGGCATTTAAATATATATAAACATACTAGCATTCACAAAGAAAGGAGCTATTTGGGTGGAATTAAATGGATCCCTAGACAGACATATTTTAGTTTAATATTCCATGTATTTTTCTACATGCTAACTATTTCAGTTCTGCTCAGTGGCAGAAAAAATATGCTGTTGGAGTACAAGAAGTCAGCATGCAATTATCTCCTGGGCTCATATACTAAACACAATTATTTTTGAAAAGGAAAAAAGAAACAGCCACCTGCATTTCACCAACTCTTTTTGGTCACTGTAGAGCCACTCTGAAATACTAATATTTGTAGGCAGCAGCTAAAGAAACAAAAGATGGCACTAATACTAAACAAACCACCTGGCTGCTTATGTGGAGTCAGGAAACCTGGATCATTTTATACACTGGTTTGCTGAAGGCAGAGATCATTTGGTATTGTACTTCTTGCTCTCCTACCCATTCAGCATCACTAAGGAAGTCAGTTACTCTAGTTGATTAAGACCAAATCTACATAGCAGTGACTTCTGGTTTAGATTCAGAATGAAGAAATGGCTGGTCTTTTCACCACTTATCCAGATGTTGACCAACCCTGAAGCAGATGGCAACCCTTATCTAACCATGCTAAGCTTCATTCATCTATTCAGATGCCACAGCCTACATCAGTAAGCACTGTCAGTAAGCCATGCTGTCGCAGAGAACATGATTAACTAAAACAAGCTTCAAATTAAGAGGAGTGTTTGGTTATCTAAAAAGCAATATTTTGAAAACAGTTCAAGAGCAACTTCTGGAGGGGGCAGGGAGGAGATTAGCACAAATTATTCTTAAAAGAAAATGACCAGTTAACTTATAAACTATTAGAAATAATGCCTACTATATACCTTGCTTCAGTCTGAAGTTTATAGTACAGCTCTTATTCATTTGGTACTAACTGTTCTTTTGTGTTGGTGTTGGTGATTCTTTTTAGTTATACATAACAGTTCTTTAATATGGTAAAGGTAGCAAACAGATCCAATGCTACATTCTATTGAACATTCAGAGAATTCTGTCCCTTAGACTATAGCCAATATTATACCTCAGGCTCCAGGAAACCAATCTGATCTTGGCTCAGCTTTTACAGGCAGTCAAAGTTGGTCTGAACAGGTTCCAAAAGAACTCTGCTCCAACCCAACTGGGCACTGGTCAATTATGGTAGAACATCATTTAAGCTGAAGGGGATAGTTATCTAGGACTAAAATCAGCTGGAAACGTAGCTGCTGCCATGTCAGCAGTCTGCCTTCCCCAGGCTCCAGCACACCAAGCTGGACTCCTCTGTCACCAGTCATTTGCCACCAGGCTGATGTGGTTGCTTAAGCAAGAGGATCCCAAGTTTGTTTGTTTGTCACATTTTATTTCTCTTTTCCCGTCATCTAAATCTAAGAAACAACCAAAGAGAAAGTTAAATGCTCTTCTACATTTAAATGTTTTTGTACCAATTTCAAGTGAGAAAAAATTATGTCATTAAATATATTCAACTTCTTTGGAAGAAGCAAAGTATAAACTATAGTATAAACAACACATTCCCTATGCGCTATTCAGAATAAAAAGGCCCTTGGAAGGTATGTGGCATGCATCTTCCCATTAAAATTTTTCATTCAATTTTTACTAGGATTTCTTTGAGGAACAGAGGATGGCTGGCAAAGATTAAATGCCATAGAATGTCCTTTATAAACCAACCAAGACTTCAAGGAAAGCTCAAGTCTGTTACGGGATCAAACCCTCATATTTTCCTGATTTGATATTATTCAAAATAAGTTTTAATGGTAGATGACTTCCACAGGGCAACCATTTTCCACATGGATTTCCAATTCCAAATCTCCTTAGCAATGACCTCAACTTGACTTCAAATATAACGGCGCACATCTAACCTCAAGTGCAGCTTCTCCAGCAAACCCCAGGTTGTCCTTATTTTGCTTTCTAAAGCAATGTGTGTATTGTAACCAGGCCATGATGATGGTAATTATTATATTAATAAAGCTACTGTTCCCTAGAGATGTGGCTTTGTGGTTTCCAAAAGCCTTCTATGCTAGCCAAGGAGTAGGCAAAATTCTTGTCTGGGTTGTTTTGCAATGGTTTGTGGCAAAGAACAGCAGAACGTCATAAGAAGGAAACAAGAATTAAAGGGGAAGGGAAATTTGAAGAAAAATACAAACTAGGATTCCTTTTCCAGTGGTATGCTGAGCACAGGCTCTGAAGACCTGCTGGAAATGAATCCTCCCAATCCACATAGCCTCAGGCGCCCTCTAGAGACAAACCCCCAAGCTTGTGGGCACGAAAGCCATCAGAAGTATTTCTGCAAACTCTTTTTATATCATCATCAGGGCAAAATCATGTGCTTTATGGAACAGATACTTCTTAAGTGCATAATACAAACAAGCTCCTACCGTGATGATAAGCACACTACTTATCTGCTCTTCTTGTGAGTTACTCTAAAATCAGGGGTTTGGGGGGATGATGTGAAAGAGAGAGGGGTAGAATAGAGGCCGGATAATAGTCTGGAGCTAGAAGTATCGGGGGAATATTTATAGAAAAAATAAAATATTCAAAATTTACCCTAATATCTGAAAAAATCTAGTGATATAATTTGTCATCCCTCGACTCTGAATATTTTAACATGTTGGAAACACTGAAGGAAAATGGTGGTTTCTAATACAGTTCACATATAGGGTTATTCTTACCTGTGATTTTATCTATCTATTAATTAATTAATTAATATTTTTTTGATATTGAAAATTGAACCTATGCATGCTTTACCACTAAGCTACATTTATTTTATATTTTGAGAGAGGGTCTGGCGAAGTTGCTGAGGGTGGCCTCAAACTTGCCATTCTCCTGCCTCAGCCTCCCAAAATGCTGGCATTACATATGTGTGCCACTGTGCCCAGCCTACCTGTGCCTTTAAATAGGTTTGTTGGTCGATCTCACCATGTGCCTGAAGAAGCGGTTTTGCTCTCGCCACCAACTCCTGCTCCCTAACTTCATTTTTCAAAGATTGATTGAGAGCTTCAATTTAATAAATCAAAAAATCCCTGGATGATTCTGACTTGGTGGGACCAAGAAATAAAACTTGATAATCTAGAAGAGGTTGAGCCTAGGATTCAATCTCAAAAGAACTGGGTTTGTGGAAAGGCTGACCTCTGACCTTGATGTCATTTAGCTCAAGAGTGACCAGCAGAAGATTCAGATTTAATGGCTCAGGGAAAGATCTAGGCAGCAGTTTGTTTTCTTTCTCTAGTGATTCTAATGTGTAAGCAAAGTTGAAATCTCTATTCAGAGCAAAGTTACTATGCTAGGGGACTCTGGCTCCGGATACAAAATGGTCCCCTCTCCCTTGCTTTGACATTTTAGATGTCTAAAGGGGTTTCTCCATTCATTTAATGAATACCAATGGAGCTGTCTACAATCTGTAAGGCATTGTCCTATGTGGTAATGGTAAGCAATGAATAAAACAAAATCCCCAACTCACAGAGTTTACGTTCCTGAGAGAATAAAATAATATTTTTAAAGTACCTGGAGAGTCTCACAATAAAAAGCCTAGTTTTACTTGGAGAAAAGAAGTGCATATTAATTAAATACTAGATTAAATAATGAGTTTTATGTAGATTATATTGTTTTATAAAGTAAATTTGTTGTGTTTTTTCTTTAAAACAGATTCCCATTCCTATAAAGAAATCTTAGGGACTAACCAGTGGGATACGTAAAACACATCTCATTGTCCAGGACACTAAATTTAATCAATCTCTTCTTCAAGCCCATAGAAGTTTTTCCTTTTACCTGTTTCAACCTGAAAACAGTTATTTATGAAAGAAGACAAACTCACATTCTAGAAGTAAATATGTGGAAGAATGTCAGTGATTCTTTCTTTAGCATGGAGAAGTAATTTTATGGATACTCCTTCCAGATAGGAAAAAAATAAATAAAACAACAAAGTAGAATTTAGATCCTTCCACTGCCTATTTTACTTGCAACCTGAACTTCTGTAGTGACCTTGGTCCTCAGATCCACAAGCAAGTGCCTACTAGGGCATATTTCAGAACCATTTGTCCTTCAGGCCCAACTACCCCATATGTAAGTAGCATATGGAGCACAGGAAGGATAAGGAAACAGGCTGAGGCAAATGAAAATATTTCTAGCCATGTTATCTAAACCAGAGAGAGATCAGAGTCTTGGGACAAGGATCAAAACTCCATGGTGAGACAATCATTTGAAAACCCTGTAGGACTTCCTGATGAACACAAAATCCAGAGTCCCCAGGAGGTGGTCAAGACTGATACTCAAATTATTAACATTTTGCATGTGGCGTTTTTGTTAGGACAAGTTAACCACACGATGGACAATCTGTGTATATTTGCAGATGTGCTCTGCATGGTCATCAAACCTGTATAAAAGGCGAATTCTCAGCTATCTCCACCTGATTCTTGCTGAAGGCAATGTCCAATCAAAGTGCAGAGCTCAGCGAATAAATGAGTTGCTTTGACAGGAAATTCCAACAGCAATTTTAATTCTGATCAGGCTTCAGGAAATGGAAAGAATAAAAACACATCAATTATAGTGACAGGAAGTTTTAAATCACATGGCAAGCAGCTGCTGCCAAAAGATGTGTCTGCCAGCTTTGTTAAGGAGCCTGGTATTTTGGTGTGACCAAAATTTTACACCAAAATGTTATAGGCTGACATCACTCTATAATTGCATGTTATCTCTCTACAAGGGTAAAGAAAATGACACACTACTGAAAGCATATCATTATTATAAAAAAATCACCAACTCCACTGTAAAGGTTTGGAATGCATTAAAAAAAATAAGCACATACACATATACTCCACTGCAAAGAAAGCAAATCTGCCTGATAATTAAATCATGGCCATCCATGGCTGATGAAAATCTTGTTTTATCAACACTCAGGGATGACAACTCATTCCCCCTCATGCCAAAGTCTAAATGATTCTTCCTATCCTCTAGGCCTCCTGTTGAAGAGGCGCTTTCCCTTTAATATACTTTTAATCCAGGTCCCAGGAAAGGATATCTACAAGAAATCTCAGCCAGAAAGAACAAGTCAACACAGAATTAGAAGCACTGTCTGGGGGAGGAGAAAGGTGAGTTAGTCTATGGTACATGGTAAAGGGCCCCCCTTCAAATGAGTTTTAACTCAGAGTCACTCTGAACAAATTATAACATAAATTCACTTTCCTAAGATTTATAAAGTGCCTTTCTATAAAGTTCAAAGGGGCTCAGAACTTTCTCTGGTTTGTTGCTTTTCCTGCTTCCTGCATAGGAACCTGGGGATAGATGTTAATGACCGTGTGCTCATAAATGGCCTGTGGAAGAGGTTATAACTCAAATTCTCCTTTTCCTCACCCAATTAAAAGCTTCCCTTTTTCCTAAAATTCCATGGACCTTGGCATATTCCTCCCTTTTTAACCGATAAAGTCCCAGTTTACCGATAAACTAGAGACAGATTTTTCATGTTGGTCTTAGAAATTAGAAGCAATGGCATTGAAGAAGTATTTATAAGTCCAATTTCTACGTGATTTTTACCCTTTCAGGACATTATACCAATATAGTCAACAAGTCTAACAGTATTTACTAACATTTCACATATATTCGATTTTAGAAATTTTAAAATAAGCCCTTCAGTTGGATTCAGAGTAAATTTTACTTTTTAGCTTTTTATATGAGGATAAATAGAACATGAGCACAATTGGTAAGAAAGATCATTGACTGACATTGTAGGCTCCTCGAGGGTAGGGATCATATTTTAATGCTGCTCATAATTCTCATAACAGAATAACACAATGAAATGATAAGCAGCTTGATTTCTGTTCCCTCCCTGGCCTTTCCTGTGTTCATTTACAGTCAACATGGTTTAGTGGAAAGAGGATGGGACTCTGAGTCAGACCAAGCTGCAGGTGAAACCCCGTTCCATTGTTTAGTTACTATGCAACTTTAGGCCAACTTTTTATTCTCTTTGTCATATATCTTACCTGAAAATGAGAATAATAATAGGACTTAACTCAAAAGGTTGCTCAGAGGATTAAAGGAAGCATTGAATGTAAAGTACTCTGAGATTTGATATACAGCAAATACACTTAGGTTAGGTAATATAATCATACTTATTAATGTTGATAATCCTCACCAGTTTACTCTTTTGCCTCATGTTTTGCCATGATGTCTATGACTCTCTCAAGCTGGCTACATTTCTCCATTAAAAGCACCTTCCTTTTGGCTTTGAGTTTAAGGTACAGGTTCATCACTTGGCGAGCCTTAGCCAATGAGGCTGTAGGGACGTTCAGTCCCTTCTAAAGCCTCTATCCATGTACTGTGTCTGGAATTGCTAAGAATGCAGTTACTCCAGGAAGCAAGCTATTGCCAACCCAGCTTCTTTGCAGTAGCACTGTTTCTGCTGTAATTAGCCCCCACCAAGGATCTGCACTGGCAGTCTGAGGCAGGGAGAGGGTCTGCTTACACCTTTCCTCTCATACAACTTCCTTAGAAGGGGAAGGGTGGAGAAAATGGTTTCTCTCACCTCCCTTTCAATCTGACCCTGAACTTTACTCATCCTTCAAGTAAAAACTGGCAAAAGATAGGATTCCCACACTCCTATTAACTAGAAGAATCTATGAAGAAACGGTCATCAACTAGGTTTAGAAATAAGGCACACACCCTTGCACTTTATGCCTGCAGTGCTCATGTAATGGACTGAATGTATATGTTTCACTTCCCCCAAGTTCTTAGGTTGAAATCCTAACCCCCAAGGTGACAATAGGAGGTTGTGTTTTGTTTGGTGGGTGACTTGGTCATGAGCACAATGCTTCCATGCATGGAATTAGTACACTTATTAAAAAAAAAAAAACAGAGATTCCTTGCTCCTTCCACCATGTGAGGACAAAACCAAAAGAGAGTGAACCAAAAAGAAGAACCTCACTAGACACCCAATTTCCTGGAGCCTTAATCTTGGACTTGCCAGCTTATAGAACTGTGAAAAGTAAATTCTTGTTGCTTATAATTTGACCCAGTTTATGGCACTTTATTATAGGAGCCTGAATGGACTAATGCAGCTAATAATTTTGGATCTCCAAGGATGCTGCGTCTGGGTGAATAAAGGAGGGGCAGCTATATACAAAATCACGTGACAGTGGTATAATCTCACCATACTAAATATTTAGCAAATTTCTTTTTTTTATATATTTTTTAAGTTGTCAATGGACTTACATTATATGTGGTGATGAGGATCAAACCCAGTGCCCCACACATGCTAGGCAAGTGCTCTACCATTGAGCCACAACCCCAGCCCACAAATTTCTTCATAAATAATAGTAGAGGATAAACCTAAGCCATTGTTTGGGAAATGATTATCCATTGAGGAATCAAATAATTTTTCATTTCACTTCAAAATGTCTGTTTCAACCTTTCACAGGGCAGACTGCATCAAGAGATTCCAAATCCAGTTCTCCAAGTCTTAACCCGGTCAGCACACTGTTGCTTTCCTATTTTTGTTTCCTGTCCTTTCTACTTGGCTTTGTTTGACATCTGTCTAGATTAACTCTATTTTTCATTTACATTACTAGTTTTGACAGCTCAAAGAAATAAATCCTTTGAGTCTGGCTGTGCTATTCTTCAGTATTTCCTAGATCCCTAGATTTTGCATCATCAGCAGTCTTTCATACCTAATTCTGTACATTTGGTAGTTGACATTCATGGAGTGCAAGCAATATCATGGCCCTAGATGAAAATGGGGAGTAAGGCGCATGTTCCTAGCCAAGCAATTTATAAGATGATAAAGTCCAGGCAACATACCTTATTACCTTGAACTTTAAGGGAGTTATTGGAAGTGATGTTTCATATTTGTCCTTTTTAGATTCTTAAACAAAGGGTCTAGACATTTGCAAACCAAATCCTCTGGCACCCAAAGGACTTCTTTCATATAGGACCATTGGTGTTTCTGCTAAATAGACATGATGTGTTTCTGTATCTTTCCCCTCTGTTATCCTAAAATTCCAGAGAAAAGGATCTAGAAATGTATGAATAAGACTTTCTTGAATCCCAGGTCTATACTGTGTTAATCAAAGTGTTAATCAAAGTCATTCCTTACTTATGTTTCTCAAATTATCTTCACACAACAGTTGCTTTTTTTGCCCTCTGATTCCTCAATATCACAGCCTTTCAGGATGTCTATTTCTTTGGAAATTAGCCTGTTATGAGAGCACTCCAAAACATACTTGTGCTTAGCAACTAAAACCAGAAATTTTTTAACTCATCTTTTTTTTGGGGGGGGGGGAGTACTAGAGATTGAACTAAGGGACACTCAACCACTGAGCCACATCCCCAGCCCTAGTTTTTTTGTATTTTATTTAGAGACAGGGTCTCAACTGAGTTGCTTAGTGCCTCGCTCTTGCTGAGGCTGGCTTTGAACCTGTGATCCTCCTGCCTCAGCCTCCCAAGCCTCTGGGATTACAGGCATGCGCCACCATGTGCACCACTATGCCTGGCTTAACTCATCCTTTTCAAAGCCCACTGTGCCAAAATATATAGAGTCATTAAGAAACCAAGAAAAGGTGAAATTAATTTAAGAAAGGTTATGAGGAAACCATTTATGAGATAATTTGGAATTTAAGTATTACTTTCTAACAAAATAGATGGCATTTCTTAGAGACTGGAAAGTTTGAGCAAAAAAAGTAAAAGCAAGTGATTGTGGATTTCACCGTCTGGCTTATTCATGAAAATGCTATCAGATTTATTAATTTTCTTTATCTGTGAGATAAGATTTGCATTTCCAATATTATTCCCATCTCTATAGCTAGGAGGGAATTCTTACAATAAAAATACTTTCAAAAACAAATTTTGCCAGAACCTGTGACTAAAGTGTACCATCTATAGGGACAATGGTCACTATGAGATTCTTTAAACTGGAAGGTGTGGCCAAGAAAGACATGTAAGTGAAGAAGCTGGATACATAAGCAATGAGGGAAGAGGGCAGAGTACACATCCCAAGTTATTTAACTTCACATTCTCAAAATAGGGAAGAGATCAAATAAAGACTTTCTCTCCATCGCTCTGCATCCTCTCCCCTGCAGCTTGTTACCCCTCCACATTTAGTGCACCATTCTCAAAAAGATTAAATATCCCAAAACACAGCAGCTCTCCTCAGTCCCAGTTCACCCACTTCATTCTGGTCCTGTGGTCACCTCGTTATTCTCCCACACATTGAGCTAACTAACCTAAGAGACCAAGAGTGTCCCCTATTAAAGTGCAAGCTCAGATGTCACCTATAAGCCTAGATGCCTAAGGACACCCATAAAGCCAGAAGTGGAAAAAAAGCAAAGTTTAAGACTGAGTTTCCCTCTATTTACTTCTCTTACTTTACTACTGGTTCTGATTTTTACTCTTAGACCAAATGTAAAATGGTAAAATAAGCTTTCCTAAATGGCTATTTCCTTTTGAAGCCCACAGTCTGTGTTCGTTTGCTAGGTCTGTCATAACTGAGTCCCACAGACTGGGTGGCTTAAACATCAGAAATGTGTTTTCTCACAGTTCTGGAAAATAGAAATCTAAGTCAAGGTGATGGTAGGGTTGGTTTCTGAGGTCTTTCTTTTTGGCTTGGGAGAGCCCCTTCTCCCTGTGTCTGCACATGATTTTCCCTGTCTGCGTGGCTGGGTACAAACTTCCTCTTCTTATAAGGATATTAGTCATATTGGATTAGGGCCTACCCTAATGACCTAATTTGAACTTAATTAACTCTTTAAAGATCTTTTTTTGAATACAGTTACCTCTGAGGTACTGGAGGTTAGGACTTCAATATACAAATTTGGAAGGAGGACACAATTTAGCCTACAACCCCCTCTAAAGAATTATCTGCAGGTATACCTGCTATTACCTTATAGATTTGTAGCTAAAAGCTATGCTCAGATGGAATTTCAAGAAACCAGTGGTTCTCAAACTGTCATGCCCAGACTCAGTGCACTAACTCAGTGCAAAAACTTCCACTTTTTTAGGAGTGTCAACTTTTAGCACCCACCCCAAACTTTCTGAGTCAGAAATTCTGACTGAGAAATTTGAGAGTGGGGCCAAGCAATTTATTTATGTTTTAACATAATCTTCAGATGATTCCAATACATGCTCACATTTGAGAACCACTAGGACTAACCAAGTGGAAATTTCAACACTTAGAGGTCTTTTGAATGGATTATTCTGATAGGTTCTTTTAGAAAGCAAAGAGTCCTTTAAAATGTGAATAATTTTTGCATTTTGCCTCTTAATTTTTGCCTCTTAATTTTTGCATTTTGAAAATTATGAATTTTAATGATATTTTTATGTAGGAAGGCATATTTGTATTTCATTTAATTAATTCTGATTCATTCTTGACAACTATTTTGAAGCATAAATGCAGGTACTTATGTATGTGAATATATATGATGCTAACCCCTATTTTCAGCTTACTAATTATAATTTGTTCATCAGGTATTGTCTCCTATGTTCTATTTCAATTTATTCAGGTCAAATCTCAATTGCAACTCCCCCAACTACATCTAAGTATTTCCTGTTCCTTGAAAGGAGATCTCCCATGCTCATTGGAAGGCTGATCAAAATTCCTTGTGTCACATTACTTCAGAATTACCAAAATTACAGATTTAAGTGGAGGTCTTTCCAGTTTTTTTCTTCTTATGTTCTAGAATTACAAATAAGTTCAATTGAGAAGACAGATGCTTTTCTGGCAATTTTGTGCCCAGGAATAGAAAAATTACATTTAACAGCTACTAAGTCATGTTTTGATTGTTGTTGCTTTAGTCCCAAATACTTCAGCAGCAAATAATGAAGTATAAGAAACTCAGAGGTGGCCTGCCAAAGTGAATTTTATTTCTTTTGCAGACAACTGGATCTAAGGCAGCTTTTTTTGTGTGTGTCTAAGAAAAATTACACTCATACAAAACACACACACACACACACACACATGCATGTGAGTCCTTTCCTCTTGTGAGTTATTGGAGAACGATGGCAGGACCACTGTACTTTTTTCACCTGAAGAAGCTGGGAATTTACACCTTTTTTGAGCCAATTACATAAGGACCTTTACTCCAATTTTATTTTTCTTTTGAAAATATTTAGTAATCCAAATGACAGATGTTATATGTGACTATTCTTAGAATAATGAAATTTTCTGAAGGCATTCAACCTAAATGGAGGTAGGGCCTTCTGTGCCAGCATAGCAGAGAGAGGAATGGAGGACTAGTGCCCAGCAACCAGGGTCAAATCAAGATCACTGTCATTATTGAATGCTGAGCTGCAGAGATTTATCTTATAGGATGGTAGCTTTCAACATGTCAATGGGTTATAGAATAGGTGACTTTGAAGAATTAAAGCTATGAAACCTCTCCTGGAAAAAAATGCACCCAGGCACAGACACCATTCTAAATATATTAGGGGATTTACAGACTTTAAAATAAAAAAATCTTAACTTTTATTGGGTCCAATCTTAGACTTAATTCAGATATCATCAGAATGGAGTATGACATTAACTCTTTTCTCAAAGATCTGCATAAAGATTATTTTTGCAACATCTGAAACATATGTATGTAATTTTTGTTAAGTCTTTACTATATAAAGAAATCAGTGACACTTATCTTTGCTCATATGGAAAGGTAATAGGAGGTGATGATGGGAGATAAAGATGCAATAAGAGGGGCATGAAAACATTTTGGAACAATTTAAATGAGAGAGATATGGTGAGTAAGAAAAGCTTCAGGGCACTGGAGAAGGGCCTTAATAAGATGGGAAGAATTTAAAAGGCATAGTTGAGTGAGGAGGTGGAAGGGGAGAAGAGAGAAAAGGTATTTCAGGAAAAAGAAACTTGGCATAAAGTACAGTCAGAAGAATGGTTTTCAGAACCTCTTTTGATTAGGGTAGTGATCCTCAGTCCTGGCTGTGCATTCTAATTACTTGGAAAGATTTTAAGACCGTACCCCAGACCAATTAAATCAGAATCCCTGGGGGTGAAGCCCAGACATCTGTGTATTTTCTAAGATCCTCACATGTTTCTAGCAAATAGCCAGGGCTAGGAACCTCTGGATGAGAGTATACACACTGCATTACATAGAGGAGGAAATGACACTGGGTAGTAGGTGTCCCAGGAACAGGGCCCTGATGCTCATGAGGCACGCTGCACATGGCCAGAAGTCCTGGAAAGTCTCCAGGCAGGGGTGACATGGTCAGAACTGTGTTTCTGAATTATTCCTTGTTGAAAGCCACCCTGGCATATGTATTGATCACATACAGATTGAGCAATCACAAATACTGCTTTGACTCTTGTCCATGTCTAGTTACCATGGAAACAAAACACCATCACTCTTAAAAGGCATGTTTCCACCCTGTTCTTTGTGATCATTGCTGCTCCCTCTATATGTTCTTCAAATGAAGCAGGCAGAGGTATCTTTTTGCTTGTTGTGTCTCTATAATCTGGAAGTTTCTCCACTCTCCCCCCATTTTGTCTCTTTGGCCAAGGTTTTCACTATCAGACATGCTTTTTCAATTCGTTAATGTCAAAATACTTTGAGAAAAAACTGTTGCACTGGCTGTGAACACCACCTTGGCTATTTGCCAGCAAGTTGAATTCTCTGAGTTTTAGTTTCCATCTCGCATAGAAGTGAGAACTGTAGAGGAAGTGTGAGGATAGTATGTCTCAGGGCTCGTGATGGGAACTCAATAAAACGTAGCTGCTTTTACTAATGAATGTCACCCAAACCTTAAAAGTAGGAATCTTATATGATCTTTGATAGCTTATTTTTTGTTCACAGAGATTATTTTCATGTCCTGAAAACAGGGGACAGAAAGTGAAGTATATAAATAAAATTTATTTTTCAGTCTTTCTTCCTGTAATGATATTTTTGAAAGAAATATCACTACCTAAAGTCATTTTCTTTTTAAGAAGCTAAGATCAAGTGTATATCTCACAAAAGGAATTCTAAAATAACATGCTATTCAGATGTGGAGGAAAGACAAAGTTTCTAAAAGTGAAAGGATATCGGGTCATTTTGAGTTGGTACAAGGAATCTTTTATGAAAACCTTTGGATACCTAATTAGAATAAGTATAAATGGTAATTTTATGTTGACTTCATTTGATTTCACTGCAACTCTATGAGGTCTTTAATTTTACAAAGCCACCTCAGGGTACCCTGCTGGGTTCTATAAAATCATTAAGACATTGTGATTTTAATATGTGTACTTAATAAAAATGATATTCAAGACTGAATTCCTCAGTGGTGTTTTTATCATTTAAAAAGACTAACAATGGAAGGAAAACGAGTGAGGATGAGTATAATTTCCCTGCCATTCTCCTATCATTATCAGCAAAGATCAATTCCCAGAATTGGAATTTGAATCAATTTAGTCAGGGGACTTCATCAACTCCATCTGTACAGTTGTATTGATTAATTCACCCTTTAAAAATATTTAAGAAATGCAACAGATGGCTTTAAAAAACAATAAATTTCTAGTATTGATATCTTTCAAGGCTTTGCTTTAAATTGATGCTGAGAACCATCTTTATGTATAATTCTTATTTCTTAGAGGAGAACCATTGAAACTAGTTGACCAAATGAACTAAATTTTAAGAGGAAATTCCACAATGGTCTATTTTTTTATATATACTTCAAAGAATAATACATATACCAGATCTTCCCAGCAGCTGCCAGGTTTGAATTTTGTGAAAACCTTTCACTGCCAACATATTGCTGGTGTTGAAATACAATCCATGTCCCTCGCAGCTTTGACAAACATATTTAACACATTTATGCATACGTTAGTTAGTGTAAACATGACTCACTTAAGTAGAAAGGATTTTTTAGAATTTTAATATTTCACCACCGTGTCATTCCACGGAAACTACCTTGAGGCTACTATGAAGGGGTTTCAAGTACCTCTCACAAAAAAACATTACACATTAGCAAAAACCATTCAGTCAAGAAGAATGGCGTACTGACTGGAGGCAACTCTGCAAAGCACATGCATTTTTAATTAAATTCATTAAAAATGCTGTGTCTCTCCATAGATTTGAGGGCAGATAGAACCACTTAACAATAGCCAAGATCTAATCCAGTTTGTCAGATCTAATAATAATACAAGTGCAATTTCTCACACAGGCTCTGCTTCACGAATGAGCAATTGTGATGCCTTTTAAAAAAAAGTAATATTTATAAATTACTGCAAGATTTATAAATTACTGCAAGATGTTACCAGCCCCAGACCATGGTTGCAATTTCTAATTCCAATGAATTGATAAAAGGTGCTATTAATAAAAAGGTACATTTTGGGCAGCTGACATAACTAATTGATCAAGTAATTTGAGTAAAAATACAAAATTTCATAGGAAACCCGGACAGGGATGAAATCACTCAATTTTCCAAAAGCCAGAAAGCCTTGAAAAAAAAGGAGAGACCACAGAACACTTTTATGCCTAACCAAAACCAAATAAAATGATCCCAACATACAAATAGGCTTCAGATGATATAATATGACGAGAGATTTCAACTATGTAGGCAAACCTTTCATTTTCTTACCCAAACATGCCAAGCCAAGGATTACTTAAGTAGAGGAGAGTGGGGAGTTCTATTTCCTCAGTGAGTTGTCTCTATAAGGGTAGAAAGGAAATTTTTTCCCCACCTCTTCAAATTTCACTGTACCTTTCTAAACAAATGCTCAACCTAACACTTGAATCTCAAGAGCTGGGTTACATTAAAGCAAAGTAATTGTCCCAGATGAATGTGAATTTACCTAAGCTGACACTTCCAGTAATGACCACTGAAAGATGCATCACCATGAGCCCACCCAAGGATCCTCACAGCAGCCCAAATCACTGCTTGCTCAGAGCACCTGAAGGTGATGGGGACACTCCTCAGCTCTGCTGACTGACTGTGGAGGTCACCACTGTGAATGAACCGTGCATAGCAGGGAACAGCTGCTTAAGCTCTCTTCTCAGGTACTTGAAGAAATGTGGCCTAGCTCTGTCCTCTTTTTCTGAGGAAAAGAACACATCCCAAAGCTCATCATTACTAAGAAATCCTCGACTTTGGCAAGAACAACATCTCGATCAACTTTAGGATGGGAAAATTGGTATGCATATGTATTTTCTCAATCTGCCAGCAGCCAAATAACATCTAACATTGAAATAGAGTTTAAGGCAAAGCATTTTCCAGTCTTATCCTCATTTTATCTTCACAATATTCTCTTAACTAAAGAGTACACAAGAGACAACGAATTTTGTGATGACTAAACAAATCCAAGTGGCTGCTTTCTGGAAGTAGAGGTCATCATGCAAAACCAGGAATGGGAAGGAATTCTAAATAGTCCCAGCCAAGATAAAAAATTACCTGTAAATGTGGTGTCCTCAGCCAGAGCATGTATGGAACCAGTGGTAATTGTGCAATTAGCAACACACAAAGCAAATCTCACCCCCTGTGACCAGTTAATAAATCACAAACTCATACATGTTTCACCGTATTTTTCCTCTTACCTTGGAATTGATATTATCCAGAATACCATTCTATGCATGGCCCTGTGCCTGACCCAAACTGCTTAATTAATCAGGAAATATGAATAGGCTGCCAGGGGCTGCCATATGACACCAGAGAATAATCAGGTACAGCAAATTAAAGGTTATTCTCACTTTCTTTAAGCCATCAGCTCAATATTATTTCCCATTACTAGAAAAATAAATTAGTCCCAGTCTTCAGTATGCCACACAGACAATGGAAATGACCACTTTCTCTATTAACCACAAGGGAATCAATTTCATACTAAGAGTTTTGGACTGTTGAAAGAGATCAGTTATTCTCCTATAGTTCACAACTACTTTACTTATGAAAAGGAAAGCCTCTCAGTCAGGTATATGTTTTCCTATAACAAAATCATCTGAATTGTTATCAAAACTGAGATCCTGCTCTGACTTATTTATTTATTTATCTATTTATTTATTTATTTATTTAGGTGTCAGGAATGGAATCCAGGGCCTTGTGCATGCTGGGTAAACATCTACCATGGAACTATAGCCCTAGTCCCATGTTCTGACAACTTTTTAAGAAATCTTCCATTGTATAATTGTGTAATAACTGTGATCATGTTTTTATTTGTGTGTGTGTGTGTGTGTGTGTGTGTGTTTCTTCTTTTAAAAAACATCAAATATCCTCTCTCTGGCTCCCTGCACTCACCACTCACTTTCTAATTTGCACAGTTGGTCTTTCCACTCACAGGCCCAGCATTGGCACACACTTTATGGAGAACTGAAATGATGTTTCAGATTTAAACACTTGACTATCTAAAACACATGGAGACCATATAAAGCTCTCTTGCCTCTATTTCCATGTCCTTGACTAATTATTTGTTTCAACTTTCTTGCTTTATGCCATAAGAGCTAAGCATGCCTCTCCTTTTGCCTTCTGCTTGTCACCACTTACTTTATTTTTGTGGATCCTCATCTTCCAAATTACTTCTTCTTCACTTCTTTCATATCACCAAAATATAAGATGACTTTTCATTTAAAAGTTTCAATGCTAGTTGCTTCAAACAATAGAAAGTCAGTGAAGAAAAATAATGGACAATGGAGAATTTCTTTAATCAACAAAGTCCTCAAAAAAATTATTCCCTCATCTAGTTATAATACACATAAATAATCCAAACTCTGCAAATAATGCAATACAGTTTTAAACCACTGTTTCCTAAAAGAAGACATGCTTATTCCCCAGCTTGTACTTGTGATAGATATCCTGAATAGAAACCTTAGAAACCTCTCAAGACAGCAATCCAGATGGTCACCACCAATTCATTTCAGTTGATCTTCAAACTATATTTCTATTTTATAAATAGAAATATACTTCATTGTTGTCTTTTTAAAAGGTTCTTGACAATATGTTACCTCCATGTTTCATATTTTTTATCACCTTAGGATTTTCTCCATTTTTCCCCCCTGATGCCTTCCCAATTCCTTTTTCTACTGAATACATTATTCTCCTGGTACTGTGTTTCACTCTTCTGACATCTCTTTGTAGACCATTGCATTATCTGTTCCAGCTCTAATTTGCTTGCTTGTATTGCTACATATTCCCATCCACATACTTGCCCACTTGTGATTGTTCTTTTACAGGTAGCATCCTTGTGGAGCCATACCTAGAAGGTCTGGTACCATCAAGGTACCCAATTCCATACCCATTCCACCCCTCATTAATAGACTACAGCTGAATTTTATGTCTGCCACTCTATTTTTGTTTTCTATATGTCTTATGACATTTTTGTTCTTCTATTCTTCTTTTACTGCTTCTTTTTGAAGTGAATATTTTCTAATGTAACATCTTAATTTGTAATGATTTCACTCTTATTTTGAGTTATTACCATATCAGTTACTTTAAGACTTACCATAAACATCATACCTTAGGAGGGTCTGTTTCAGATTCATACTAACTTAATTCCAATGAAATATAGAACTGTTATACCCACATAACTATATTCCCTTTCTCCCTTTTTAATACTATTATTGCTGCACATCTATATGTGTTATAAACTGAAGGATGTATTTATAATTATTACTTTCTATAATTGTACATATTTTAAAGGAGAGCAATTATATACTTTTATTATATAGCTTTTATTATTTAACTTTCACAGTTCCTATGCCTGGTTCTCTTTATTTGTTCTTATAGATTCAAATTACATTTATAGTCATCTCCTCAGTCCAAATGCAGCTTTGTTCCCACCCACTTCTTTTGTGCAGTTATTAGAAAATATATTACATTTTTATATATTATAGACCCAACAACATAATTATAGGCATGCTATTTTATATCACTATGTTTTAAATCAGAAGTATGGAAAGAAGAAAATAAGAAAAATATTTATTTATAATATTATAATTACTTATTTATCTCCACATGTATTCTTTGTGTTTTCCTATAGATTTGAATTAGTGTCTGGGGCTCCTTGCTTTTAGAATTTCTTATAAGATGGGTCTGTAGCAATGAATCATCTCAGTGATTAATTATCTAGGAATGTTTTTATTTAACCTTCATTTGTGAAAGATGAATTTGCTAAGTCATGATTTCTGGTTGACAGTTTTTGTCTTTGAGCACTCTGAATGTCTCCCACTGTCTTCTGGTCATGATTGTTTCTGATGAGAAGTCAGCTATTCATCACAAAGGAGATACCTTCATAAGCGAAGATACATTTTCTCTTGCTGCTTTCAGGATATTCTCCTTGTCTTTGGCTTTCAGTATTTATACTTTGATGTGTCTGTGGAACTCTGCATTTAACCCATTTGGAATTTTTTTTAGACTCTTGGTTTGTAGATTAAAGGTTTTCATCAAATTTGTACTGTTTTCATCTATTTTTTTAAAAATTCTTTCTTCTTTTGTTTTTCTCACTTATCCTTCCAGCACTTACATTGTATATACATTGATTTGCTTACTTGTATCCCATATTTTTCTGAACAGTGCTTCATTTTTCTTATTTTTTCTCTGACTTGCATATTGTGCACTATCAATCTATCTTCAAGTTTGTTAAATTTTTGTCAGTTGAATGTACTGTTATGCCCCACTGATAAAATTTTCACTTCTGCTTTTGTATTGAGCTGCAGTTGGTTCTTTTACATAAATATATAATTCCATCTTCATTAATAATCTGTCATAAAATATGGTAATCATACCTTCATTTACTTATTTTAGCATGGCTTCCTTTAGTTTTTTGAAAATACACACACACACACACACACCACTTTGAAATCTTAAATCTATCTGGTTGCTCTCATATATAGTTCCTGTTGCCCACTTCCTGCCCCATCCATGTATGGGTAATATTTTTTGGTTTCTTTGCATGCTTCATAATTTTTTGTTGGAAACTGGCTTATTGTGCACTATCAATTTAGTATAGCAACTTTAAGTACTGGTTATACCTACACCCAGGTTTGTAATTGTTATTTGCTTGTTTACTTGTTAAGTGACTTGGGGGATTATTTTGGTGAAATCTGTTTTCCCCTCTCCCTCATAGTATGAAGCCTTTGATATTGCTCCTTGAAGAGTGCAGTCTTGGGTATATGCATAGCCATTCTGGATGACAGGTTTTTGCAGTTCCTTTCCTAAATTACATCTCCTATTAAGCTCACTAATTTCTGACTAGTTGCTTTATTTTTTTCACCAATGTGCTTCAGCACAAATTTCTCTACAGATTAATCCAATTAAATTCAGGCTCATTAACAGCAGTTTTTGAAATTAGTTTTTTGTTTGTTGGCTGGTTGGTTTCTGGGGCTGGTTTTAAACCTAGGGCTTTGTGTATACTAGGGAAGCACTTTACTACTGAGATACACCCCCAGTCCATTGAGATCAGTCTTTAAAAATTGTTGTGATCCCAGGAGGGTTCACTCCTCTTAGCTGTCTTTCTTCCTTATTCTTTCTGGTAGGTTTGCTGACCTATGTTTTAGCTTGTATGTCTAACACATCTACGAGTACCCTCTTAATTGCTTTACACCAGAACCTTGATTGTTTTGAGAATGTCCTTAGGCTTGAACATTCCTACATTCTATAGCAGTTTAAGTTAGCTTCCTTAGGAGAGATTTTGTGCTCTCTGTTTTATGGCCTGCACTTCTCTCCCTCCTTCCCTGCCCCCTCGGCAAAATCTTTGAATCAAGGCTCTGGAGCTTGCAGAGGGCAGGTTGTACATTTCTCTCTGAAAGACACTTCTACTTTAAGAGTTGGGTTGTGGCAGAGTGAGATACAGCAGTAGTCAACATAGCTTGCCTCTCTCAGCATGGACCTCTGCTTTACAGATGAGTCAGGGTGAAAGCAACTGGGCCCCACTATTCTCAGCATGCTGAACCCAAGGTAAAATCTCCATTTCTCAAGTCAGGGCAGAGCTGAGGAAGAGCACCCTTGACCTCACAGTCACACTTGCCTGGAACTTAGACTCTGCAACAGGTAGCTAGCTAGGGGTAGAATAAGAAATGCTAATATTCTGTCACTCCCAGGAAGATACCATAACCCTCCAACAGGGAGCTGGAGGGACAGGCAGCCCACTTGAATTGGAGTTTCCTTAAAGCTTTATTGGGAGTGGGGAGGAAGAGAGTGGGCTATAGTTTAAACATCACAAACTCTTCCTGTTTTTATCAAGTTTTAGTGAGTTTCCTAAATGATTATTTTCTTATCTATTGTATGCTCTTAGGACCATTTTGAGAAATTTTAAATAGGTATGTGTGAGTTTTATTATTTGTACCAGGATTACTGGGAAACAGATCCATGGAGAATCTCATGCTGCCATGCTGGAAGTGGAATCTTTGTAGCCTTTTTGAACTAAGCAACATATGAATTATTATTCTTGTGGGAACAAAAGGCCTGTTATAATTTTATTTAGTCCTGGCATTCTTGTTTGTGTCATTGATGAAGAGAGATCAGCAGAAACAACTTCTTGCTTAGAAATTAGGAGGAGACCATTACATGACAGGTCTCATTCACCACAAGGTAGGTTGAGCCTTGCAGGGGGTGGTTGGCATGACAAGACAGAAAGAAAAACTGGTTAAGTGCTTCCCTTGGATATTTTGAGGTATGGACACTGAATCAAGACTCAACTCTACCAAGGGGTCAGCTGTGGTGAATAAAAATATGGGCTGAATATAGACTTCGAGGCAAGGGGCTGGGTGGACGATGGGATATGAATTTGGGTTCTGGAGACAATGAAAATTGAGAGGACACCAAGCCATCAAGAGGAAGATGGCCAGTGCTCCCCAGGAACCCTGCTAAAAGAAGAGACCACAAGTTCATCAGCTGCAGGCTTTAGTACTGGGTGCCAGTACCCAGGTGGACAAAGAACATCATGTCAGTGAGCAGCAGAGGTAGCTAGCAAGCTACCAAGGACTGGTACAAGGCCCTCTCATCTTCCCAATTCCACCAAGGCCGTGGGATCATGTGCACCTCACCTCTCTCCCATCTACACTTGGCCATGATCTAAGGAAAGATGAGAGTGAGGCTTTATGAAAGTTAGAACATATCCACCCAAGATTAATGGAACATAGTAACAGAGACTGTTAAAAATAAGAGTGGACCAAGGTTGTTTATTTCATACATTTTCTCCTGACAACCAGTAGTATTATAGACAGCTGCAGACAAAATAAAGGAGCTGAAATCTCTCTGCACTTCTGATTTATAAGGTGAGTAAATTCTGCAGCAACACTAGAAGTCCAATAATGTATGAGTGTGCCAGGCACATAATAAATATTTTTTCTTTGCATCCCTTTTTTCTTCTTACACCAAAGAAAGCATTTTTCCAATATACATTTTTAGCCACCCAGCATCCAAATGCCCTTTTTGGAGAGAAGTGTACCAAAATAGATTAAAAGCAGAGTCATAGTTGCCCCAGACATTATGGAAGCTGTACAGCGGGTAGGGAGATCATTTCTCTGCCTTGCCCACTGCTGCTGACACAGGACCTGGTAACTTAGGTCTAGCTAATGGGCTTCTAGCTCTTGAAGTCTCCAGAGAGCCCTATTAAGGGGGAATTGGAGGTTTTCAAGGCAGCAGTGACTACAGAGTCATTGAGCATGGTCTGAGCATGAAGTTGAGTATCCAGTAACAGCAAGTCCAGAGGTTCAGATCTTCTAACCAGGCAGGTGAAGTGGGTGACCATGCTGTGTTAGCTGCTGTCTCAGACTGCTCAGGTTGCCATGACAGAATCCCACAGACTAGATGGATTAAGGAACAGAAATTTAGCCGGGTGCGGTGGCACAAGCCTGTAATCCCAGCACTTAGGGAGGCTGAGACAGGAGAATCAGGAGTTCAAAGCCAGCCTCAGCAACAGTGAGGTGCTAAGTAACTCAGTGAGACCCTGTCTCTACATAAAACACAAAATAGGGCTGGGGACATGGCTCAGTGATCGAGTGCCCCTGAGTTCAATCTCCAGTACCCAAAAAAAAAGAACAGAAATTTATTTGTTCACAGTTCTAGAGGCTGAGAAGTCCAAGATCAAGGTGCTGAATAACTCAAATTGTGGTGAAGGCTTGCATACTGGCTTGCGGATAGCTGCTTTCTCTCTGTGTCCACACATGGCTTTCCTCAGCATGTGTACATGAAGAGTAAAAGAGATCTCCTTTTGTGCCATTTTTTAAAGGCCAATGGTCCTATCAAGACTCCACCCTTACAACTTCCTTTAACCTAAATTACATCCTAAAGGCTTTGTCTCCAAATACAGTTGCTTTGGAATTGGGGCTTCAATATATGAATTTTGAGGGAACAGAATTCAGTCCATAGCAGCTGCCTAACTTCCTTTCTATTTCCAGCCTAATTCTCTGATTTTTTTCATTAATGCTCTCAAGTAACTTCTACCACCACACCTCAAATTCATTTTCTGTTCAGGTTAACCAGAGGTAGTTTCTATTGTTGGCAATTATGAACCCAGTGGTATAGAAATAACATCAGAAGACAGTCAATTGGGGAACTGGTGTTGGTTATCTGTTTTAGCTGATGTTAAAGAATATGAAAATTCAGTTAGAGTTCAAGAATGAGAACCCATCAGCCATACCAAATGGTTAAATAACATTTTTTCCCCCTGTGGAGATCTTTCATGAAATGTCCACTGCAAAGGAAGATTTTAGGGTATCAAATTGTCAGTGCTATGGAATAATGTGAATGATATAAAGAATTTAAAGACACTAAGGTGGAATGACCACTACTATTGTGTCTGGACAGCTTAAAGAAGTAGATGAGAAGCTCAAACCTCTATATTTTAGCTCAAGGCCTAGGCCCAGCAGGCATTCTGCAGTTTGAAGGAACATTTATAGAACATGTTTTCGCCAAACAAACAGTTTAAATTCTGTGGGTTACTGAACAAAATCTATTGAATTGCCAGTGTCATCAGGTAACTTACATAAAAGTGACAGCAATAATCAGGAAATAGTGGAAAATTGGATGTAGGTAAAAATGTGTAGGCCTGGGAGTGAGTACCCCCAAACTATATTCTGTACTGAATTTTGATGGAGAGTCAAAGAAGACCCATCTTTCTCTCTGCATCTTCATTATCCTTATGTTAGTTTGTTTTTAATCACTGTGACCAAAATACCTAACATAAACAAATTCAAGGAGGAAATATTTATTTGGGGTTATGATTTCAGAGGTTTCAGTCAATGGTTGGCTGGCTCCATTGCTCTGGGCCTGAGGTGAGGCAGAACATTATGGTAGAAGAGTGTGGCAGAGGAAAGCTATCAGCTTATGACAGCCAGGAAGCTCAGAGAATGGAGCTAGGGACAAGTTATAGTCCCCAAGGGCATGTACCCAGTGACCTACTACCTCTACATATGTCCCGCCTACCTACAGTTTCCACCTCCTCCTAGCTGTCCAAGCAGCCACCAGTGGATTAGTCCATAGATGAGGTCAGAGCCCTCTTGATCCAATCACTTTCCAAAAGCCCCACTGTTGTACATGACTGTAATAGGGACCAAGTTTTTAACACATGAGCTCTTGGGGGACACTTAAGACCCAAATTTTAACAATCTTACACCAGGATTGACCCAGCTTTCTGGCTTTATCCTTAGATCTTGACCATCTCACCCTGAACATGAGGCATCATGTCTGTAGGACCCCAAGAGTAAACCGTAGCTGTAGCTGGTACCAACAAAATGTAGTTAAGATATGAGCAGGCCAGAGAATGCAGAACAATTCTTTGAAAATATAGGAAGTAGCCATACTCCAGGAAAGTTTCCATGGGTCTAGTGGTCTGGTAAACTCTCAAATATGTGGTAAATAATTTGTTTCTCTAGTATGAAAAGTCAAAATGCTTGGTCGGCTATTTTGGCTTTTGTAAGTAACATTTCAACATTTGCATGTACTTATTCATTCCATTCACCAGGTAATTCAAAGAGATTTGTACTTTAAAGTGGCCACACCACTTAGATATTATGGTCCAGCTGATCTAGCGGTACCTCAAGTGTTGTGGCAAACCAAACTCTTCCTAAAAGGAGAATTGCAGCAGAGGTCTTCAGATATTAGAACAATAGTATAACCCCTCACTGTATTATCACTCTCCTTTTAAGAGGATAGGTCTTGGTTTGCTCAGGGGCCTCAGTAGAGAATGAGCCTTCACCAGACGATGCCAGGAGACTTTGGAAAACAAACTGCACTATGAATCACAGTAACATCGGACTCACCTGGCCATTAAGTCAGGTGAAGGCACTGTTACTCTATACTGGGTTGAAATGAACAAGTCATGAGCCAGCTGCTCTGACTTCCAGTATTCTTACTCGTGCTGGTCATCCCTCCCTCCACCTAAATAGAAATGACCTGTGACTACCTGTCTGAAAACATCAGTGCCTAGACTGTGGGAAGCTCTAAATTACATACTAGCTCAAGCCAGAAGTAGACTGCTAAACGTAAAACCTCATGTAAGAGTAGACCTAAAGTTCAGTGCAAAAAGAAAGCCACTGTGATTCCAATAGAGGAAAAGAGCTTTGACTAGCATGTCTCAAAGCCCACTTTGCTTGGAAGAACAATTGTATGAGAAAAAGCTCTGTAATTATGCATGGACAGTGACTGGTGAATTGACTAGGAAGTACAGGTGGCAAAAGGTTTAGGAAAAAGTATATGGAGGGAAATTTAAAAATAATCTGGAATGACATGGTATTTCCATATCATCAAAAGTTATGCACTGACTGGCGGGAGCACAGGCCAAGGCCCAGGGCCACCTTCAGGGACAACTGCAGGAGCCCAGCCAAGGGCAGACCTGAGACTGCTAGCTGCTAGTCACAGGGGAACCCAAACCAAGGGGAAGAACTGCCTCTGGGGACCCCTGCGGGACAGCTGGCCTAAGTAAGGCATGGGACCACCCCTAGTTCTGTGCCACAGTTCCTGCCAACCAGCGGGAGCACAGGCCAAGGCCCAGGACCACCTTCAGGGACCACAGTGGGAGCCCAGCCAAGGCCACTCCCACTGCCATGTTGAGTTACCTCCACTACTGCCACCACCATCTTTAGTGGTAGAAGTGTCCATCTGGGGACACCTGCTGGCGACTGGAAGTGAACTTCAATGTGAGATACAGGTAATCTGTAGTGTCAATATAAGATTACAGAATAGAAACTGCAATACCTCAGATAGGCATTCCAAGAAAGAAAGATACATAATCAACATGAAAAAACAAAGGAAGAAAGTGCCCCAAATAAACCAAGTTACTACAATAAGAGAATCCATTGACAGCACAGTTGATGAAATGTCAGAGAAAGAATTTAGAATGTACATAAGTAAAATGATCTGTGAATTAAAAAATGACTTAAGTGAGCAAATAAAGGCAGAATTGATCACAAAGAGATAAGAGAGCAAATAAAGGCAACCATTGATCACACCAACAAAGAGATAAGGTAGCAAATACAGGTAGCAAAAGATTATTTTAAGAAAGAGAGATTGTGAAAGAAAAATCAATCAGAAATTCTTGAAATGAAGGAAGCAATAAACCAAATAAAAAATTCAATAGAAAGTATCACCAGCAGACTAGTTCCCTTGGAAGACACAACCTCAGATAATGAAGACAAAATATACAATCTTGAAAATAAAGTTGACCACACAGTGAAGATGGTAAGAAACCATGACAGAACACACAAGAATTATGTGATAACATCAAAAGACCAAATCTAAGATTTATCAGGATAGAAGGCACAGAATTTCAAACAAAAGGAAAGTGCAATCTCTTCAATGAAATAATATCAGAAAATTTCCCAAGCATGAAAAATGAATTGGGAAATCAAATACAAGAGGCTTACAGGACACCAAATGTACAAAATTACAACAGATGTACACCAAGGCACATTATAATGAAAATGCCCAGCATACAGAATAAGGACAGAATTTTAAAGGCCACAAGAGAGAGGAACCAGATTACATATATGGGGAGACCAATTCGGATCTCAGCAGATTTTTCAACCCAGACCCTCAAAGCCAGGAGATCATGGAACAACCTATACCAAGCTCTGAAAGAAAATGGATGCCAACCAAGAATCTTATATCCAGCAAAACTGAGCTTCAGATTTGTTGAAGAAATAAAAACCTTCCATGATAAACAAAAGTTAAAAGAATTTACAGCAAGAAAGTCTGCACTACACAGCATTCTTGGAAAAATATTCCATGAGGAGGAAATGATAACCAACAGTGAAAATAAACAAAGAGAGAAACTACACTAAAGGAAAGGCCAATCAAAGGAGAAATCAAGTCAAGGTAAAAACCAAAAATAAACCAAAATGACCAGGATTACAAATCATATTTCAACAATAACCCTGAATTTGAATGGCCTAAACTCATCAATTAAAAGACATAGACTGAAAGACTGGATAAAAAAAAAAAAAAAAAAAGACCCAACAATATGCTGCCTTCAAGAGACTCATCTCACAGGAAAAGACATCCACACACTGAAAGTGAAAGGATGGGAAAAAATGTATCACTCACATGGACCACATAAACAAGCAGGCATTTCCATTCTCATATCAGATGAAGTGGACTTCAAACCAAAGATAGTGAAAAGGGATAAAGAAGGACATTTCATACATCTTAAAGGAATCATACATCAACAAGACATAATAATCATAAATATCTATGCCCCAAACAGTGGGGCATCTATGTATATTAAAAAAAAAAAAAAACCCTTCTCAACTACAAGAATCAAATAGACCACAACACAATAATACTTGGTGGCTTTAACAAAGCTCTCTCACTACTGGATAGATCTTCCAAACAAAAACTAAACAAAGAAACTATAGAACTCAATAAAACAATCAATAATTTAGACTTAACAGACATATATAGAGTGTTCTATCCATCAATGAGCAAATACACTTTTTTTCCCCAGCAGCCATGGATCCTTCTCCAAAATAGATCATATGTTACATCACAAAGCAAGTCTTAGAAAATACAAAAAAAATAGAGATACTACCCTGCATCCTATCTGACCATAATGGAATAAAATTAGAAATCAATGACAGATTAAAAAATAGAAACTACTCCAACACCTGGAAACTAGATAATACACTATTGAATGATGCATGGATAACAGAAGACATCAGGGAAGAGATAAAAAAATTCTTAGAGGTAAATGAAAACTCCAGTACAACATATCAAAATCTCTGGGACACTGTGAAGTCAGTGCTAAGAGGAAAGTTCATTGCATTAAACTCATTTATTAAAAGAAGAAAAAGTCAGCAAATAAATGACTTGATTCTACATCTCAAAGCCCTAAAAAAAAAAAAAAAAAAAAAAAAACCAACACCAAAAGAAGTAGAAGGCAGGAAATAATTAAAATCAGAGCTGAAATCAATTGAAACAAAAGAAATAATTCAAAAAATTGGCAAAACAAAAAGCTGATTCTTTGAAAAAATAAATTAAATTGACAAACCCTTAGCCACCCTTTGACAGACCCTCAAACCAGTAGATCATGGAACAACATATACCAAGCTTTGAAAGAAAATCGATGCCAACCAAGAATCTTATATCCAGCAAAATTGAGCTTCAGATTTGTTGAAGAAATAAAAACCTTCCATGATAAACAAAAGTTAAAAGACTTTACAGCAAGAAAGCCTGCACTACACAGCATCTTCAGAAAAATATTTACAGCAAGAAAGCCTGCACTACACAGCATTCTCTAAAGAAAAGAAGGAGAGAGAAAACCCAAATTACTAAAATTCATAATGAAAACAGAAATATCATGACAGACACTATTGAAATACAGAGGATAATTAGAAACTATTCTGAAAATTTATACTCCAGTAAAATAAAACACCCTGAAGACACTGACAAATTTCTAGAGGCATTTGCCCTACCCAAACTGAACCAAGAGGTCATACACAAATTAAACAGATCAATTTCAAGCAAGGAAATAGAAGATGGCATCAAAAACCTGCCAACACAGAAAAGCCCAGGACCAGATGGATTCTCAGCTAAGTTCTACAAAACCTACAAAGAATAATTAATACCAATACTCCTCAAACTATTTCATGAAATAGAAAAGGAGAGAACTCTTCCAAACTTATTCTATGAGGTGAGTTTCACCCTGATAACAAAACCAGACAGAGACACATAAAAGAAAGAAAATTTCAGACCAATATCCCTGATGAACATAGATGCAAAAATTCTCAATAAAATTCTGGCAAATCACATACAAAAACATATCAAAAAAATAGTGCACCATGATCAAGTGGGGTTCATTCCAGGGATGCAAGGTTGGTTCACATATGGAAATCAATTAACGTAATCCATCACATCAATAGACTTAAAGATAAGAATCATATGATTTTATCAATTGATGAAGAGAAAGCATTTGACAAAATACAGCACCCTCTTATGTTCAAAAAACTAGAAAAACTAGAGAGTAGGAACATACCTCAACTTTGTAAAAGGAATCTAAACTAAACCCAAGGCCAATATCATCCTAAATAGAGAAAAATTGGAAGCATTCCCTCTAAAAACAGGAAAAAGGCAGGGATGCCCTCTTTCACCACTGCTATTTAACATAGTCCTTGAAACACTAGCCAGAGCAATTAGACAGAAGAAAGAAATTAAGGGGATATGAACTGGAAAAGAAGAACTCAAACTATCATTATTTTCTGATGACATGATTCTATACATAGAGGATCCAAAAAATTCTACCAGAAAACTTCTAGAATTAATAAATGAATTGAGCAAAGTAGCAGGATATAAAATCAACACCCATAAATCAATTGCATTTCTATATATCAGTGATAAATCCTCAGAAAGAGAAATTAGGAAAACTATCCCATTCACAATAGCCTCAAAAAAAAAAATACTGGGGAATCAATTTAACAAAAGAAGTGAAAGACTTCTACAATGAAAACTACAAGACACTAAAGAAAGAAATTGAAGAAGACCTTAGAAGATGGAAAAAATCTCCCATGCTCCTGGATAGGCAGAATCAATACTGTCAAAATGGCCATACTACCCAAAGTGCTATATAGATTCAATGTGATTCCAATTAAAATCCCAACATCATTCCTTATAGAAATAGAAAAGGCAATCATGAAATTCATTTGGAAGAACAAGAGACCCAGAATAGCCACAGCAATCCTTAGCAAGAAGAGTGAAGCTGGAGGCATCACAATACCAGACCTTACACCATACTACAAAGCTATAGTAACAAAAATGGCATGGTACTGGCACCAAAATAGACATGTAGACCAATGGTATAGAATAGAAGACACAGAGATGAACCCACTTACATACGGTTACCTTATACTAGACAAAAGTGCCAAACACGTACATTGGAGAAAAGATAGCCTGTTCAACAAATGGTGCTGGGAAAACTGGAAATCCATATGCACCAAAATTAAACTAAACCCCTATCTCTCACCATGCACAAAATTCAACTCAAAGTGGATCAAGCACCTGGGAATTAGACCAAAGACCCTATGCGTAATAGAAGAAAAAGTAGGCACAAATCTTTATCATGTCGGCTTAGGACCTTACTTCCTTAACAAGACTCATATAGCACAAGAAGTAAAATCAAGAATCAATAAATGGGATGGATTCAAACTAAAACGCTTCTTCTCAGCAAAAGAAATAATCAATGAAGTGAACAGAGAGCCGACATTCTGGGAACAAATCTTTGCCACATGTACAACTGAGAGCACTAATCTCCAGGATATATGAAAAACGCAAAAAAACTTAACACCAAAAAAACAAACAACCCGAAGATGATATACAATTGATCAACAGCCATATGAAAAATGTTCAACATCTCTAGCAATTAGAGAAATGAAAATCGAAACTACTCTAAGATTTCATCTTATGCCAGTCAGAATGGCAATTACCAAGAATACAAACAACAATAAGTGTTGGCGAAGCTGTGGGGGAAAAGGCACGCTCATACGTTGCTGGCGGGACTGCAAATTGGTACAACCAATCTGGAAAGCACTATGGAAATTCCTTAAAAAACTTGGAATGGAACCACCATTTGACCCAGCTACCCCACTCCTTGGTCTATACACAAAAAACTTAAAACCAGCATACTATAGTGATGCAGCCACATCAATGTTTATAGCATCTGAATTCACAATAGCTAAACTGTGGAACCAACCTAGATGCCCTTCAATAGAAGAATGGATAAAGAAACTGTGGTATATATACACAATGGAATATTACTCAGCAATAAAAGAGAATAAAATTATGGCATTTGCAGGTTAAAGGATGGAGCTGGAGAATATCATGCTAAGTGAAGTAAGCCAATCCCAAAAAACCAAATGCTGCATGTTCTCTCTGATAAGTGGATGCTGATCCACAATGGAGGAAAGGACATGGGAAGAATGAAGGAACTTTGGTTAAAGGGGAGGAAGGGGGGAGGAGGCATGGGGACAGTAAAGATGATGGAATGAGATGGACATCATAGCCCTAGCTTCATGTATAACTGCATATATGATGTGATTCTATGTCACATACAACCAGAGAAATGAAAAGTTGTGCTCCATCCGTGTACAATGAATTAAAATGCATTCTGCTATTATGGAAACCTAAGTAGAAGAAATTTTAAAAAGTTATGCACTAAAAGAGGCTCTAGTGATTAGGTGAAAGAGTTGACCTGTTTCATAATGTCCACCATCCTCTTGTGTCCAGCTGCACAAGCGCTTGCTGAGTGTCTACAGTAGCAACAGCATAGGCTACTCAAGGGCTCAGTTTCCTTCTCTAAGGTTTCCCTGGCTAGTCCCCAACTGGAGATGGACCCAAATGCCCAACATCAGACCGTATCTTGAAAGAAGAGTCAGCCAGTTCATCGTTTTGATCCTTTTCTATCTTTGCTAGAATAGCTGCTTATTCTGGATTTTCCCCTCCTGCTTGTCACGCTTCTCCTGGGTTTAACAGTCACAAATTTTCTGAAAAATTTATATTTTGCTGTGGCTTTGGTTGCCTGACTAGCTTCTCTGGTTTCTGCCTATCTACTGGGCCTGGTTTTACCCATCTTTGCATTGATTCTGTGAGTTAGGGAATATCTTCTATTCAAATTGTTTCTTACTTAGATTGACGATGGTTTCTAACATTTGAAATGATGAATTCTGAAGCACTTCCTCCCACCTCCTATACCATGACCTCTCTGTTGTCTTCTGCAAAGCTCTCTACTTCTGAACCCCATGAATATACAAAAAATAAAAATAAAAAATAAAAAAATAAACCCTGAACTCAGCTACTTTAAAAATGTGATATGTTGGTTAATTAACTGGTTAATTCATGGTTAAACAGAAAATTCTCAATCTTCCTAATATTAAACTGTTCATTTTTCAGTTTCCTAAATATAGTACCACAATCAAGATATAATCTTATTTTGAGACTGAAGTTCACATGGTATTCTCAGGCCATGCTTCTCTAGGTCTTTCCCCTTTCTATAGAACTACACATTAAGAAGTATAGGAAATAAGACAAAATGTCCACACACCAGGTCTTGCTTGGCATTTTGTCTTTTTTATTGGATTTCTGATTTTTTAATTGGATTTTCTGATTTTTCTGGTTTCATTTTTAATGGTCAATTAGCCCCATCTCGTTTACCCATTTACAAGGATATTCTGGATAGATGAGTATATTTTACTGAGATTTGATTGTACTGCAATGGCATTATCACTAGGTGCTTTAAAAACCTTTTAGGATGAGGCTTGTGCATTGCAATATTAAGACCACTGTCTTAGCCCAATGACTTCAATCAAACATTAAACCATGAAAGCTCTCTTGACCATAGCTTTAAAAAAAAAGTGGTTGAGAGAGAGGAAAACAATTTTCTTTTCTTTATTTTTGGTACCAGGGATTGAACTCAGGGGTACTCAACCACTGAGCCACATCCCGAGCCTTAGTCTGTGTTTTATGTAGAGACAAGGTCTCACTGAGTTGCTTAGCACCTTGCTGTTGCTGAGGCTGGCGTTGAACGCGTGATTCTCCTGTCTCAGCCTCCCTAAGTGAACAATTTTATTTTATATTAAACCAAAGAATTTTTCTGTTCAATATAAATATCTTTTTTAAAAAGTCTGGAATATCTATGTTCCTTACATAGCCTATCTGATATTTGAATTCCAGGAGACTTGCCAAGATGATTTGAAATTAACATTTTTAAAGAAAGCTAATATCCCAGGAGAGGATCCCTCAATCCTAGACCTTGGTTAACAAGGGCCTGGGAGCTCTATAGTTTGTTCTGAAAAAGTATTAAGACTTTAAACAAGTATCAAAGGGTAAGTATCAGGCATATTTTAAGAAAGAAAACTAAAGCAGGCATCAATAATGCTCTGGAATAGTCGATTATTATCATGGAACAGAGACCAAAAATAGGGTTAGTATGTATATCATCTTACCAGAAATTTTTAATATGCATCCAGACGCCACCACAGCTTGCTACCACACACTTGCCTGATTTTGGTTTTAAGGTTCCAAAGAAATATTTGTCTCTGTATTCTCTAAAAATGACATTGGCAATTGTTTTTTAAATCAAAAATTTACACTTTTGGGGAAAGGAGGTATGAGAAAACTCAGAACTCAAGTGCTAGTGGGTTAGAACTCCAACTCAATTGGGATCTCTCATTGTCTCATATGGAACGAGGAGAGAGAGTACAGCAGCAGAGATGGAGATAAGTGACGGGAGGTCAAGCCTGGACGCTAATGGTCCTTTTTGACAGCACTAAGATGGTGTGAAAAGGATGGATGTCTTCAATGTCTACACTCAGACTATGCAGGGAGAACTCAGAGGTTTCCCACATTGGCCTCTAGGATGACAGGATGAGGCGTAAGCTGCCTCACTAAGAAACAGCTTTGCTTCAGTTGAACCACCTAATGCCTGTGTGGATATGGCTGATCTCTCAAAAAGGAGGAGAATCTACAATGCTGTCATTCAGCTTTCCTATGAGTCAGCCCTCTGTCCAGCCCGGTGAAGTGAAGGATGGGCTGGCTCTCTGGGTCCCAGCTGCTCAACTTGTGAAACAATGATCCTCATAGGCCTGAGCTGCCCAATACAGGAGCTGCTAGCCCCATGCTCTGACTAAGTCCTTGAGACATGGCTAATGTAGCTAAGGAACTATATTTTTATGTTTATTTAACTGCAATTAACGGTTTAAATTTTAAAATATACATTTGATTCAATTATCAGAAAGGTTTTTAACGTATTTAGGAACAACAGTAGTATGTGAATCTACTTTTTTAAAAATATTTTTTTAGTTGTAGATGGATGCAATACCTTTATTTTATTTATTTATTTTTATGTGGTGCTGAGGATCAAACCCAGTGACTCACACATGCGAGGCAAGCGCTCTACCACTGAGCTACAGCCCCAGCCCAGTGAATCTACTTTTTAACTGCAAAGTTTTGAGATCCAACTCTAGCTCAAGTATTACCTATGAAATTTTTTGTTTGAATTTGAGTATGCTGTACATGTAAAGCGAAAACCAGATTTTGAAGATGCCATATAAAAGAAGATGCAATATCTCCTTGAGAATTTTTATACTGATTATATATTGAGATGATAATCATTTGAATGTATGGAGTTAAATGAAATAGATTATTTAAATGAACAGTGACACATTATGTTTCTACTGCACAGTTCTGGGCTAGACTATTCTAATTCCCTTATAGTAACTATCTCTCTGTGTGCAGCTTCTGTAGTAAGTATGGAAGTGAGTATAGACAGGATTGGAAGTCAAGGTAGAAATTCTCTATCTGTAAGAGAATATATTTTTTTAAAGTTCAAAAGTGAAACAAGAACCTTCCTTAGCCACCTCCCTGCACAGCTCTTTTACACACAAAGTACTTTAAGTAGCATCTCTGCATAGTAAATGCTTGAAAGCCTGCTTTGCTCTATCCTGGGCCAACCCACGTGGCCTCAGTGATTTTTCTCCTTCAGTTTTCCTAGCAATCATGTTCAGGAGTAGTCAATGCCTATCCCAGTCTGAAGCAGAGGCCTGGTTGAAACAGAAACAGGACCTCCCCTCACCACAGAATCTCACCCACATGATTTTTCCATGTAAACCTCATAAAACCAGTGTAGCCTTGATGCATGAATCACACTCCCTGAATACAGTATTTCCTCTTCCTCTTCCATCTCTGTGTGTGTGGTTTCTGTAGCTTTATTCCTCTAGTATCATCTCATTCTTCATTTCTTGCATCGATGTTTAGTAAGCCTCTTCTTTCAGCCAGGGACTGTGTTGGACATAAAGGTAAAGAACACACATCCTGCCCTCAAGGAAATCACAGACTAAGAGGAAGACATGTAAATAATAATTAAATACTGTATGATAAGTGGGAAACAGACTACACCAGCAGCTTGAGGGAAACATCAACCAGAAGAGGCATTACAAAGGAGGAGCTGGTCACTGAGCACACTCCTGAAGGAAGGCACGCGGAGAGATGGCATTTGAGGCAGGGAACATAGAATGTGTCAATGTACCAAGGCATAAGCCCGCGGAACACCTTGGAAAATGCAGTTTGATATTTCTTGGGTGGAAGAAACAAGGCATAGGAGGGAAGAACAGGGAGGCAGTGGCTAAAATGTAGTCACAAAGTTCCCATTTGTAAGATACCAGGAAGAAGAGAGGACAAAGAACCCTTCAACACTATCAACACATTGCAGAAGTTTCCTCCCACTTCTGCTTGGCTGACATCTTTCCAGCAGGTTAGGAAACTCTCATACCCAGGAGCCATACAGAACTTGGAGTTTCTAGAGATCGCTGGCATCATCTTTGTCACTCAACAAAGATTTGCACCCTTTGCAGGGTGCCTATTAGGAGCCAGTCACTTACTCACTATAATAAACATGCAGAAGACTGGCTCCCTAACCCCAGGATGTCAGGGACAGTCCAGGGAAATATTAATAATAGGCAAAGCAGAGGCAATCTGGCAGGGAACCATGTTTTGTTTTGTTTTTTTCCTTTCCTTACTACTTGGAAATAAAAAGCATGTGTTTAAAATGTTTGGGGGGTAGAGATAGCCTGCTCCAAATCAGTCTTTTCTATTCTCAGGCTCCTTTCCCTGCAACTAATGACCTAAGCAGACAAGGAAGGTCTAACCTATTTGGAAATCTGAAAAAACAGTATTCATTAGAGACTGTATTCCTAAATCTTTCAAGTTTAAATCGTTTTTGGAGTATTTATCAAAACAGATCATTATATCACAAGTTAATACCACTATGAAGAGTGTGTTCATTATGGTACACATAGAGAAAGGAGGCTTAAGCTTGGGCAAATCCAAAATACCTTCTCCTTCATTTAAAAAAAAAATGAAAATGTGTAGGAAATGAGTGCATTTGAACTCCATTAGAGGTAGAACAAAATCAGTGCTCTGAAATCACCAGTTTGAATATGGTTAAACTGTCCATAGTCAAACACTGACTTAAAAATAATCATCATGCTTTCATATGTTATGGGCAGTAAAATGGATTTTATATATACAGCAGCTTCAAACATTATCCATCCAAGACCCTCATTGTGTCATAAAACTTGGTAGTTGGTGTTTCCTGCCTCTGAAAGGCTACAGTTGTCATGAAAACACTGCCATGGCTCAAACCCCAAACAGACAGCCAGCTCAAATCTGCCACGTGGAAGAACCTTGCTGCTGACTTCCCTCCCTGCTCCCTCTCCTCCTGCCAGCTGCCTTCACACAGCAGGTGAAAGGCGGGTGCCAGGCATCTCAACAGCCTAGTAGCTGCAGGCAGCCAAAGGTCAAGTCAACACCTATGGTGACAGCACAATCCGCTGAACCCAAATCGAAGGGTTTTCCTGTCCAAACCCATCAGGGACTGCTTTCATGTCAAGAGCTACGGTAGCTAGCTTTGGGTTCAAATCTGTAATGTGGAATTTGAACCATCCCAATGTCTATCACCACAAGAAAGCTCTATGGGTCTTGTTAACAAAACAGAAAGAACTTCTGCCAATAGCTGAGAAATAAATTCCTCCTTTCCTGCTGCTTGGACCACAGCATAATGAGGTCTCCCCAGCTCTCTTTGCAGTAATAAAATGAAATGTACAGGCTTTTCTTTTTGATGTGTTCCAGTTTAAAAGTTTAGAGCTGATGCCTTTTCATCCTTAATTTATCTTCCCTTGTAAATATTTCTGTACCATTTCCAATATCTTAAGTACACACATTTAAAAAAATAATTCATTCCTTCTCCTGTTTCAGTTGTATAACTTTATGTTATGGGTCAAATTTTGGGCTAAATAAACATACCTCCAACTACAGCTCTGCAAATACCCCTGGCAGCAAATTAATTCAAACAAATGTTTTGGTTGGGTGGTGAGGTTGTTTTTTAATGCTCTTCCTGTTCTTGTCTGGAGGCCCATGGATAGAACTCCCAAAGGTTCTCCTAACTTGCTACTTTCTGCCTCGTTAATATACAGGTCTCAAGTTTGTTGACTGGTTTGTTTAAAATGTTACCACCAGAGGGTGCTACTTGTTTGCTTCGAGAATTCTTTTCCCTACAGAGCTTGAAGAGTGGAGGCTCTGCTTCCAAGAAAGCGTCCCCACACCTATAGTGAGGAAAGCTTTTCAGAAGGCCTGTAGGCAGCGCTGATCTTCAAGAACTCAGATTTCATTTTGCCTTTGAAAATATGTGTTTAGAACCAAATGTTAAAATCTCTGCCCCTTGCAGGAGCTGCAATAGTTTTCATATCTGTTGTAAATCAAGCAGGAAACGCTAATTGTTTTTTGTTCTTTTGGCTTTTATTCACTATTTAGTACCTCACAACAACAAACCCAGAACTCTAACATCCTCCTCACCATGCCAAACAATAACAGAACACAAGTAAAAAGAGAATTTACTCTGCTATATACACAATGTCACCTTCTAACAGTATGACTTTTACTGATCCTATTTTCAGTATGCATATCTCCAACATCTACTTCCACATGATTTTGCTTTGATGCATTCTGTCTTTTAGGAAGCATTTTGACTTATCAACTTCAACTTCTATTATTAGTGACTTTTATGATTCACTGGGATTTCCATGTGAATTTTTCATGTCTTAAGCTTACCCTCTTTTCTGGTACACACAGAGGTAGGAAGTTCAATTCCCATTCACCTATGTGGAGCTTGCATGCAAAACATTTTTGAGTTACAGTCAGAAACTCTTGTGTATTGTTATCTCAAGTAGCCAAGAAAATCAGGGGTCACCAGATTTTCTGTAAAGACTAAAAATTTTATGTTTTGTGAGTCATGCTTACTCAACTTGACCATTGTGTCAAGAAAGTTGCCATAGATATAAATAGCTGAAGGTAGCTATATCCCAATAAAACTTGAATCTTCTTATTATAATATTCACAAAGTGTCAATTATACAGTACTTTGATGATTTTCACCCTCCTCACATAATTTTGACATAGTGTGATCTCATTAGTTATCCATTTTAAAGTTCATGGGTCCCTTGGAGGAGTATCACTGAGTTCCCTCCCCAGTTTTGAAAATCAGGAAAAAGGTGCTTTGGGCTTTCTGTGTGCCATTGTGTTTATATCCTATGAAGATCACTTATGGTAAGATATGAAAATAATAGGAAGGATGTCACTCCCTGGGAATTGCTGCAGAGATAATCAGGAAAGTAAACAAAAGGAATAGTTCACCTTCGGACTGATGTGTAGCAAGAGGGGTCTGCGTCTCCTTGGAGTAGGACACTACTTCTCTGGGCAGGAAATCCACCTGGGTGACCTTCGACACACCCAGCTTATGCAGTCTTCTTCTGTAAGTAACAAAGGACAAAACTTAGAGAAGGAAATCTTTCATCTCAGAAGAGCTACCAGAAATAAAACAGATCACTATAATAAGCAATCCTCAAATGCCCTTGACTTCTCAGTACAAGAGGCAGGTCATGGCAGAGCTGTCTGACACTCGGGTTCTTGGCCCATCCTGGCCCAAATTGTTGGGGTGATGTCAGATAAGTCTAAGCTGACCCTCCATGTTTGAAAGATGTTAATATATCACTTATGTGTACAGAGGGCCACATCATGCGGTCTCAGATAAAGTCTTAGCTTGGCATTCCCAAACTAACTATGACCACGTAGGAAATCATTTCTGAAAGATTACACAACACTTCAAGTGTTTCCAAATGCCTTTACATCCCTCATGTCACCTGTCTTCATGACCCCTCTGTGCACTGTGAGGGCAGAAGCTATGATCTCCAATTTACAGATGAGGAAAGTGAGAACATGTTCAGGGAACATGCCAAGGGCATACAGCTTATGGGTAGTAGAACCAGGATTAAAATACTACTGATCCCCCAATATATATATGTTATTGACTCAAGTCCTGGTCCAGTGCACTTTACACCAAGACAAAGTCCTTCCTAGGGTTCTTTAAGGTGAGTTCTGAGACTACAGAAACCTAGAGTGCCCCCCAGGTCCCCCAGGAAATGGCCAATCCTGGAGGCACCTTGTCTGATTGGTAAACAGAGGCTCTAGGTCCATGTCTGCCTGCTGTACCATCTTGTGCAAGTTACTAAGCTGTCTGTGCCTTGGCTTCCTCATCTGTAAATGGAGATCATGGTACTTTTTAATACAACTTTTACGGGCAAGGTATAGGTAACCCACACAGATTCACCACATATACAATATGTATTCATATGTACGTAATTGATATACATACATACTTAAAACAGTTTCTGGAAGACTACCTTTAGTATACAGATTTAGTATTAGTATTAGACACATTCTACTCTATTTCTTAAATATTTCCAGGCAAAGACACATGTGTATGTCTCTGTGAGAGAAAAATAGAGAAAGGTGGAGCAACTATTTAGACAAAAATCCCACATTTCCCAGCTTTCTAAGATCAGTAGAAACATATCCTGTGCATATTACTATGCTTCATTATTCATAGCAGATGAAATAGACTCATTTCTTTTTCTTTAAATTATTACTAGTAGTTGTGAGAGAGAATGCATACCAGTTACGAATATCAATGTTAATCTCCAAGCATTCTAGAGAAACAAAAATTCCTCTTTTCTATGAGTTACTAATTCAGTTGAGGTGAGATCTAAGATGTGCATGAAGCAGATTCGAGCCAACAGACCAAACACTGCTTGAGAGACATGCCCAGCCGGTGGTGAGGTGCTGATATGTAAGCCTGGCTGTAGCCTGAACTCCTCCAAGCCTGAGGCCACAGGAGCCCAAAACACTTGGAACTCTGGACCACAAGAATGCACAGGAGGGCCAGGGTGGGTCCCCAGAACTCCCACACAGTCCTCTCCCACACAGTCCACAGAAAAATGTACTAGCAACAAAATTATCAAACCAGGTAAAAGGCTCAAAGTCTCAAGGGAAGAAATTCAAGTTATTATTTTTAGAGCTTCTTGGTTAAGAGAAGAATGTTTTCCTTCCTGAAAGAAAGGCTCTTTCTTGATGTATGTGAAAAGAAAACATGGCACCTCAGGACTTCTTGAGGCAAAGCCCCTTCTGCCGTTCCATTGCCCAGCACCTTTATGAGGCCCCTGTAGGTCAGTCTTCATCCAAGGTCCAGGAATATACTCCCCCTGTTTCAATCTGGGACCATCATGGACACAGAGAGAGCACCCTGGACCCTTACCTTCCACAGGCATCTGTATTAGGCCCAATCATCTCTAGGCTCTGGTTCAGTGATACCTGCAGGCAGGGATTTGAGGGGACTAAGGGGACTATCTTGTTGAGTGACCAGATATAGGTGCTGGGCAGTAGGAGGCTGATCTGTAACTTGTACTCTGTCATGGAAAATGAAACCAACCAGTAAGGTAGCAAAGCATAAGGATCTCATTTAGAAACTGGGTTCCAAGGCCTGCTCTGAATGAATGGTAGTCAGAAGCTCCTAAACAAGTGACAACCCTCTAAGCCTCATGTTTCTTGTCTGTAAAATGGGTTTTGATTATTAAGTTGTGAGGATCAGATAAGCTAATACTTGTAAAGCATGTAGTTTGGTGTCTGTCGTATCACAAGTGGCTCTTGGCTCAAGCATCTCTATATTATCTTTTTGACTAATTATAATAATGCATATGATCATAAAAATTAGAGAAGGCAGATTCAAAAATATTCTAAATTAAAGGTGTTCTTAAAGGCAGTAGAGATGAAGATTATCCCTGCTAATAAAACATAAGAATCACACTCCTAATTTTTTTTAATATGGGCACATATATAGGTTCCAGCTGCTTGAGGCAGTCCATTTAGCTTTTGCTTTCATTAAAAATATTACTGTGAAACTTCCCAGTTTGCAAAACCTAGCTTGGATGAGTTTATTCCACTAAAAATATTTTCCTGGTTCAATAATAATTGAATAATTTCGATAATTGTAACATTCTAACCATTTTCTCACAGATTCTATTTGTGAGTTCAAGGTCCCAACTCAACTGAAGCCACTAAATACAAATAAAAGCTGAGTTGTTGTCATGTGATTCTCCTAGTGCATAGATTGGTTGACACTTTGATAAACTTGTGGTTCTCAGGCTTGAGGGTGAATCTGTCTCAAATAATTTATAACTTCACAGCAATTCATTTTAATACTTTTAGACACATTGGCAGAAAACTGTATTTTTCCATATAATGTCCAGATTGATTAAACTACATTTATATTAAAGGATTTTTTTCTTTGTGGCTATTTTGCTGTTGTTTTAGTAACAATATGCTAAACACCCTTCATACATTATCTTATTTTGTCCTTATTTAAATTTCATATCACATTCCAACTTTACAGACAAAAAAAAACCCCAAACTAAATAAACAAAAAGCCCCTGAGGTTCAGTGATGCTAAGAATTGTGCTCAAAATTGCAAGAGTTAGCTGGGCGCAATGGCACATGCCTATCATCTCAGCACTTTAAGAGCCAGCTGCAGCAACAGCAAGGTACTAAGCAACTCTGTGAGACCCTGTCTCTACACAAAACACAAAATAGAGTTGGAGATGTGGCTCAGTGGTCGAGTACCCCTGAGTTCAATCCCCAGTTAAAAAAAAAAAACAAAAAAAACCTGCAAGGGTTACAAGTGACAGAGCCGGGCTCTATTCAACAGTAAGTTGAAGGGCCATGTGCTTCAAAAGGGTGCTGTACTAACTTTCTTCTCTGCTATTTTTTTCTACTGCCTCCTAACCACCCACTCATGCAGGCACCATTCTTACAACCTAACATAGTAGAGGTCCAGCACATGTGTTCCTTTCACAAGCAGAAGAAAGGATTCCTGAAAAGCGACCTGGAGTAGATAATAAGGGAATAAGAGATCTGTTTCTGAGGTAAGCACACGTCTCAGCCATCCTAGAGAGGCTGGCCAGAAGGTGGCGCCCTTTCACAGCAAAGCTCTTCCTCCAGCTCTGTCTCTGGCTGAGTCCTCCCTCACTGCTGGCTTTCTCCAGCACTGCCCCAGGGTTGGCATGTCTCAGTTGATACAGAACACATGTGTTACAATCTTGTAATATAGACATTCTTCAATTTCCCTAACATATTTCTACAATTTATCAGCTGACAAAGTTATTAAATAACTATGTCTAACTAGTTATACTAGTTATTTTCTTTAAAAGTATGAACCTTAAATATCACATTTCTTATTTTTGTTCAAGACCTTACCAGCTCATAATTCTTCTATTCAAAGGTGCAACTTAAACAACTTACCAGAGGGGAGGGGCTGGCATACCATTAATACTATTATAATTCCCATTTCTTTTAATGAGACTACAAGTTCCATGCTGGCTTCTCAGTTCTGACTCTGGACATCTTTCCTGCCATTCCACCACCCTCCTGCATAGTCTGTGCCTGTACACTGTGGTATACACCCTCACTTCTGCTATAGCCCCTGACACATATCATTATATTCACTTCTTTTTCATGTCTGTGTTCCTGACTTGACTGCAAACTTACTATTTATTTATTTTTGGTACCAGGGATTGAACTCAGGAGTACTCGACCACTGAGCCACATCCCAGCCCTACTTTGTGTGTTATTTAGAGACAGGGTCTCACTGAGTTGCTTAGTACCTCGCCGTTGCTGAGGCTGGCTTTGAACGCGTGATTCTCCTGTGTCAGCCTCCCAAAGTGCTAGGCGTGTGCCACCGTGCCTGTGCTAGGCTGCAAACTTACTTTTTATTCCTTATTAATCTATCTCTGTAACCTGGGGCTTGGTTCAGTGTCACATACAGAGAAAGTACTAAATAAATGATTGGGAAAGGAAGGGAAAGAAGAGAAAAAAGGATAAAAGGCAGAAGAAATATTATAAAAGTATAAATTGAGACTTAAATGATCTATGTCCCGGCTGTTGTAGCATTTTTTTATCAAATCATACTATATAATTTTATGTTGGTAATTCATTCCAAAATAACAGACTTTAGTGGAATTTTTAAATTACTAATCAATAGTTTTAATAAGAACACACAAAAAATCATATCACCTAAGAATTACTGAAGCCACATATATTTGGATTAATTGTGATCATGCTTAATAAATACTGAGAAAATCCAAATGGGAAAAGCCCTGGGGCAGAGGTTCCCAGAGTGTGGTCCCTGATCTGCAGCATCAGCAGCACTTAGAAGAGGTTAGAATGTAAATTCACAGTCCCCACCCAAATCTGTAGAACCACAAACTCTGGGGGTGGGGCAGAGTGATCTAGTAAGCCATCAGAGTGTTTTAGTAAGCCTGCTCATGCTCCCTTTCTCATCAGCCCCAGGAATTCTGACTTCCACTGAAGGCTGAATAGTGGAGAAAGAGAGAGAAACTTCAGTATTTAACCAGAATCACTTGAGTTCCCTTCCTTCTAGTCAAATTCCAGAGCACACAGCTTAGTGCTGATACAGGGGGAAGATTTTCCTGAACCAAGTTTATCAAGGTTTATGAAGCAGCTCAAGTGAGAGAGCAAGAAGATCGGTGTCAGATAAAGTGGACTGCAGTGTGAAAAAATGTGAAGAAATAGCTCAAGTCTATCCTAGATCTCAAACTAAAAACTCAGGTGAGGAAACCAAACATACTGAGCAACAGAATCACAGGTCTCTCACAGGCTGACTTGGCATTGTCTTAAAGTGATTTTGTCCTTAATTGACTTTTTGACAAAACCCACATCTCCCCATGGCCTGGATGTGCCCCTGAAAGTCCTGGGTCCTTCCTCTCTCCTTGGACTTGTTAACTCTCCGAGGAAGCTGCTATATTGTACCAAAGTTAAAATGTTTCTTCTGAAATGAAAAATGGGTCTTGACAAATATTAAAAATGAAGCTCCTTAAGGTTTGAGAAGGTATTTGGAACTGCTCAGTGTGCAAAGATATCTAGCTCACCACTAGCATAATCCAGTCTTCCCAGGTTCTTGCCATTTGTCTTTGACCTCAAGAAGAAAATTACTCCCTTCATGAGTCATTACTCCCTTTCTGTTTCTGGTTCAATTGGGATTTTGTCTGTCTACCCACAATGGCCTTGCTAACTGCTTACACAGCCTTATTACCTGAGGAAGAGGAAGCCTAAAGCATGATTTAATCATGGTATACTAACATCCACCAAAGCTGGAGAAAGTTCTTATTATGCAGATTTACTTCCAAACACTGAAAAAAGGATTCTCTCCTATTATTAACAGCATGAGCAACATGTCCATCACCACTGGAATTCCAATAAATGTACACCATGTGGCTCTTCTCCCATTTCAAAGATGAAAGAAATTTGAAGAAAAATCTTATTGATAGTTTAAGATATTGTTAATATTCTTTTCAGTACAATGGGCAAAGCATAGAAGTGTTTGCAAAAGTGAGACACCCCAGCTTTGTCCCTACTTTTTAAAATGACCTTCTGAGGTCATCTGAGCTTCTGAAGCCACTGCATCTGCATCCTGAAATATGAGGAGAGACACTGCTTCATGCCAACATGTGGCGGGCTACTGAAAACCACCAGATTTCAAAGAAACCACTACCTATTGCCTTTTAGAATAAAGGTGAATATTTTAAGTGGGGAAATAATTTGACATGTCAAGAACTTGGATGGGTAGGTAGTTGGCTATGGAAGGTAAAAGGAAGCAGAGCTCTTTGGTCAGAAACTTAAGATCAAAACTGCCTTAATTTTCTTTTATTGAAATAAAATTTACCTACTACAGCATTTCCCTGTTTTTTTTATTTGCAGATGGACACAATACCTTTATTTTATTTATTTATTTATTTTTTTGTGGTGCTGAGGATCAAACCCAGTGCCTTACATGTGCTATGGAAGCACTCTACCACTGAGCCACAACCCCAGCCCCCACATTCTCCTCTTTAAAGTATATACTTTAAGGCAAGCATGGAGGTTCATGCTTATAATACCAGCTACTTGGGAGGATTGCAAGTTCAAGGCCAGCCTGAGCAACATAGCAAGACCCTGCCTTCAAAGTAAAAATTAAAGAGGGATGGGGATGTGGCTCAGTGGTAAAGTGCCCCTGGGCTCAATCCCCAGTACCACAAAAAGATAAAGTACACAATTTAGTGGTTTTTAGGATATTCACAGTTATACAACCATCATCACTATCTAATTGCATAATCTGTTTCCCTCTTAAAAGATACATTGTATCACTGGCAGTCAATTCCATTTCCCCTTTCCCTAAACTCTGGTAACTAATGATCTGTTTTCTGTCTACTTTCATATAAATGAGATAATGCAATATGTGGCCTTTTGTGTCTCACTTCTTTTACTTTTTTTTTTTTTTTAAGTTTCATTGGTGTAGTATGTATCAGCATACCATTTCTACTTATTGATGAATAATATTCCACTATATGGACATACATTATTTCTAATCCATTCATTATTTGGTAGAAATTTAAATTGTTTCCATTTTGGATATTATAAATAATGCTGCTGTGAATATATGTGTATAAGTTTTTATGTGGACATATGGCTTCAATTCCCTTGGGTATATGCCTAGAAGTGAAATTTCTGGGCCATACAATAATTGTATTTTTAACTTTTGAGGAATTACCAAACTGTTTTCCAAAGTGGCTGCATCATTTTACATTCCCATTAGCAATCATATGAAGGTTCTAATTTCTCTATATCTTCAACTATTATTCTGTCTCTTTAAATCATAACATCCTAGTGAGTATGAGGTGCCCCTCACTGCAGTTTTCATTTAAGTTTCCCTGATGCAATGATGTCCATTGTCTTTCTTAGGTGCTTATTGGTCATATTAAAATTCTTTGTCCATTTCCCAATTGTGTTCTTTTTATTTTGAGTTGTAAAAAATTTGTAAATATTTTAAATACAGATTCTTATCAGATATGTGACTTATAAATATATTCTCATTCAGAGTTGCATTCCACTTTCTTGATGGTGTCTTTTTAAGGGTAAAACTTTTCAGTTTTTTGGTCTTATTTTTTTTTTTTTTTTTGGTACCTGGGGTTAAACTCAGGGGCACTCGACCACTGAGTCACATCCACAGCACTATTTTGTGTTTTATGTAGAGACAGGGTCTCACTGAGTTGCTTTGTGCCTCGCCATTGCTGAGGCTGACTTTGAACTCGCAGTTCTCCTGTCTCAGCCTCCCAAAGTGCTGGGATTACAGGCATGCGCCACCACGTCTGGCTCAAAACGTTTTGGTTTTAATGAACTCCAATTTATTTAAGTTTTCATTGGTTGCTTTTGCTTTTAGTGCACATCTAAAAAGCCTTTTCCTAATCCAAGTTCCTGAAGACTTATGCCTGTTTTCTCCTAAGAGTTTTATAGTTTCAGCTCTTACATTTAGATCTTTTATCTATTTTGAGTTAATTTTTGTATATTGTGTGAGGTAGGGATCCAAATTCTTTCTTGGCATGTGAATATCTAGCTGTCCCAAGCTTAATTTTTCTTTAATGTCTAGTGGCAAATAGAGAAATGCTTTCCTCAAGAATACTAATTATCACTGATGACATGGGTCTTGACCAGTAACCAAGTTTCTAGTGGAAGTATGGGTTCAAGGGGAGGGACCTCATCAACTGAAAGCTCAGAGTCCCTGAGTGTGTGCTGTAGCACCAGCATGGACATCATCAAATTCTTCTTGACTTAGCTAGACACTATGCAATTCACTTTCTGATATTTGATTTAAGGCAAAAATGAATTTTATACATAAAACTAGATGTTTATGTATTTAATATTTAAGAAACATGAAGAAAATTATATAGAGAGTATTGTGCTCTGTAGGAGTGACCAGGAACACAACAGTGCTGGAGAGCTGGTTTTGACAGCTAAGGAACTATAGTAAGAGGGATACCATGGGAATTTGACAGATGCCATCAGATAATCCTCACAGACAGGCTTATCTCTGAGTTAGGATGACTTTTCTGACCCATCATAGATAAATTTATAAGACAGAACCAACCTGAAATTGTTAGTATTATTTTCAGTGTCAGAATTTAAGAACCTGTACCAAGACATAGACAAATCAGAATTAAAATATGGCTTGGTTCCCTAAGAAAGTCTCCAAAGTTTATAAAGTTTGAATCACAAAATATCTTCAAAAATGACCTTGAATGACAATTTCAGGGTGTTCAATAACTGGACATTATAGTGCTAATGGCATATTGGTAGACCTGGTAGGAGAAGAATGTGGGTAGATAAGATGGCAGAGTCAGGAGGGTGGGTCAAAAGCCAGTGTGTGACACTCAAAAGAGCCAGGAAGCCAAAAGGGGTCATTAAAATAATGGGAAGTTTCTAGACAAGGAAGTCAAACAGATAAAACCAGGAACAGATGATCTCAGAGATAGGGAATTCACTGGCTAGATTCCAGAGTAGGTAAAGGTCAAGGATAAAACATGACTGTATTGGGCTCATACTCAATTTGGATTTTCGCTTATTCACATGTATTTCATCCCCAGGGTATGATGAAATACTACCAGAGATTCTGGTAATGTTACTTCTAAGATTTATTTGGGTAAGTTCTTCAAATATGAGCCCTTTAGGATGAGGGGGAAGATAGTGCCATTTTCTTCCTCATACAATATTTTGTTATGTGGGTGGAATAGTGTCCTGAACAAATGTCAAAGGAACTACTTTGGTTAACATCATTTATCAGTAACCACAGTGTTTGAGCAAGGCACTATCCACAAAGAGAATGAAGAAAAGGAACATATGCCTCAAAAGGCAAATAAGAGTGAAAAGTAGGAAATAACAGCCAACATAAGCAGGTCACATAAGAACAGGGACAAGAGAGTATAATAACTGTCTGGGTGTGTGAGGAAGGTTTTATTGCAAATAGAGGGCCTGGTGTGACTCTTGAAGGAGAAACAGAACTCAGTGAAGTGGAAAAGAATGGGGACAGTGTCCTAGGGAGTTGGCCCTGGGTATACAAAAATCTGGGAATTGAATTCATATTTTGTGGTCCAGAGTCTTTCAGAATAGAGGTTTTGAGTTGGGGGCTATGGGAAATAAATTTAGAGAGGGATTTGGAGGCCAGATTCTTAGAAGTCTTCAAATACCAACCAGGCTAAAGAATGTGGACTTTATATAGACAGTGAGGAGATACAGAAAGTTTCTAAGAAAGAAAGTGACAGGTGGAAAGCCACATTTAAAACATATTATGGCAACTACATGAAAAATAACATCTAAATCCCTCTCTTGACAAAGATGTTAGGTATGGGAAGTGATTGGACCTTAGAAGCTGAGTGTAGAGAGAAGGACAATATAGAAAGGATCCACAAGCAAAGGGGGTTGAGAGGATAGATTCAGAAACCAAGCAAAGAAAGTAAGCAAAGTGTCAGTTCAAAAGGAGCAGCCAGGAAAAACAATGACTAGGTTTTTAGTCAGTGGTCTAACAAAGCATGGAGACTTCGTCCTGAATGACAAGAAGTCACCAGAAAAAGAAAGGAAATGCTACATTTTGGAGACTCTTGAAAATATTAAGGGTAGACTTTAGTAGTTAACTTGATATGGAGGGTAAAAGAAAAGGAATGGATTACAGATGATTTCAAGGCTTCATGCTTCATAAGAAGAAAAACAAGGGGTATGGCTGGAGGACAGGGGAATCTAGAGAGATTTGCTTTGGGGTAGAAATAGTAATGGATGAATCTGTGGCAGAGTTTTCCAACTGTAAGGCCAACACTCAGAGGAGAAGACAAAACTAAAGATGTCCCTGGGAAGCCTCTTGCTGAGAGCCACAGAAGAAAGTGCTGCCTCCACAGAGAAAGGGGCTAAGGATACAGATGCTCATGGAACAGGAAAGAGGTTTAAAAAATGACAGAGTCAATTTGTTTCCCAATTGTGCTCTAGTGTAATTCAGTGTCAAACTCTGAAATCTCCAGGATAGAGTTTTGGAATTGGGATGGGGACACCACAAGGAGGAAAGGTAAGGATAAGGCATAGCACCAAGGAAGAACCTGGCTCCGGGGTCCCTTGTCATGCTGATTTATCATCTGGGTTCAGAGTGGGCCTTTCTGTCCAAACACCAAGAAGTGGCTTGGCAGTTGGTCTTTTCTAATTACCTCAAGAAAGATGAGTATCCATTCTTCTAGACTCACATCTAAAAATTATTTTAGGAAGTACTTACTTCGTTTCCATGACATTTGTTTCTAATCGTTCAGAGATATTGGCTTGGCAGTTAAAGCATTTTTCCTGCACAGAAGCAAATGTCAATTCTGGCTCAGTCAAGAGGCACTATCAAGAGGTTTGCCTTGAATTTCATAATAGAAGTAAATCTTGAAAAATTTCTGGGTTTGAAGGAAGAGTCAAAATAGTCATGCTTATAATGGAATCTGGCAACATCACTGAAGTTTCTGCTATTAAATGCCTACCATACAAGGAAATTGAAAGTTTGGAATAATAAAGACAGAAGGTATATAGATGTGTTTTTTCTAATATTACATACAAATGAGGATATGATTTTTAGAAATGACCATTGTTTGTTTGGTACTTTTGAACAAGCTTCTATGAAACTTGTAACATGAAGCTACACAATTATAGAATTTTCCATCACTGAGTACCACAGTCAAAACACATCTCCTTACCAACTGTCCTTCATTGTTCTGAGATTGAATGAAAATGAAGCATTTCTTTTTAAAAATCTAATCTAGTTGTTCTCATAAGAGCTTACTCAAGATTTTTGAGTTGGGAGTTTATATAATAAAGGCTGGCAAATAGGAGCTCTTCAAGAAATGTTTGAGGGCAAATACATGATTATTTAAAAAGGTGAACAAAGAGTTTCCTCCCTCTCTCATCATGGAATTTTGATTGGATCTGTTAAAATCAAATTATTAAAGTCTTTCATGAGTGAGAATCCACTTACATTTATAGATCCCAAACTGCATTTTACTATCACATCTTGATAGACATACACACATTACAAGATTATGATCCATATTTCCATTTTTGTGGAAAGTATGGTTGAATGTTATTGAAGAGGCAGAGGTTGCTCAAGAGCACAACCCATATCATATGACTCTCCAGAAAGTTCTCTCAAGGCATTGTTACATGGGAAATCTTGAAAGTTAATTAAAACTGGAGATCTAAACAAGACAAATAAGAATATTTGACAGGGGTAATATGATGTGGCTCAGTGGTAGAGTGCTTGCCTAGCATGTGTGAGGCCCTGAGTTCAATCCCCAGCACCACCATCACCATCACCACCACAACAAAAAATAAAATGAAATAAAAAATTTAAAAATTTACAAAACTTAATAAACAAACAAACAAAAATTTTTCATCCAAGACTATTGAGATTATTACAGTTCTGTTAGGCAGATGGAAACAACTTTAAAATGTAAAAAGATTTTTAGAGTGGTCCAGTTAGATTTGCTCTAACGCCACCAACATCTTGAGGATCACATGCTTCTGTGGTGACCTTTCAGAATTTGTTTTACTTCTGTTTTTGACAGAGTAATCTCTCTATTTCACTGGAGAAGTTTGCAATGCTGTGGGAGTAATACTCATCCTGTCTTTTAGCCAAGAATGGAGAGAAGAGAGTTCTGAGAAGAGGTGACCACCCAGGAACAGCGTCTCTTCAAGACTGAAAGAAATTCTCACTTCCTCCTTTAGGGGAGGAGCTGCAGGACCCTTGCTCACGGCTTTAGTTTTCCCTCATTATCTCTTTGCTTCCAAATACTCAAACAACCATGTTAAGAGTTTAATATACTATCATATACAGAAAACATAATCATGAGACTTCAATGAAATCTGAAGCCACTAACTATTCTCTAAGTAATTAAGTTTTTTTTTTTTTTTTTTTTTTTGTGGTACTGGGGATTGAACTCAGGGGTACTTGACCACTGAGCCACATCCCCAGCCCTATTTTGTGTTTTATGTAGAGACAGGGTCTCACTGAGTTGCTTGCTTAGCGCCTCGCCATTGCTGAGGTTGGCTTTGAACTCGCGATTCTCCTGTCTCAGCCTCCCTAAGTGCTGGGATTACAGGCTTGAGCCACCGCGCCCGGCTAAGTAATTAAGTTTAACAATTTGGAGTGACAAGCCAGAGAAAGCCCTCATTGCTCATTGGTGTCCAGTTATAATTGGGAATCCTCTCCTCCCTCCAATCCCACCTCACTTAGACAGACTGGGCCCATCTCCCTGAAGACTAGGGATCTTGTTCTTTCTCTCTTAGGATCTTTTAACTTGCTCTTTTTATCCCGTCACCTCATTTTTCTCTTCCAGCATCTTCAATTCACTTAACCTTTTGTAACAGCCTAAGAAAGCAAAGCATTTTTAGTCCTTTGTTAGTATTTGCCTGACAAAATCCTAGCTGAGCTGCACTCATTTTCTCATTTTATTTGTGATGTTTTTGAAGTTATATTTTAAAAAGAATAACCCCCTATATTTCTCTCTAGTGCTATTTGCTTTGTTGATCATGTAGTTAACATATAAATACAAAATCAAGTGACAAACCCTTTGTACTTTGTCCCAAAATGGAGCAATGGGCACCAGATTAACCTTTACAACTGAAAAAAAATTGAAAAAGAAACAGCAGTTTGAACAAAGGAACAATTCACAGGATACTAGAGGTCAGGCAATGAAGGACAGGGATACACGAGAGAGGTGGATACAAGCAAGATGAACCCTCCAACTGTCCCCGTTTTCTACATTGAATTTCCAGGCCAGGGTGCAGGGAAAGAACCTAGGTGAAATACAGAATTCCTAAGTTGAAGAGAAAAGGTTGAGCTAGACAAGAAAGTTAGAATTCACAGGACAAAACAGCAGAAGAGCAAACTCCACAAAATGAAAATTCTGACCTGCAAAGGATTGCCCTTAAGTATTTAGCTCATTACCAGTCAGTGCAGATATGTCAGAAACTACCTCAGACCAAGGGAAGGATTGTCTAGATTTATAGGCAACAGCTTTGGGCATTCGTATAGGAATAGGAATACTGGCTATTTCTATTAAAGTGAAAAACCTCAAGAGTTATGGGGAATTATTTACAACACACCTAAGAGTCTTACCTCAGTTTTAGGAATTCATTGGCTTTGCTAGAGTGCTAGTTTAAAAAAACATGAAAGCAAGACTGAAAGGCAGAAACTGTTTTCAAGTAAATTAATTATATCTCAGAAGAAATTTCAAGAGATTTGTAGGAATTAAAATATATCCAATACCTAACAAAGTTATATTCACAAAGTTTGATATCAGTAAAAAGTTACCAGAAAGTTCTTGTGGGAGAACATCAGCAAGATGGCAAAATAGGAGGCTCAGGACATTCCCTCCACCCACAGAAGCACCAAATAAATACATGAATCAATTCTCCCTGAGAAAAATCCAGAACCAGTTGAGAAACTCATACCCTGGACAAATGAGAAAATTCTCACTTTAACATCAATAAGAAAAGCTGAGATGTACTCTCACCATAAACCCCATCCTTGGCTCTTTGCCATTCAATCAGAGGGGATCCCTCACTTCTTAGTTTCTCCCTGAGGACTGAAGGGGTGTAGATCATTCATCTAGTGCCCCAATTTTTACAGCTGCTACCAAAGGGACTGATTCATAATGTGCCTATCTCTGGAAGTTGATGGGACCCAATGCTCACTAGTCCCCTGGGGCTGCAGAGAAAGAAAAGCGAGTTTAAAACAGGTATTCAAGTTCTTCTCGGAGCTTTTACCCCAAGAGTAGCACAAAGCATAAGGGCAATAAAGACCAGTTTTACCAGGAAAGGTTTAGATTGCACATCAAGATCTTTGGCTTTTCCAGCTGCTACCTAAGGGTCTGGACCCTAACTAGACTGCATCTGGAAGACAAGGCAGGCATGGAGTGGTCTGCTGGAAGTGTGAATATGTTTTAATACCCAGCTTTACTGTGATAAAAATAAGGCTTCCTCTTAGAAGGAGCTGGACTATGCAACAAGTGTCACTTTTCCAAACCTTCCTTTTGAAGGTTTGGCTACTAACTCACCTATTCTGGAAGCTGATGAATTCAGTGTTCACTAGTCAGTCACCTGAGGTCTCCAGAGAACAAAGCTGTGGCTCTAACTGGCTATGCAAGCTCCCCCGCACCCCCCCCCATGACTCCTCTGGCCAGCTGGCTTTAGGCATATAAGCCCAGCTCTCAGTTTCACCTGGAAGGGGCTACACTGCACATCTGGTATCTCAACTTTTTAAGTTTCTATCCAAGGATTTGACTTGTAATTCACTAGTCTCCTGGAGCTGACAGAGAAGGCAAGTACTAATCCCTAGGAGTTTGAATGAGTATATGCATACTTCCTGTGGCTTCTCCTGGCAGCTTACTCCAGCCATGAAAGCTAGCCTCTAGAAGGAACTGAATAACTCATCTAGACCCTGACTATTTTAGTTTCTACCCTAGGGATTGACTGTAACTTGCCTATATCAGAGAGCTGATGGGGACTGGCATTTGGTAGACTCCTAGAGGTGACAAAAATGATTTGAAAGAGCATGCATTTGAACAAACATACAGGCTTCTGTCACAAGTATCCTCCTTGGCTTACTGAAGAGCAAGTGGGTGATAAACTCCAGCTACCAACTTCTTTCTAAGGAGAGAAGAAAATTGGACCACAAATCTAACACCCCAATTTTCCCAGCTGCTACTTGCAGGACTGGCTCTTATCTCTCTCAGGACACTCATGGGACTTAGAATACTCTAGTTTCCTGGGAGCCACTAAGAAAAAAAGATGACAATTTATTTACTTATTTTAAAGATGACAATTTATATGAACAAAAAGATTTAAGAAACATCCAGAATCTCTGGCTAGGTGTTCAGTGAGGATCACCTCCTATCCAAGATCATCTGTGAAGAAAAAGAAGAGGTGGCTGTTTTGCCAAATGTATAGAAACCAACACAGAGTTAAGAAATGAGGAAACAGGGAAATGTGTTCCAAATAAAATAACAATATAAATCTGTAAAAAGCAACCCTAATGAAATGGAGACATATGATTTGCCCAAGGGAGAATTGAAAATTTTCAAAGATGCTTACCAAAGTTAGGAGAGTAATGTATGAACAAAGTGAAAATCTCAACAAAGAGAATGGAAAATTCAAAAAGTGCCAAACAGAAATGATAGAGCTGAAGGATATAACATCTGAACTGAAAAATTCAATAGAGTAGTTCAACAGCAGGTTTGATCAAGCAGAAGAAAACATCAGTGAATTAGAAGTTGGTTCAATAGAAATCATTCAGTGAAGGGAGCAAAGATAAAATTTTTAAAAAAATGAAAAACAGAAAAGATAGTTAAAGGGAATTATGGGATAATATCAGTGAACCAATACATGCATTTTTCCCCCTGGTACAGGGGAACCTTGAACCCAAGGGCACTTTTCCAGTGAGCTACATTTCTAGCCCTTTTGATTTTTTAAATTTTGAGATCGGGTCTCACTACATTGCTTAGGGTCTTGCTAAATCATTCCCAAATCTGGGAAGGAAACAGATATTCAGAAATGGGAAGTCTAGAAAACACCAAATGAGATAAATCCAAAGAGACCCATAAATACATATTATAGTCAAATTGTCAAAGCTAAAAACAAGAGAAATCTACAAGAATGTCCATAAGACTATGAGTAGATTTTTCAGCAGAATCCATATAGACCATAAGGAATACAGTAAGAAGATTGCTGACCAAGAATACTATACCTGGAAAACCTATCTTTCAAAAATTGAGAGAGAAAAACTTTTCCAGAAAACAAACACTGAAGAAGTTCACTACCACTAGATTTGACTTCTAAGAAATGCTAAAGGAATACCTAGATGTAATGAAAGAATGACAAACAGTAACAGAAGAGCAAAAGAAAGCATGAAATTCACTGGTAAAGGTGAACAAAATAGAATACTATTTTACTATAATGGTGATGGGTAAATATAAAACTAAAAAGATAAAATCATTAAAAATAAGTAAAACTAAATTACGTGAATATATACACAGTATAAATCTGAATTGTAATATTATAGCATAGGATGTGGGACAGGAGAGAGAAAAAGTGTAGAGAACTTTTATATGTAAAGAAAATTGCGGTCAGCTTAAAACAGAATGTTATAAGGTATTTTACGTAAACAACACCTGAACAACAGAAAATACCCATGGAAGTTAAATGAAAGAAAAAGAAAAGCAACAGAGTCTATCTATACAAACAGCAAAACTCAAGGCAGCAAGAAAAAAACAAAGACTATGGAACTATAAGACAAACAAAAAATAGCTAACAAACTGAGAATAGTAAACCCTTTCCTTACATAAATACTTACTTATAAATGGATTAAAATCAACACCCAAGAGATGCAAAAAGATTGAATAATTTTTTTAAAAAGCAAAATGCACTTGGCATGGTGGTGCACACCTGGAATCCTAGCTGCTCAGGAGGCTGAGACTGGAAGATCGCGCAGAGTTCAAAGCCAGCCTCAGCAAAAGCAAGGTACTAAGCAACTCAGTGAGACCTTGTCTCTAAATAAAATGCAAAATAGGGCTGGGGATGTGGCTCAGTGGTCGGGTACCCCCGGGTTCAATCCCCAGTACCCTCCTAAATAAATAAATAAAAATAAAAAAGCAAGATTCAAATATATGGTATCTATAAGAAACTTACTTTGGGACACATATAGGCTTAAAGTGAAGAGATGGAAAAAGATAAGCAATTGGTAACCAAATAAGATGAGAAGGGCTATACCTATATCAGACAAAGTAGACTTGACATTTAAAAAATTCTCTAGAGACAAGAGGTCATACTACAATGATAAAAGCATCCATCCAACAGGATGATAAAACAATTGTAAATATATGTAAGTTCAAAATCAGAGTACCTAAGTATATAAAGCAAATATGGACAAATCTGAATGGATAAATTCAGGAAATATAATAATAGGAAACTTTAATATCTCAGTTTTGGTAATAGAACATCCAGATAGAAAATTGTTAAAGAAACATTGGACTTGAAAAACACTATACAACAAATAGACCTAGCAAACATGCAGGACAATCAACAGCAGAATACATATTCTTCCAATTGCACACGGAACATTCTTCAGAATAAATTGTTATGCCACAAAACAAGTCTCAGCAAATTTAAGATCAAATTCATACCAATATATGCTATGAGCACAATGAAATGAAATTAGAAATAAATAATAGAAAACAAGGAATTCACAAATACATGTAAGCTAAACCACATACTCTTAAAAAAAATTTGGCCAAAGAAAGATCCAAAAGAAGGATTAAAAACTCTCTTGAGTTTATATCAGATACAGGATAAAAGATTGTTTCCTAAACATATAAAGAATGCTCAAAACTCAAAAATGAGACAATAAATAACTCAATTAAAGACGATATATAAGATAAAAGATTTATGTAGACATTTCATCAGAGAAGATATTCAGATTGAAAATAAGCACATCAAGAGATATTCAACATCCTTTGTTACTAGGGAAATGCAAATGAAAACAACAATGATAAACATTCTGCTCTTTTAATAATTGCTTTAGTCAGTTTTTTGTTGTTGTTGTTTTTGTTATTGTTTTTGCTGCCATGACCAACAGACCTGAGAATAATAATTTTAGAGAAGGAAAAATGTATTTGGGACTCATGATTTCAGAGGTCTCAGTCCACAGAAGGCCAATTCCATTGGTCTGTGCTCAAGGTGAGCAGAACATCATGGTGAAAGGGTGTAGCAAAAGAAAGCAGTTCAGGACATGACAACCCAAAGCAGAGAGAGCTCCTCTCACCAGACAAAATACAAACCACAAAAGCACGTCCCCAATGACTCACCTGCTCCAGCTACACCCTACCTCTCTACAGTGACCACTCAATTAATCCATGCAAGTGGATCAATGCACTGATCAGGTTAATACTCCCCTAATCCAGTCATTTGACCTCCACACTTTCTTGTACTGTCTCACACATGAGCTTCTGGGAGACACCTTATATCCAAACAATAATGGTTTAAAAATTAATATATTTTTAAAAGTCCTAACCAAGTGTTTTCATGAAGGTGGAGGAATTGAGGCTCTCAGCCACCACAGGTGGAAATGTGTCACTGAAAAACAGTTTTAAATAGTTGGGAAAATTCTTGTATAATTAAATGTACATCCATCACATGATTCAATCATTCTACTTGGGGGTACTTGTCCCAAAGAAAAGGAGCAAGCCCTGGTTTGTAACATTCATCAATTTCTGTGTTGTAAATACCTACCATGGCCATTTTGAGATAATTTAATCAAGTGTGAAGTCAGATAGAAGTCAGAAAGTCTATATCTATAAAAAGATTTGTACATGAATGTTCCTAGTGGTTTTATTTGCTATAGGCAAAAATTCTAAATAACCTAAATGTACATCACAAAGTTAACAGATAAATTGTGATATATCCATACAATGAAATATCATTTGCCAATAAAAAATAATGTGCTATTGAAAAAATAATTATTGTGAATGAAAGAAGTCCATCAAAATAGTGCATGCTATATGATTAAATTTACAATAAGATTCTAGTAAATGCAAAAATAGTGACAGCAGATAAATTGTCTGGGGGGTTGGGAAGCATGAAAAGGTGTACTACAAAGGGGCATGAGGAAACTTGTGGGAGTGATAAATATTTTAACTATCTTGATCATGGTGATAATTTCATGGATGTATAGATATGTTAAAACATAAATTTGATTAGTTTAAATATTTGTTGTTTATATCAAGAGATAGCACAATCTATGGACAGTGGTCAATTGATGCCTAGGCTTAAGAAGGGAAAGCAGAACTGTCTATAGAAAAATCTTATTGCCCTGTACATAAGAACTATCAAAAAGGAGAATTTTCATGGAAGAAATACTTGGAATTATAACATGGCTAAAATAATTGTCTCTCTTTTATATTTTCTGGACACTCCTTCCAAACCTTCTAAGATAAGCCACTCTCAGTGAGCAGAATATCTCATGTCTCTGTCTCTCTTTGACTGAGTCCACTCTGCAGTGAACTGTGGCAGGCAATGTGGTAGCCACAGTTATTTCTTCTCCCTAGAATGAGTCTTAAGTTTTAATTTGCAAAGTCAACAGTGAGATTTTGCTTGGAAAACAGACACAAATGGGAAATTTTCTAACTGTTCCACATCAGCAAGTGCAATTTAGCAGTGCTATAATTCCTCTAAAAATTGTTAATTTAAGTTCATGGAGTAATCTCTGCCAGTTACTTCCTTCTATTATTTATTTAGCATGGTAATATATTGAAGAATGCACTCTGAGGTTCTCCTGAACCATAACTTACTATATATGCATTGGTTTCTTTTTAACTGAAACCATATGTCTTGATTTTAAATAACACAAGTGGAGATGTAACATACAGTGAACTATAAAACTAAAGGGCCAAAATTTTAGTAATTTTAAAAAGAGATCAGTGTGTCAGTTAACTAAAGTATCAGGTAGAATATTTCCTTGATTTAGCATTGTTGTGAGTCAAGAAAAAACTTTTGCATAGAGAGGGACACAGGCAGATGGCATTTATCCTAACATGCTGGTGGTCCTTGGCCTCCTTTCACACTTACAATAGGCACTAAAATGGATAGAAACTCAGAAATACATGCCCAGGAATCTCAGGAATTCAAAACAAACAAACAATAAATACCCATTTGGAGACATATTGTTTTATATTTAGAAAGAAAAAAGACAGTTTCATAAAATGCTATAATAAAATTTGCTATTCATATTTTGGAGGTACCCAATTGTATGCTGGTAAATGCTTAATAACTAGCTTTGGGGAAAGGAGCAAGCCCTGGTTTGTAGCATTCATCAATTTCTGTGTTGTAAATACTCTACCATGGCCATTTTGAGATGATTTAATCAAGTGTGAAGTCAGATAGAAGGCACAACCTATTCTTCTGAGCTTGACAATGAGCTGGTTCCAGCACCCACTGGGAATGGCTTCATTTGTGACTGTAGCTACCTCCCATCTTAGAAATAAACCAAGTTTCTAGGATATACCAATGTGCTTTGTTCTTCGGGGAAGAATTTTCAACTCTGAAGCTATCTTTTAACATGCAATAATGCATTTCCATCTGAAAACGTTATCATTAGAAGTCATTACCCAGTATCAAATATTTGATAAGATTGAGCTATTAAACAAGTGTGCTTTTATTCCATGGGAATATACCCATTCAAAATTTAATTCAAATTAAGAACTTATGAATTTTCCAAAGAATGAAAAGGAAAGGAAACAAATAAGACATTTTGATATCAATTTTCACAAAATTAACCCTAGACAACTTGTTGGTAAAGGGGACCATGGTTAGGACGAAGTTACATGTATCTCCCATCACAGAACTTATGTGCCCCACCTTTAAGTAGAGGTGCTCAAGTTTTGATTTGGGGGCAATATTGTCTTGCCATAATAGGAATAAACAGGGGAGATCAAAAGCCATCTTTTTGTGGTATTTTCCACAAAGAGAGACTTTCTTCAAAGCTTTCTAAAGAAAACTAACAGAAGGAAATAAACTCATCAAACTGGAAGTTCAACAAAAGGGGAGAAAAACAAGAGCAACAACAGCTCCAGCATTTCAACACAATTGTAGCAAATAAATAATAAAAGGAGTAACAAAAGAGCAGACATATACCCAAGTTCTGAGTCTGACTGCAGCTGGAGCACTGAGGGGTCTGTATCCCACTGCAGGGTCCTAATCGTGCAGCACAAAGGAAAAAGAACACAGAGAATTAACAAAAGAGGAGGGCAACAAACCAAACCAAACCATGTCATTCATCAAGGCAAGAGCATATACAATACACACACAGAACATGTCCCCACTCCCTTCCCTGATCCCCCAGTGATCATCCAGTGAGGAAAGAAAGCAAGGAGCCCTTTTTTTTTTTTTCCTTTGAACATCTGTTTGATATTGAAAGTGTGGTTATTTTCAGGGAAGAAAGCTCAGAGCCATGTATTCAAACTCTGTGCACACAGCCACCCTTGGCTTTGTTTTTGGTTTATACAGAAGTCTGAGGGACTTGAGCATCTAAACAGATGCATGTATCTCTGACACCTCAGAGCCCATCCACATTTGGGAACTTTAACCATCTTCCATGCAGCAAAGAAGACTAAGTGCAAATGGGCCAGGATGGGAGCATCTGAGGAAGTCAGCTGGAGGAAGCACAACTTGCAGTGTCTGATGAATAACTGGCTTCCTCAGGTCAGTTACTGCAAACATAATGCATTAGATTTCAAGACTCTTGTGTTTTCATTTTTTTTTTTTTCCTATAGAGATTACAACAAAATGGTCACTAGCACTGTCATTTGTCTCTAAGATGCCAGGGATCCACTATGTCTTACATGTTTTAAATATTTCACAAGAGATAGCACAGATCATCAGGGCATCCAATTTTCTTTGGGATTTCTCCTTCAAAATAAGAAGGGATAAACAGCTCTTCTATAACAGAGTGCACATAAGGGTGCAATCTCAGGCAAGCTCTTTAATTTTACTGCTCAGAATCAGTTACAGGTGAACCAGGCATGAGGTTGTCTGGGAGGCTACAGATGGACAGCCCAGCCTTTGGCGTCAGGCATGAGTGATTCACACTTGGCCTCCATCACTTACCAGCTGCATGACATTGGCATGCTGTTCAACTTCTCAGCTCCAGTACCGTTTTGCTTATGCAAAGTATAGCCCACATATCAGTAGCATCAGCATCTCTTAGAGCTTATTGGAAATGTAGACGCCCAGTCCTCCTTCCTCAAATTACTGATTGCATACTACAGTTTAACAAGGTCCCCAAGTAATCTGTGGCACCTTGAAGTTTGAGAAGCCCTGCTCAGTTTCCTTGTTTTTGACTATGGCTTATAAAATAATTTATGATCTTCCTGCAGGTATCATCCAAACTTATTTCTAACCACTCTTTTCCTCTCTCTCTTTATGCAAACATCAATGTCTTGCTTGATATTTTTCCACCAGAGGTCTACATGGCTCAGGATTTTGTTTCTTTCATATTTTGACTCAAATGTCACCTCAGAATTTCTTTCCCTCTTTTGCTACCTGATCTCAAGCAGGACTTCCTTATCACTATTTTTTTCCCTTTACTCTACCTGACTTTCTTCATGGTACCTAATTTTCCCTAGGATGTTATTATATTTCAGTTCATTTATTACCATCATCATTTGATGAACTTATGCCTCACAATGGTGGGGGTGGCCACATCCCTCAATCATAGGGATATGCCTAGAACTATGCCTGGCTATGTGCTTATATAATACAATATTAGTTGAATGAAAGAATGACTCTCTGGGTTTCTATGGGGGTAAATGGAATTATACCTAGAAAGCACATAACAACCATTTCATAATCAGTAGCCGTTCTTACTACTACCATGACCACTCTATCTACTATAAAAGTTTCTATGAGTCAGCACCCCACATACATGACAGATCCCATATTAGCTCATCCTGTAGACATCAGGATGCAGTTTCACAGCTTCCCATATTAGCTTTGGTTGTGCTCTTGTCTTCTTTCCTGAATGTTCTGAAAGATGATAATTGAACTTCATCAAGAACATGAATTGGCCACTGTGATTATATCAGTGATTCTCAAACTTTAATGTGCATACAAATATTTGGGAATATTGTTAAAATGTAGATTCTGATTTAGTAGGTCTAGGATAGTCTTAGACTGCAGATGCTGCCAGTCTATGTACCACACCTTGAGTAGTAAGGTCTTAGCCTAGATCAGTGGTTCTCAAACTGACCTTAAGACCTTAGTAAAATATAGAATGCTAGTCCCTCAACCCCCAAAATTCTGATTCAGAAGATCTGGAGTGGAGCCTGAGAATCTGTATTTCTAACAAGTTCCCAAGTGATATTTACAAAGCTGACTGACAGGCTACCTTTGAAGAATGACTAGGCTAGACCACTGCTCTCAGTTGTCAGCAAACAGAAAGCATCACTGATGTTCAACTATATCAGCATCTAAATTCATGATTTGCCCAAGGTTGGCCCAATGCCCAGGCCACCTCCAGATCAATTAAATCAGAATGTTTGGGGTGGAATCTAGGCATCCATCATTCTGAAAACCCTCTAGGTGATTCTAGTGTGCAACTAGAGGTGACAGCCATTGCTCTGGATTCATGCTCTGCTCAAGGACAGTAGGTCTTCCTGTTCAGGAATCAATTCCTTTACTTCAGTTCAAATGGTATAAATAATGGAATCCATTAAAATAATTCATACTTGCTGTTCACATGCTTCTGGGGATTAAATTTAAGGGCATTTCTTCTGCTACAGACAGAAGAGCAGCCTCTGGTTCTTGATGACCGTGAGAAGCATTCCCCTGTAAGGGATAGGATCAGGCCCTGGGCCCTCTGTATGCCTTGAGGATTCAGATGATATGACCTTGCTTGACCTTTTTCCACTTCTCCCAGGCAGGTGAAGACGGTGGCTCCCAGGCAGTCTGGCTGTTGTTCTGTTACTTAATGAACACATTGCCTGAACTCATAGCCCCTTAAGCAAAAACAGTGATTCTACCAAAATCCCCCACTTAAGAAGTCTGAGGATTAGTAGTCTAGAGTTTGCATTTTCAACCAGAGCAACAAAGATGATATATGTAACTGACTCTGTGACAACCCCACTCCATCCCATCATACATGTTTGATCCAATAAAAGAAATCACAGTTATTGTCAGTAATAAGCTTTGGGTGAAGAATAAAGTCAAGGATATCATCAAGTGTGCCAATTTCATTTCCTTTTCATATTTCCATGTTCTGTGGGTGTTCAGGAACACACAGAATGTACTTTTTTTTTTTTTTTTAAAGGAACTTAAAGCCAATACATTAAATGAGCAAAGGTTGGTTTCGGTTTCCAAGGACAGCCTAGTGTGTATGACATCATTACTGAATCCCTTCTGTGCGAATTTGTTGAAAAACTTCCCTGCAGGTGGCAGCCTCTTAGAGAGGGCCACTTCTGGGCCAAGGAGTGGGACATCTGTTCTAGATGTGGCTCTATGGTGTCATCAAGCAAGTCTCCTCTATCCATAGTAAAATGAAGAAGGAGGCCTAAAGGCCTTTATGGAATTCTCTGATATTTTAAAATATAGGATAATTATTAAACTTTTTGCTTTCTCTTCCCAGCTGGAATAATTTTATTTCACCAATTGACATAGATTTTACTCCCCAGACATTTTTTCATCAAGTAACTGAATCACTGAAAATATAGTGATGGTTTTTCCTCTAGCTTCTTGGGTGCATTTATAATTTTGCCAGGGAACTTATTTATAAAATAAAAGAAATAGTGAAATTGTAAATAAATATCACTTCTTATAGAAATCACTCTGTTTACTATAGTGATTAGTTTTATTTTTTAGTCATCTCTGGAATGGCCCAATTTATGCATTCAGAGAAGAGAATATTTTTCATAAGGACATTCATTTACTTACTCGAGAAATTCCTATTAAGGGCTTGACATATAAAACACTGTGATAGAGGATTAAAATAATTCTCAGGGAAACTCCAGCTCTTATGGGGAGATGAAACATATATAAATGGTTTAGTAGAACAAGGTAGAAAGCAAAACATGACATAAAGTGGCACCCCAGGTGTGTTGAGGGGCTTAACTTGTCTTTTAAGTAAAGAAAATGAGACATGAATATTTATGCCTAAGGATAAACCATTAATATACACCAGGAAGAAGGTAGTTTTTATCACTTGCCTGGCCCAGTTTAAAATGTCAATAAATATTAGCTGAAAAAAATAATGCCATAAAAAGATTAAAGACAATGATAACTTTAATTTCCTCTTGCAGAGTTTACTCTGCACCAAGCAGCTAGACCCTGGGCTGCACTTTCACCGTCCTTGGTATATCACAGCCAGGAGACAGACTTTCTCTGATACATCTGGAGAGTCCATCTGACCTGATCTTGAAGGATGAAGTAGGAGTTTGACATAATAAGCTCATTTCATTAGTGTATACTTTAATGGACTTAGGTGGCTGAGTTAGTCTGCTACATCTTATGAGACTGTGTTATACATTAGGTGCCAATTTACCAATTTGTTGTGAGAACAGTAAATCCCAGGCAAATCAGTCATACATGCCTGACAAAGTCTTCTCTCCTTGAAGACCAGCTTCCTAGAGAGCCAGATGATCACCCATGTCTTTGAGTTTAGAAAAAGTGAAGTTGAATGTGGCTTCCACCTGCTTTCCCTCCGGCATGTTCTCATCATTTACTAAGACCACACAGACCCCCACTGCTGCCCACATCTCCTTTTTCTCTAATTCCTGGACTGACCAACCCAGCCCTTTCTGATTGATACATTCTCTCTCTTTTTTTTTTTAAACCTAAAGCAGTTAGATTTCTATCCAGTATTCCTGAATGGGAAACCATTTTGGTTTTGTTAGCTTATTTTTATGAGTTTTATTTATCTCTTCTGATCAATTTATCTGATTTCTCAGGTTAACTCTCTGGGATCTAAAAGAGGAACTCTGATCTCTTTCATAGGGGAACTACTATTTGCACAGATGCTGGATAAAACAGTAATCCTTACCTACTCTGGACTAAAGGGCATTGTTATGGTTCTGCAGTCCCACTTTTGGACTGGCAGTTATGAACATACCAATTAAGATTACATTTACTAACTTTGTTTCAAAATACTAGACATGGAATGTTCTCATGCCACGGAAAATAATCACTTATTTGACCCTAAACATGCCAAGTAGTGTATTCTCTGGCATTTCATCCAAAAGGGTCTCCCATGTAACAGTTTATAATTTGAGGCTCAATTTGTTTTTTAATATTTCCTCTTAAAAAAGAACAGAAAAAGGCCAAAATTCTTCAAGATAGCAGTGAACTACTAACAGACTAACAAAACTTCATATTTTGAACCCCTTACCAATTCATCACTATCCAACTACTTATAAAATTTTCCCTTCACTGGTCCAATTTTATTTGCTCAGTTCCAATTTATTGGTTAGAGAGAGGTTAAAATTTAAAACAAAACAGAACAAAAATTATAATTCTTGGCCATCTGTTGAAAGCATAATTTAGGAGTGAAGGACATGCTGTGTGGGTTGTATATATGTTGCCCTCTGCTGAGTGGTTCATTTCTTCCTGCTCAGCTCTTACCCACAGCAATTTGCTGGTTTCCATTCTTCTTTCCATCTTTATTAGCCTTCAGAGTAGAAAGTCTTAAAATTTTCCCCTAAAATGTATTTCACTCTTACCTTTTCTGGGTGTTGGTTAGAAAGAAAAAGATGTCCAGTAAACATTTGGAAGATAGTATCTAAAAACTCTTCATCATGTGTTATAATAACTCTTTATATAGTGTTATAATGCTAACACTCAGTGTGGTTGGGACACTCTCCTACTCTGCTAGTGGCATTTAAATTAGTGCAGTTTTGGGGAGAAGCAATATGCCATTATGTAGCAGGAACCACAATAATTGAATTACTCATGGACTGGTTTTAATGCCAGGAACTCAGGCTGCAAAAATAAAACAGTATCAGCAATAATAATAATAAAAATATGACAACAATCATGATGATGATGATGAAGATGATGATGATGATAAAGATTACAACTTTCATATCATCAAATTCCATGGGCAATTCTTGTTCCTCATCCTTTCTCTATTTCTGATCACTATTACCTCCTTCATGCTATTTTCTTTCTTTTTGTTCCCTTGTCCCTGAAAATCTTGTTTCTTTTCCTCCTTTTCCCACTATAATTCTGGTGAGGTCCTTATTTTATTCATCCCATACAGACAAACCTTCTCCACATGGGGTTATGTCTTCGGCCTTCACTTCTGTGCTCTAACACTAGGCAACACTATAGATGTCCATTCGTCTTCCACAAAAAAATAACCCCAACATCTTCATCACTCTTGAGCTCCACTTTTTCAAATACCTGTTGGACATGTCCATCTGTACACCTACCTTGCCTTATCAAATCTGTTTTCTCTTCTGATGTCCATGACTCTAGTTTAGACCTTCAATTCTTATGGTTCCCAAAACTAGCACTCAGATTTTGAAAATATTATAACAATGCAGAGGCCCATAATTTATCTTAGACCTGTGATCTAGGCAACTGTGCTTTAACAAGTTCCCAAGTGACTGCAGTGAATAGCTTCTAGGTATTGGAGCTAGGAGTATCAACTACCTTGATGGTTTACTAGTCTCCTGGACTCTGATCTTCCCTTCTTCTGCCTCTTTACTATCCATTTTATATCTTCTGGAATGCCTTTCTCCCATCTCTAATTTTCCAAAACATGTACATTCTTTATGGTCCAGATCAAATGCTTTTTCCAAATATATTTGTTGTCAATAATACCATTTAGAAGCAACTTGCCTATGACACATGAATTAGAGAAGCACCTGGGCCTCTTACTTCACAGTTTTCTTTGCCAATCTATAACACACTTTTTCAGTAGCAGACTTACATTGGGCATTAAAACCAAGTCTAAAGATGATCTATAGGAGGTAACAAGCACTTGATAAAGCCCAGGAATTTCAGCATCAAGCCAAATATACTGTTACATCTACACTGATCTTTTGCCCTAAACCAGTAACTGGATTTCTGCCTTGTTTCTGGAAATGCTTCACCTTATACCTCATTTCCTGTAACTGCCCTTAGTTAGTTCCTCTGGAGTAGTCCACCTTCAGGCAATCTGCCTAGCATGCTTGGTTCTCTATAGATAAGAAAACTGCCTTGCTTTCAGTTGTGTTCTCATTCCTACATTCATCTATATGCATCTCTCCCAGTTTTTTGCAGGCTACACACACACACACACACACACACACACACACACACACACACTGTGAGTCAATAAACACTTAACCAAATATGTTTCAAGATTCTATGTAAGGTAGAAATGAATCAAAATCACTTGTCCAATGTGCACATACTACAAATTCATTGTAAGTGATTTGGGAATAATTGTTTATGACACTATTGTTCATGTATACGAGTACACATAAGCAAAAAACAACCTGTCATTAGAAGGTTTCAAATTACATTTGTCCATTTACAAGATAGAGGCTTTCTGGAAGTAAGAGTAATTCCTTACCTTTGTATTCCTTGAATATCTAACATAGTGTCTTTAGGCAATAACTTCTCAACTATTTATTGAACAAATAGAGAAATGAGTGAACAAGGAAATGATCTTTATCTGCCTCTCTTATAGATGGGTGTGATGTATGAAGGCAAGTGGATTTAAAAAAATAGCTTTTGTTTTCTTCATTAAAAAATGAAAAAACAAATCAGGGCATGTCTGTCTGACTTCCTAACATTCACCAAAGCACTTAACAAGGAACTTAATCTTGTGTGGCACGATGTTACCACATGGTTGCAGGAAAGTTTTCAGACTCACCTCTGTACTGACGAATGAAAGCTTATCTTTAAAATGTTCATAATATTACTGGTTTGTACTGAGAACAAAAAGAGGTCCAGCCATCTTTTCTACCAAACGAACACAGCAAGTTTAGTCAACCCTGGAGCAAATGTACTGCAAACCAACTTTGCATGTTCTTTCTTTACTAAGATGGAGAGACAGGTCAAGTGTAGGACACAGAACTCTCCCGTGTTCCACTGATCCTCTGAACTCTTGTTCCAGTATCTTCTCCGTCAAATAATTCATTAATTCACTAATCAGACAAGAAAAATGTCTGGAACCAGTGTGAGCGTAGTACCAAACGCAAAACCTCTATCTAGTTAGTGTCATCCCTAAATATCTGATTTTTTAAATGCCATTTCCAGAAGTAAAATGGTGAATAATAAAACCATTTCCTTTCAAAATCCATCATATCAATCTGTCACATTAATTAAAATGATGTCAAGTAAGAATGGTATTTAAATAATGAGTTCATGTTTTACTTCCCAGACCCAATTATTTCCTTAGTTAGGACTGGCAAAGATGTTGGTAAAGATCTGCTGATGTGAGAAATAAAATTGGAATCGTGCAATGCACACTTATATTGGGCTCTTTTTTAAAAGGTATTTTTCTTAATTTACTGTGTGAGAATCCTCCCCCTGTTGGCTAATCCTGAGTCCTAACACAGGCTCCAATTTGGGCCACACTAAGCCACACAGGAAGTCCATCTGTGTTGGATTCAAAAGGAAATGTAAGATTCCATCTTAGGGCAAGGAAATGCTCTCCTCAAATCTTACACAGAGTCCTGCTGCCAAGCAACAGTTTCTCTAGAAGGATGCTCAGCCTCCCCTTGCTACGACAGATGCTAACTTTGTTAGTATAATGGTATGGGTATATATAGTACCTTCTGTCTGAAGACAGAGTGATAAGAAATCAAAAATTTGGAACCAATCAGTTCATGTGCTACATAAAGAGAAAATACTATAGTGTAAATTGTATCTTAATTTTCAAAGACAGTGATTTTTAATCAACCTTGAATCAGTTCTTTCCATTTCCCTTAAGTCCAATTAGCTAGGGGCATCCTACCAACTTCTCTTTACATAATGATAACTTGAAATTTTTGATAAAATATTTTCATAGTCTCATTCAATTTCCCCATAATCTTGCATTATTTTATTTTACTTTTTCACTGTTATAAATCACTCTCTAATGCCCTCCCATTAGTTTCCTATTCATCTATCTTGAAAGATGATGGTATTTCCACAAAGTAAGTCAAGAGTCCTCTGAGGTTTTCAGAGAGTCCTGCAGAATCTGACTGTAGATAAAGATGAAGGACTTGGTTTTCTATGGGATATTAGGCCCACGTGACCCTGATCATTTTCTTCTCCTGAGGATACCTAAGAAAGAAAGTGGTGTCTACATGCAGCCCATACACGTTCCCCACAAACAACTCATTCTAAGCCAATCTGATCTCCTATTTGAGTGTTCACCAGAGAAAGGCTGAACAAACATGAGAACTTTATTTAAGTGTTCTGTCAACAAGAACCAATTATTAATGCTACAGAGGCCTAATATGCTAATGCAGAAACTGGTCTCTTCACCCCTGAATCTTCATCTGGAGTGAGGCTGAAGACCTAACTGCCCTCCACTGCTGTTCCTTGGTATCTGTGTGTCCACATTAAGTGCCTCAGAAGACATCTGTCCATCTGCTCATTTGAAGTTCCCTGAGGAGGGTTTTTACCTCCATAGAGAAATCCTATGGATATAAGGATTTTTGATGAACACAAGCTGATAATTGGGAGGACAGGCACAAATAGTAAAGACTACGGGACTGTGTTAGAGGCAACTGGGGAAATTTGAAAATGGTGTTATTATATAAGTTGAATATACACTGAAACCAAAATGAAGACATTTGAGTAGGAAAGCAGGTTAATACTTTGCACAGTCAGATGCCATTTGTCACATATACGATGATATTAAGACTATATGAAAGAATATACAGTTCAGTGTTCAGAGTGCTCATCTCTGATGGTAGGAATAGGATGTTTTTATGCTCTTACTTTGATTCGTTTATATTTTCTAACTATATGAAACATGTAAGTATTGTTTTAGTAATAATCAGATTATTACAAATAAATGTTGGGGGCTTGAATGTTCCTACGGGAAATAGATCTTAATGGTACTGTTAGAACTACAGATGGTCAAAAGAACAAAGTAGAAATTAGTTTTATTACCACACTTATGCCACATTTTTGTTTTCCTTTTTGTTCCAGGGATTGAACCCAGGAGCTCTTAACCACTGAGCCACATGTTCAGCCCTTTTTACTTTTTATTTTAAGTCAGGGTCTCACTAAGTAGTTTAGGAACTCACTAATTTGCTGAGGCTAGCTTTGAAGTTGCGATCCTCCTGCCTTAACCTCCCAAGTTGCTAAGATTACAAGCATGTGCCACCATGCCCAGCTCCATGCCACTTTTTACCAAAAGCAAATGTCAGAAATCTCTCCTTCTGACTATTTAGTACTATAAGAAGAGATTGCTATCACATTGAGAAATGTTTATCTTTGAAGTCATTTTGAAAGTTCTCCTCTATGAATCAGGTCTGAAACAGTGCAGCCTTTGTCTTAGGGTGCAGGCAAACTCTATGAGGTCAATAAGCATTCCTAGGTTTCTTCAGTCTGTGTTGCTCTGAACCCTAGAGGAGCCCCAACCAAACAAGAGAAGAGTTCTGTTGCAAAGTCCCTTGTGAGCCATACATGAAAAGGAAAGAATAAACATGAGCTCAGTGATCATCATTTAGATAGACTCATTCTGGCTGAATATCTAAAGGTTTGTGAATGAAGGCTGGGCAACCCAGAAAGTGGTCTTTAGGGACATAGACTATAATCTGTCCTTGGCCTGATCCTTCAACATTTTTGCATTATTACTGAATGACAATATAGGCATGCTTGTCAAATTTGTAAATGACACCAACATGTTCCATGAGAAAAATCTAAAAAAGGTCTCCCTCCATTGGAATGGTAGGATTATAGTATTTTTGGCTATACTAGATGGCTAGATTATAGTATTTTTAAAAACCCATGCTACTACTAATAGTAATAGCTAAAACTCACATATGCTTGCTGCATGTTTCCAAGCATTTTGCTGTTATTCATTTGTTTGATTCTCATAAAAACTTTACGGGCCAAGTCATGCATCATTTATTATTGGAGACAATATAGGGCAGAGGCATAGATTATGGGAACTCAAATCAATCTGCCTCAGTTAAAACCTAACACTGTAACTATGTTCTGTGTGAACTTGAGAAAATTACTAATTCTCTCTGTGCTTCCCTGACCACATCTATAAAGGAGTAGGATGGTAGTTCATTCATTCAATAAACATTTATCAAAAGCCTACTATATGGATACAACTTCTAATATCACTTAGTGTCTAGTCTCTAGGAATTCATCATTTCCCAAGGAAGAGATATGGGTTCAGTTAAACAGAAGCCATTATTCTTCAAGGGCGATAGGGTACTAATCCTTCAATCTTGTGCACAAAAATATGGGCTGTTGGCCTCAGAGTACTATTCTTTATCATCCTGAGAAACCATAGTTCTGTTCCTAGATTGTTAAGTTTTAAAATACAAGAGTCGGTGTTTAAATTTCTCAGGCATAATATAAGTATATATTGCAATAGTTACTTTTACCTTTTTCTCTGCTGAATTATGATGATACCCTTTACTAAAATATTTCATTTTCAATCTGTACCTATTAATCACAGCACAGAATCCTCTTTAAATTGTATTGGATTCGAGTTGAATATAGTATATTAAGGGATCTTAAAATTTTTAAGTAAAAGTTGTCTTCCAAATGTTTTATTAATAAAGTTTATTTTTTTAATCCAAGAGGTTCTTCCTTGCCCATTATGAGTAACTGAGCAATGGTTAATTGATTCTACCACAAATGATCAAGAGAGAGAAAAATACCACAAGCACAAGTTTTAAATGAGAAATGGGCTACAAAGAAGCAGAAATTGCAATACAAATTGTGACACTTAAAGTTTTAAATTATTAAAAATGAAATCATACTAGTATATTTTAAAATTATTAAATATTTCTACTCAAAACATTGACTCAAGGGCTTTAAAAATCAATGAAAGAGACTTCTGTTATACTTTCTGTTTTTAAAGCGCTATTTGAACCTTTTCTCTATAATAGGATACATGAAGCATGCCAATTTACAGGTTAACTAGTCACAAGGATTAAAAGAAGTGTTTGCCAATTTTGGCTCTCCAAAGAAAATCTTAGTTTGGGTTTGAAGTGTTACTGGGTGAATGACAGAATTTATGTGCAACTTTAGGTATAAACAGATGTGTTAATTTGATTTCTAAGTTATCTTCTGAAAGATTTTTCTTTTTTTTTTTAAGGGTCCACAGTCCACACAAAGAAGTCATTTTTTCTGGCTATAGAATTATATTCTTAGATTTTTTCCAAGCTCTTTTCTTAGCCTCAGGTTTTATGAAGTGTTAAAGTTAATAGTAATTGTTTTCAAAGATGTTACTTTTACATAAAAAGGCACTTCAAGTGGAATTTTTAAAACCAGAATATATTCTGCTGCAATTTTACTCTCATATCTAGGTTATTAAAGCAAAAACATAAATTTGAGTGGAATTCTCCTAAGTTCAAAACAAGAGCAAAGTTTACTAAGCTATTCTAATGCATTCTCCTCAAGCAAACTATGCTCAGTTTTTCTGAAAACTGTCATTTTCCCAATGCCAAGTTTCTTGCAGTCCTGTGAAACCTGCACTTAGCAAAGGGTTTACTCATTGACTTCAAGTTACTCACTCTTGCCAGAACTTTCCCATGAAGAAATAAAACTCGGAGTTTGTGTGGGGTGGGAGTGAACTGTCTGTCCTTCTTTCAAAGTGATTCACTAAGTTAAAAAAAGACACAGGGAGGTAAAGAAATGAAGAGTGATGTTCTCTGAGAAGGAATAATTGCTACTGTCCCCAGAGTACTAACAGCGTAGGTCAGTTTTCTCTAGAAACTTTTCAAAAGGGCTCATCAACTGTGAAGTCAGCAATAGAATTTAATGCTGCCAACCTCACCCCTTGAAGCTAAGCAGTAATGACACCAAACGATCATTGTGTAGAAACAGTCAACTATGTTAACTTAATGATAGGCCAATGGACCCCCTAAGGAATGTGACTATATTATGCCAGCTCGTGAATAGATGTTAGATCTGATACAACTGTTATTATTATTTTCCCCCTCAAAGACCTTTTGAAGCATTCAAAGCAAAAGATGACAGAAGATATATGCCACCCCAGATGGCAAAGGCAATTGCTAAAATAAACCAGCTTTATGCCCCTAAAGACTACTTTCATTTTTCTGAAATTGAAAGTAGTGTCTACTGGTTTTGAAAGGCCCTATCAAAACAGAATGATTCAAGTCTAAAGCACACCAACAGGCAGATATGGTTGAAAGAATTATTGTCTTATATGTTGGTTTCTAACAGGAAAAAAAAAAAAAAAAAAGCAAGTCTATAGTGCGGAGCGAGGCTAGACTACTGGTATCCTCATATGCATGATTTTGTCTACTAAATTGCCTAGGCCTGTATGTAAGAAATGCTCTTTCAGGAGAATATGCTTATGATAATGTATTGGATGGAAAAAGAGAAATAAAAGATTTTGTAACGCTCCCTCAGTAACACATGGTGGCAAATGTTGTCAGGTAGGCAAGGTTCAAAAGGTACATAGCTGAGCTAAAAGGCTGATTTGTTACAAGAGTACTGCTGAGGAGGGCTGCTGCCTCTGTTATCTGATTGATTAAAGCTTGATTAAAAATATTTAATGATTTTTTTTAAAAAAATAAGGGTCAAAGCTTGATTAAAGTATTTAATAATTTCTAAAAAATTAATGGTCAAAGCCAGAGGTCACAAATTGAAAGTCCTCAGGCCAAATCTGACCCATAACTGCTTTTAACAAAAGTTATTAACATTTAATGCTTAAACACCTAATGCATGCATTTCTAGCTATTGGTGAAGATGTGGAAAACTTGGGTCCATGTTTCCAGGTAAGCACATCACCTTGAGCCATCAGGAGATCATTTGGCATTCTTAAAAGGGGTGCTTGCTAACAAGCTGCTACAGGCTTCACCCCACACCCATTTGTACTACCTACCTGTGGGCACCTGCAAGTGCAAATGCTGGTAAAGGGAATTAGATTAAGAGAGTTACCGTGACTCCATTCGTATTAATGAAACTTCTTTTCTCTTTTCACATCTCTACCTTTTAAATATCCCTTGGGTGGTTAAATTAGAGAACCTCTAAAACCTCACTCAGAAGTTACATAATCTATGAGTGTTGATGGTGTAATAAAAGTTTGGCAACTGATTCACTAAACAGAAACAGTCAGCCCTTCTAACAACAACAATAACACCACCATCTTGGGGACCGAATTCTCAAATTAGTCAGCTCCATTAAGCAAATAGATAAGATGTTTGAAACTTAAATTTAGGGTGAACCAAAGTAGAATAATAAATAATAAAAAGCTGCCTATACATTCAATCTATCTTTGGTCCCTTCCTCCTCCTTTTAGTTCTATGTTAATGGAATGTTTATGTGTGCTAAGCAAGACACATAGTCAGTCCTAAACTAGCCCCCTCCTACTCCAAGAAGGATGATACATAAGCTTATCACTTCTAGTGTTCTAAATCATTGCTATGCCATGAAAACAAGCAGCTAAGCGTGAATTTAAACAAATGACCCAGCACACTTGAAGAGGCATGCACATTTGACAGTGTCGTAACAGTGCTGTTTTGTGTTCTCGGCATCCCACCCTCAACATTTAAAGGGACAATTCTTACCTTGTTAATGGCCCCAGGTCGCCTGAGTCTTGGCTTCCAGCTTCACTGGGGGTGCTCACTGATTTCGAGGAGGGAGACATAGGGGTTGGGACTAAATAATGAAAATAACAGGTATCCCATGTTAAAAAATGCAGCGGCTGCACTGGTGAAGAGCAGTGTCAGACAAATCAAAACAAATGGGCCCAAATTAAAGTGGTTGTATGGCCAGGAGAGATTGAGATGGGATAAGAAAAAGAAAAAAGAAAAGAAAAGGAAAGAAAAGGAAGAAAGTCAAGTGAATTTTTCATATTTTGGAAATTAAAATTTGAAATGAATTTAGACAGAATTGACTTAGGGATTTGAGGCCATGTCCACCCTAACAAAGTAAAATGGAGAATCAAAACAGCTATCCAGACAATTCAAGTCAAATCTCTCTCTTGTATGAACTATCCAGATAATTCCAATTCTTCACTTTATTTTGTTAGTATAGATGTGACCTATTAAAATAAAATTGGGTGTCTATAAAACTTTAAAAGATCATGAAATATGTCATCCTGAATAATTTTAAATGGGCAAGGAAAGTCAGAAAATCTGCTCTATGTCTGCATTTGGAGGGAAAGATATTGCTGGTGGCATTGTAAACTGCTCTGCCATGAGAGACAAAGTGACAGAGAGGAAGGGTAAATTTGAACCTGGTAATTTAAAAATCCTTTTCAAAACAAAGGAAAATGCCAGGCTGCTTTATTTTTACACTTAATTAATAGTTTCATCCTATTGTACCATTTACTGCATTTGGGACTTTTTTCCTTTGCTTCTGGCAGCCTAAAAAGCACTGTTATAGGCGCAGAAGTCAAATGCTTCTCTGAAGAGAGGAGAAAAAAGTTCAAGGATCAAGGTTGGCACAAGCTGAAAATCTGAGAGCAAGGATAATAGAGAGAAAACTAAAGGAAATGCAAATGTATTTTTCTTCTCCATCCTTCAGATACGTGCCAAATGTCCTTCAGAGAGAAGTTGTCCCAAATAGCCAAGATGGCTCCAGGCCAGATGATTCAATGGGTTCTTAATATCACACAAGCCAAAGAAGCCATATGGGCAGAAAGAAACTTCAATACAGAAATGTAGATTTCCATTTGGTTTCAATCATGTGCAATTTCCTTTTATTTATTTAATAGGGTAAAGGACTTAACTATTTTGTCCAAATCCTATAGCACAATGGCAGATCTGTCAAGAAGCTGGGAATTTTCATGTGGTTCCACAATTAATTCACCAATTACCCTCCATGCTAAGTCAGAGGGTAAGACAGAGAAATGGACAAAAAATAAAAATGGGGTCTAACCTTGCCAGGGCCCCTTAGCAGGGTTGTAGGAACAGTTGAGAAGTTGGTTATGGTTTAAGGTTGGTTAAATGTTTTGTTCTTAAAATTTAATTACTGGCTTTATATAGAGTATGGGAAAATAGGATCTACAACCACTGTGTCTCACCAGTGTTGACATAGCAACAGCATTTCAAAGACTATTTTGAGGTAAAATATAATTGATTGCAAAGTGTCTGATTTATGTTACATATCAGCTAAGTTCAAAGAAGTTTGCCAGCTTCTCAAAGATGGTACATCAGTCAAATAACCCCTAGGTTACATCTTCTACAATATAAAGAAGTTAGAAAAATCATCTAATCTTACTAGGGTTTATTATTTCATTTTCAGACACATGATTTTACCTATTAAAAATTGAGATTGAGTAAAAATGCTTCTTAATAGTATTTTAGTTTTCTTTGTATGCATTAAATCATACCCAGCAATACTTAATAATTTGCAGGCTTATATAGTCATTATCTTATTTGTATCGTTAGAAGCATTTGTTGTACATGGATTATTTCTATTCTTATTGTAAGTTTCTATGGAAATAAATGAAATTTTATTTTAACATAAAAGCCAGTGATGGAATTCAAAGAAGATAGACTGTTTTAAACAGATCTGATATTGTATTGTATGTCCAAGCATTATTTTAAAAGTTGGTTTTTTTCCTCTATTCGATATCATGTAGTTTTACAGACACCCTAGTATTACTCTTTAATGTATGAAAAATAAAAGAATAAAAGAAAAATAAAATAACTTATCACATGAAGGATATACAAGTAAGTGACAGAATAGCACATGCACAATTATATTTATCACAAAGAAAACAAATAGTTCCATATGCAGACCTTAGTGATAAGGAGCTCATGGATAAGCAACTAGAAATGAATGAGTTGGAGGAGGGTACTGTGGTGAGAATGCCAATTAGAAATGAAATCCAGATATATGAGAGAGTCAGATAAATTTTAACTTGTTCATTAGCTGCTAATCTGCCACCATTATAAATTCTCCTTCAAATTTCCCACTGATGTCTCTATTTTCATCATGAAATAACTTTATGCCTGCCATGATTATGAGATTTATAAGAGGATTCACAGCATTTAGACAGGCAAAGAGAAATTGGGATTCAGTAGTAGAAATGAAGAACAATTTGCTAAAAAATAAATTCCAAGATTTCTCATATTTCCCAAGTGGTAACTCATTTAACAAGTAATAAAATAATCAACTAATAATATAATGGCAAAGTTTCATCATGTGATCCATCAATAAGCAGCAAATTGCTGATGACTCTACAACCTTTCCTCCCATCTCCTTCGAGCCCCCTCAATTCTAAAACTGCATGCAACCTGAACCATAAGCCATAGAATTACTTAAAAATAAAAACAATAAAGCTAAAGACGTAAACAAATAGTAAATGTCGGACATGGTATATCCTACTCAATTCAATTGGTGGAATAGTAGCACAAAGCACTTTTAAGTACCTAGAGGGGGCTCTGGCGATATACCAATGCTTTGGAGCAAAGCCTCTGTCTCTCGTCGTTTGCGATCCAGATCAGAGTCATCCTGAACAGGTTCTTTCTTCTGCTGAAGGTCCGCCTAAAAAGCATGGATGTCGGTAATGAAAGTTAAAAATATAACCAAATGTGTACTTTTCCTGGCTGAAACAGAAAATGTTAAATGCATGGCAGTGAAGCCTGGCAAAGCCCTAATAGATACACTCAAACGTATAAAGGATGAAAAAACACCACAATTGCTAATTTAATAATTACTGACCTACTGCTGTCTCTTGATTGAAGGTTTTAGCCATCTCTATTACATGGTATCAAAGCTTCTCCCGCCTAGGTTTGGAAGAAACCATCAAAGCCAACTACTTCTGACTGGGGCTATGTATTTTTCAAAAAGAATTCTGTATGTTGTTTAGACCTCCTTGTCCCTCCTGGGACATCAGTTCTTTATGAGTACGGATTTATAATATTCATGCCCCGTGTTTGGGATTGTGGAAACAGTAATTCTTGGAATTTGGATGAAAAGTAAAATTATTTATGAAAACCTATAGCTGTATAATACACTATTTGTACTGGTAGTATAAGCTGATGGTGGTTTAAAATAAGTGAACTAAAATGTCTTAAGGCAATACAGACTTAATAATACAATAGTGCTGTAAATCTTGTTACTTGTTTCTAATATTTTAGGATTCCATTAGATATGTTAACTTAAAGAAGAAAATTATCATATAGAAAAATACAGTGCAAAAAATCACTTTAGGAATTCTTTTTATGAATTCTGCCTAAAACATACCACATGTGGCATCCTAAAAGCAGATCATATCACTGGCTTATGTTTTTACAAAATCAGACAAATTAAAATGCAAGTTAATGAAGATCAACAGAAGTATTCTGAGAGAAATTTTAAAATTCCAGGTCTTTCCTTCTTTTGCTAACACAATTACTACTCCAGAGGAAGTATTTACCTCTATCTCCAATATGAGAACCTTGATGTGTAGCCACCTCACAAGAAAGCTTTGTGAGCTTATAGAGTGAAGCTATCTTCCAGCTCTTCAGAAACCAATTATCCAGTGACCAGACATCCCTTCTCCAGCACAAGTCGGGCACCCTAACAGGTACCTCCACCAGACATATGAAGCATAATTCGTGTCTTGAATTCTGAAGTAGAAAGGGTTCATGCAACATTTGACTTATCCACAGATGGTAACCTATACTCTGATGATAAGCCAAGTACATCTTTGGCTCTAGGCCCAATGCTTCTGCTATTATTCACTTTGAGCTCAAAATGCATGCATAGTTTTTAAGTCTGTCATTAGAGAGAAAACTGTTGTTGTGTAGGCCGATAACTGCTAAAGAGAATACTAGAGAATTTTAGTCCTCTCACATAAGCTTAGATTTTGAAATGCTGCTTTAATCTCTACCAGTAAAGATATTAAAGTTCATATTCTTTTCCAATTGAAACATCTAAACTACTGAAGCAGTTCCAAAGTTTGTGTACAGACAGAGGCAGAGACAAAGCTAAGATGAGAGAGAGGATGCTGCAGAGTGAGGATCTGTAACCACATTCGTCATAAAGTCAAAAGGTAGGAAGAAGAAAAAGGGAAATGAAAGAAAAGGGAATTACCATAGCAGCTACTGAAATACAAATGAAAATAGAAGTGGAATTTGTCTTCAGAATCCAGTGTAGAATAGTGTGGTGTTACAGCAAAGCATTTAGCCATAACTGAACTGTCAGCTTTACTGAGACCAGACACTTGATTGCTTTGTTCACTGCAATATGCTCACAGCTAGATCAGGACCTGGCACATAGTAGACACTCAATAAGATGTGCTGAATGAATAGCTCAGTATCTGCATTTGGCAAGTGTTGTTTTACAATTATGGAATCTTAGAACTATACACCATTTAGGCCAATTTCCATCAGCTATATCCCATTCAGGAACCTCATTTACAACACCACCATTAGATCAAGACTCCTAGTCATCTAAAGACCCAGAACTCACAACAAACTGACTTCCATGTGTTAGCAACAAATATATCTTTAATTTTTCTTCATCCTTTCAACAAAAAATTTATTGAAGGACAAGAGTATCAGCAGAAATTAAACTGAGAAGTCCAAATAGAGTTTTCATAGAGTAAATAGAAAAAGCTCTACCTGTATCTTTTCCTTCTGAACAAACTTAGGGCATATCATTCCAAACATTCTGTCCTAGATATCCTAGGCAGAAAGGCACAGGATCTATTTTTGGTTTTTGAGATTTATTCTAATTTTAACCAATAAGCTTTCAAGAAGCATAGTAGAGGGTAAATCACATGTCAACATGTGTAACCTCATGTTGGACAAAAACAATACCCCTGTCACTCCATGGCACAAGAAGCCTCTGCAACTCGCTCTCCACTTCTATCCTTTTAAATTCTTTAGGAAATAAGCAATATAATGACATAATTAATAAGGATAAACGTCCATCTAGATATAACAGAAGCACAGGAAAGTTATCAACACTCAATGTTGATCATGAAAAATGCAAATAAGTAACTGGGGCTTATTTTAAATAAAGATTGTTAATAGTAACTTAAAATGTTACTTCATCTAAGACAACTGTACAGAATGCCGTAATCATGAAATTTATGATTTTTCCCATGTAAATACTACAGAATCCTATCATGTTTTAATGACTCAACAAGGAGCGATTCTGCAGCACTAGTAATTAAAAATCTGTAAGGTGGGGGCTGGGGTTATGGCTCAGCAGTTGAGCGCTTGCCTCGCATATGTGAGGCACTGGGTTCGATCCTCAGCACCACATAAAATAAATAAAGATATTGTGTTCATCTACAACTAAACAAAAATATAAAAAAAAAAAAATTCTGTAAGGTGCCTTTCCTAGCAAGTAAAATTTCTGTTTGTGTGGCATAATCACAGCTGAGACCCAGAGAACACAATCAAGGAAAGAAAATTTGCCAGCTGAGAATTATCTATTAATCACTTTTCAAAGACAGTTCCACATTTATTAGAGGGACAAGTGAGGACAGGTCAGGAAACTCATGTCCATCTTACCTTCTAGCAATCTGGCTTAAAGCCAAGGATGGGGTGAAGTTTCAGGGTGGCCTCCATTAAACTCACCTCACTGCATAAAAGCCAATTTTTCATGAAATTGGGCCTTGTCTTAAATGGTGGCCACTATATTTATTTTAAAATGAGATTTTATCCATAATACCACAGCCAAGAAAGCATGACATCCAAGGAGCAGAGAGTGGCAATTTTATATATGTACACAGTTTTCTGGGTTCTGTGGAGATAATCAACTTGGGTGGTCCTGACTCATTATAGTTTGCAAAGTCATGGCAAAAGAAGTCACTCAGTTTAGCAATAAAGAACATTTTATTTCTTTTTAATTCTAAACTTATTTTTTTATTTGATAAGCCTAGAGAGTGTTTTTTATAAGCAAACTTATAAGTGTATGGCTAACTTTTAACAAACAACACAAAAATTGGCAAATTTTAAACTTAGGAGTCAATGAGAGTGGCCAGTTGATGCAGCATTGTATAAACTCAGGATTAGAAGCTTCCAAAGAAATCTAAATCTGCAGAATGGAACCGCAGATACTTGGAAAGGGTGTCTAGGACCAGCTTCTCCAGACATGCTCAAACTAGTTTATGTTTATTATTCACTCATTATTCATTATATAATATTTTATTGAAGATCTACTTTGTGGCAAAACCTGTACTATTTAATGATAAAAACAACTACAAAACAAAACTGAAACCAACATACAGACCTGCCCTCCCAAACTTGCCATCTCTTGGGAGAGAAAGATAATTGAAAAGCAAATGTAAAACTCTGTGCTAAATGGTTTGATAAGGTCAAGGACAGCACAGATCGAACTTCCTGATGGGGGGATAAAGGTGTCAGCAAGAGCTTTCTGGAGAAAGTGACATTTGAGATGAGAACAGAAAGACATGCAGTTAATAGCTAGGTGAAGAACAATAGGGAGAAAGAGAAGAATATGAAAACAGAGGAAAGAGAATTTTAAGAATTTTATCTTATTATAATTATTAACACATACTAATTATACAAATTAAGAGGATTCACTGTGATATTTCCATGCACACATGCATCATGTGTTGATTCTTTTCTATCCTCTCTACCTCCATTCTCTCCCCCAACCTCTAAGCCCTCCCCAGTCCGCTTTAGTTGAGAAAAGAAAGTTTTATAAATTCCCCATCAATAGAGAACACCATAGAAAGTTGTCTCAAACTTTCTATGACAACTTGATGTCACAAGTAGAAAATTCCACACAATGAAATTTTGTTTCATGTACAAAATTGTTTAAAATAATGTGTAGAATTACATCTAGGTTATGTGTATAAGGTATATACAAAACAAATGAATTTCATGTTTAGACTTGGGTCTCATTCCCAACACATTTCACTGTATATATGTAAATATTTCAAAATCTTAAAATACCCCAAATCCTAAGCATTTCAGATAAGAGACATTCAACCTGCAGCTGAATCTGGCTGGAATGTGGATTAAGGGGAGAAAAGAAATGGGTGAGAAAAGAGTCCTGTTCTGTCTAGAACCTAATGATCACTGAAAACTGTGGAGGGAGTGGTAAAAGAATTATCTAAGATTTCTGCTTTGGACACCTGGCTGGATGAGGGGGTCCTTCATGAACTAGAGGTAAAGGGGGGCTACTTCTGAGGCTTAGACCTTAATTCCTTATTTGAAAAAACAAAAAAAAAAGACTTCAGAATAGATTACTTCCAGGTTCCTTCTGGCTCCAAAATACTATAAGTTTTGAATTATAGGATTCTTCCAATAGTTGGGCAGTTTTGGAAATGCCTCTCACCAGCAGTGGTGCTGAGCATTGTACACTCCATTCTGTGGGCTCCTGGTCACTGACTGTGGTTGCTGATCTCAGAAGCAGAATGACAGCTGTTTCTTAATGATCTATTTCTCTGCATCATTCACTGCTCTGTGGTATCTTCTTGGATCTGCACAGAACTCTAGGAGAAAAGTACTACTCTTTTGTCCATTTTATAGAGGAGGAAATAGACTCAGAGAGGCCTCACTAAAGGCCATTCTGTGAAGAGCCAAGTTACTCAGCCAAGTCCAAATTTAAAAAAAAGAAGGGGAAAAAAAAAAAGAAAGAAACCCTCTGTGCATAACCATTAGGCATCCCTGCCCTCACTCTGATTATACTGGCCATATAGAACAAACCAAGACAGCACAGTTTGTGACAGATGCTTCAATTGAATGGAGAAAAGATCTTTTTAAGGAGAGAGAGACTATAAAGAAAGATTTAAAGCCAGGATAGATCTCAAAGATGATATAGTCCAGTGTGTCACAAAATCCAGCACTTACTTTGACTCTTTGAAACAGAAACTAAGAATAGGAGATGAGGACTCTGAATGGCCATGTGACTCTGTGGAGCTGGGTTGAGTTAACACTGCTTCACTGCCCTGTCCTCAGCTTAGAAATGAGGAATCTAAGCCAGCCACGGTAGCGCACGCCTATAATCCTAGCACTTTGGCAGGCTGAGACAGGTGAATCGCGAGTTCAAAGCCAGCCTCAACAATGGTGAGGCGCTAAGCAACTCAGTGAGACTCTGTCTAAGTAAAACACAAAATAGGGCTGGGGATGTGGCTCAGTGGTCAAGTATCCCTGAGTTCAATCCCTGGTACCAAAAAAAAAAAAGAAGAAGAAGAAGAAAAAGAAAAGAAATGAGGAATCTAAGATTTTATGTGACTTTAAGTCCAGAACCAGGTAGAGGCCAAGGAACACCTGGACTCTAGGTGTTCCACACTCCTCATCACCTACCACCCCCATGTCCTGGGACTCTTCTTGTAGTGTAAGAGGCTAAATCTCCATCAGACAAAACTTCATGGTGTGGAAGCAAAAGGGGTATCAAGCTTCGATCAGTCTGGTTTGCCTCTAATTTCCCAAAAACATGCAAAAGGAAAAAGATGAGGCAGACAGCATAATTTGGAACCCGATTTCCTCTATCACATCATGTTTTGTGGTAATTCTGTGAAATCTGAGTTGGATATTAGAATGTCAGCTGAAAAGGAAACCGGTTATTAGTAAAGGATAACAGGTGCTTTAAAACTACACTAAGTGTTGACGTTTGAAGGAAAGGAAACATAATCACTTAATGCCTTTTTTGGCTGCACATGGAAATGAATAGCCATTCCTTGTCAATTCTCACCTCTATTTCACCCAAAAACTGCATACATAACAGCAAAGATCTCCAACGGAAAACCATTATGCATGATGTCAAGGACAAATAAATGATCACATCAATCAAAGTGTAATGGTGTGGAGAGATGGGAGATGCCAGAGGGCTGAAATGCAACTGCAATTATGTTTTACTTTGTTGGAAAATAATAATTGTTAAAAAATCTGTTACTTCAGTCTCTCAGCCTTGTAGTATGAAACAACACTTATTTAGATTGCGAGGCATTAAAATACAATTTCTTTTTCCTTGAAGAAAAATGTAGGGAAGCAGCTCTGGTTTTTGTATACACAAGTGTATCACACCACACAATGTTTTCTTCATAGGAGACTATGCAACACTATCTTTGGCATCTGGTTTGTGTAGGAAACACGGGCTATTTCTACACTGCTACAACAAATTGGGGAATTAAAAATACATTATTTCTTGGATTGAAATAGTGATATGACAGCCAGGCATTGAACTGGGAGTTGAGAGTCTTTAATTCTGGATCTAGCAGCAGAAAAGCTGCATTTTACCTCTGGGTCTTTCCTGCTTTGTTGACATAAAAATGGGCCTCAACGGAAGGTCTCTAAAATTTCTTTCAGCTGTAACACTTAATATGCTATATCCTATACTACCTGATCCATTCTCTTACCTACTTTCCCCTTAACCAAACCTAGGATTCTTATCTACCATGAAAATATATACCATATAGAGACCAATGGAAATCCATCAGATCATTTTCTATATTTCTTCTGAAATATCTAATATAGTCCCCCCCACCCTGTTCCCCTGGTACTGGGAGTGAACTCAGAGGCAGTTTACCACTGAGCCACACTCCCAACCCTTCTTAATTTTCTTCTTGAGACTGGGTTTCACTAAGTCGCTTAGGGCCTTGCTGAGTTGCTGAGGCTAGCCTCAAGTTTGCAATCTTCCTCAGCCTCCCGAGTCACTGAGATTACAGGCATGTGCTACCATGCCCAGCTAAAAGAGTTTTGCTGGTAGTTTTAAAAAATAATCTTGTCTTAAAACTGACACTTTTTAAACACTAACTATACCTTGGGTACTGCTAAGTGCTAATAAGATTAACTCTCTTAATCCTCACAACCCCACAAAATAAATACATTATTGTTTTTCAAGATAGGAAAATGAGGCACAGAAAGGTCAAGAAATGTCCAACAACAGAGATCCCAGACTACCTTTAGGGTTTTATTTAAGTTTGAGGTGAACCTTGGGTTTCAGAGAGCAATGACCTTATTCTCCTGAAGACATAGATACTCACCCATTTTATCCAGATATCCAAAAAGGATTCTTTGAAGGGGTCCTATTTATCCATTTGACCAGTCCCTCAGAACCAACTTACTTTCCTCCTTCCATACAACACTCACACCTCAACTTCCAGTATTTACCTCTTTCTTTTTCCTCTCTTCTTCCTTCCGTTTCTTCTCTTCTCTTATCTGTGCTAAGCGCTGCTTTTTGCGCTCAAGCTCAGCTTTTAAGTCACTTTTGTCAGACATGCTGGTTTCCTTGGAGAAAAAGGGGAGAAAAGTGAATATATAACTTTTAATATTATCATTGTAAAAATCATTCAAAAGGAAATGCAGCTTGAAGATGTGATTTGGGATAATAATGGGTCATATTACTTAGCCCATGTTGAAGAATCAAAAACAAATTAAGTTCAATCTGGTCTAACTCTAAATCTTCCCCTATTATGCAGGCATAAACATCTGAATATAACGTTATCATCTGGTCTGAAAAAGAATAGCAAATTACTTCCAAAGAGGCAACACATCTCCTGTACAAGCTTCTTCACAAATAAACAAAAGCAGAGAATCAAAAAAGAATCATCATCATGACTTGCAGTTTTGATAACGGGGGCCACCCATCCCCACACTGAGAAAACAGGCACCATAAATCCTGAGAGACTTGTCCTGCTCAAATTTCTATAGACTCCATAAACATTCCTTCACTGGGCCTGGGCACATGGAAATTTCATTTCTCCTAACACATGTATCAGGGACGACAGCTGTTGAGGACTTAGCAAGTTAATCTTTTTTCTCTGTGAAATTCCTTCTGACCTGTCACAATTAATTTCATGTCCAGTACAACCCTGATTCTATGAAACTTGCATTTGCATACAGAAGGCAATATTGCTTATTTTGGCACTTACCTTTTAAATCTTTGTGTGTTTTGTGAACACGTGAAAGGGAAGTAACATTGGGGCAAGTTCTTGGGAAAATTTATCCAAATGAGACTTAATTTTAATATTAACTGTGATGCGGCTGCTGGTGGCAATGGTACAAGAAATATTTTAGAACAAAATAAGTTTATCAATCATCAATAATTACATACTTGCTTCTCACCTACTGGAAGCAAATAAGATGAAAACCTTGAGAAATGAAGAACCTCGTCTGACCCAAATTTATCAAATAAAGAAAAAACCCCAGCAACTAACTATAAATGTCAGAGTATTCACTTGCATGTTATTTGTATGCAATTATAATAAATGTATAATATATTCCTAAGTAGATGCCAGAGTGATGAAAGGCAAAAAAAAAAAGTACCAAAGAACAGAACAATAAGAGATGCTCAACTTTCTTGTCACTGTCCTTGGAAGGTAATCATGAACTTACAATCACTCTAAGACATGCTGTCAGACACACAGTCAGGAAGTATATCGTGTTCTAGTTGGACACATTTCTGCTCACAGTGTGATGGCAAAGACTTGCAAAATAATAATGATCACAATAATCAATCTCTGCCATTCCTGATCACACCCTGTCTTCATTTTTCAACAAACATTTGCTGAATATTTAATCCATGCTGGACACTCTATAAGGTATAGGGGATACAATGACCAGCAACACCAGATTCTTCCCTTCAAGGAGTACTGAACTCAAATTCCGGGACTTGTACTGTGACTGGGGAAGTCTCTGAGATATCGGCTTATTGATTACAGGGTGCCAGGCCCTTTGCATTCATTATCACATCTGTTACCACAATTCAAGTAGACTGGTACAATTAATGTCATTTTCACAATTCAGATAAAGAAGGCTCAGCAAGACCCGTGACTGGCCAATATGTGGCAGAACCTATATTCCAGCTTGCGCGCGCTCTGACCTACCACACACTTCTAATCTCCAAGGCTCAAGTTCAGAGAGAATGCAGAGCAAGATAATAATCAACATCTGGGGGATTAGGCCAGGGAGAGTATTGAGGAGCTCATGGAATTTGAATTGGATGTTGTAGGAGGTTGGGAACTAGCAAAGGAAGGTAAAATTTACATATGCAGAGATCTGCAGAAGGGGGAAACCAGCAGATTGAATACTAGAAATACAGATGAATCGATATTAAGAAATACAACTTTAGTTGTGAAAAATGAAGTGCAGATGCAAATGGCAAAGCCTTGAAAAAAAAAGCAGAGAAGTGAGTTGTATTTAATTTAACAGGTGATGGGCAATCAATCACCGTAGCTTTTTGAAAGGGAAAGTGACAAAATGCGAATGGAATTTGCTTAAGCCTATTCTTGCCCCTGCCTGCATTACAGATAGAAGCAGAAACCAGAAATAATGCAAGCTGCTGGGAGGCTGGTGCCAACACCTATTTCTGCACCTGCACTGGGATGGTAAGTGGTGGACAGACAGCAAGTAGAGATGTGGACCGGAGACAGCACAGCCAAGGACCAAGTAATTCTTGGTAGTCTTTAGATGTGACAGCAAAAGAGGAAGAATCAGTATTGATTTAACTTTGAGAGAGCAAAGAGGATGGTAGCGGAATCAGGAAGAGAAGGCAAAAAGAAAAAAGTGCTTTTTTTTTTTTTTTTAAATTTAACATGTCCTAATTTGGGTATCAATGGGACTTTTGGACAGAATGCATAGATAGAACAGTACAGATGAGGCTGGCATTTGGGTAAGGGACTGAAGCTATAGAATACAGCTCACTGGATTCATCTACCTACAAAAGACGGTTAAAACCTGAGTCACAGATTCAAAATCCTACAGAAGCCAGGTAGATATAGCACAAGGAAGCAGGAGCAGTGACAGAGGCCAGGAGAGAGGAAGAGCCTCATCTAAAGGAGGCCACTCCACCCAGCTCCCATTGATGACTAACATGGAAGAACATGGATCCAAGCAGTTAGATCTGCCTTCCCCCCCACCCCCAACGAAGCTACAGAACTGATAAAACTGAAGTTTATCAATAAAATACAGGTGGCCAATAATTTCTGAGACCAGTGGGTAAAATTCTTGGCAGGAACCAATTTGAACCTAATTACAAAAGCCATCTAAGAAGTCATATACACTCTTGCCAAATGGGTTAAAGCTAACTGATGTGGTTGAATTTTTTTCTGCTGTCAAAAGTGGAATGTTCAATTAGAAAATAAATCATTGTTAAAGCAAGAACTGTGCCGTCCTAAGCTGAAAATCCTGCCAGTGGAAACTTCTCAGAAAAGTCAACACTCCCCCTCCTCCACATTTCTCCAACAATTATATACCTTTCCCCAGTCAGAAATGTCCTGCACAACTTCACTATATATTATGGTCATAAGGAGTAAAACTATTCTATAAAATATTCTATCCTGTATTTGTTGTGATTTTCTTGCAAAGAACTTTAATCACAAGAGGAAGTAAGATATATCCTTGGTACATTTCTTCAAAGTACAAAGGCTTTCTTCAAACTGATAAATAGGTCAGACAATGTTGATCATTTAAGTTGATATACTCAGCCGTAGAGTTGATACTATAAAAATTTTAATAAAAAGGAGAGAGAGATTAAGTAGAGATGTTTGAAAGCACACAAGTCCCTTTTAAAATGTTGTAGAGCTATAGTGTTAAAAGACAAAGCTATGGGGGACCTTCCATTTATTGATTTTTGGATCTATTCCATGGTAGACACTTACCATCAACTTGTAGAATAAAACAAATCTCAAGAGAATGCCTCCTAAAGGGTTTGGAAAGTACATGTTATAGTAAATTAATGAGCCTTTACACATAAGGAGATGGCTTCAATGGTGGCATTAAATGCAATGTCAGCACTGAGCTCCACAGGCTTTCCCAGGGGGCTTGCCAGTCTGACCCACTAAATCTCCTTGCACTTCAAACAAAGCAAATGGAGGAGAAAAGCATGAGGGACATGAGTTATAGAGATTCCTGTGGCTAATGTAGGTCGTGGCAAAGGCAATTCTGATGTTCTCAGTCTAAGAAAATAAAAGTCAGAGCTACCCACTGCTAATAATTGCTCACTTACTTCACACACACAAAAAGCTGGTCTCTTTCATTTACAGATGGCAAGGGGTCAAGTAGATAAATCAAGCCCACTTCTGAGTGTAGGCCTCCTCCCTGTCTAAGTATCCACATCTTCTCCCACCCACTTGCCCACGCACGACTCGATTCTACCCAGGCTTAGGAATAGTCATGGCTCAGCCTCACCCAGCTCCATCCGTTCTGAGGTTAGTTGACACAGTTTTGTGTTTCTGTCCAGCATCCCTCCCTGCAGAGTGCTATATGCAGAATTCCTTTCCACTGGCTTCTCCCCTGCCTCCATTTCTTCTAGATTCATTATGAAATTCACACTTCTTATCTTTCTCCACCCCACATGGTGGCTCTTGCAAAATGTCCACCTTTCCTATGACCAAACACAATTCCATCTCTCTCTTGTGTTTATCAGTCCATCAAATTATACCCACTCCAAAAGAGATATCTCAAAGTTCAAATCTGCTACTCCATTTACTCTGGACTCCATAAGTGAACTCCCATACTCTCTAACTTTTCCAAATTTCAACTCTCTACCTCTGATTTCCCTTTTGTCCCCTAGTTTGCCCTTTACCCTCAGCTCAGTGTTGTCACTCATCCTCCCAAATGTCTCAGTTCCAATACCTTTGGCTCCAGCCCAGTGATCTGCCATTCTTTTGACCCCAATAAATAAGTCACTAAGTACAAAGCTTGGAATTGTACCTGGCAAATTTTAAACACCTAAGAAAAGTTGATTTTCCTCTTTTGCCTCCTTCAACTTCTACTTCCTCTTCCTCTTCTTTTTTGATTAGTTTTACTATTGTTTTATCCTACAGACTCTTTACACCCTTATTTTATAACTTCACCATCACTCAAAGTTCAATTTAATCACTCTGAAGGTGTTACTGTGAGAATTTCATTACAGGTAGGGTGCCTTACTGATTTAACAGCAGCAGCACCTTCAGAGCAAGGAAAGCAGATCTGCACTGCCAGAGATTCTACGGCATTCAGAGTGAACAGAAAGACCTTCTCAATTCAATGGGTTGCAGGTGGAATGCATGGGAGGAAAGAGTTGAGACGCAAAGAAAAAAAATTTAGAAATATTAAATGTCATCATTTAATTTAACAGTAATATAATTCTTCCAAGATTTCTGTGAACGTTAGAATTAACAAGCTCTGCTGGACAGGCATCCTCCTCTTTCTTACCCATTTTCCACAGAAGGTGGATCGAGTTGCAATAGAGGAAAGAAGGGGAAGAGATAAGGAAGAAAACATTAGAGAGAGAAATGTAGACACTGGAGAGGGAGGATGAAAAACAAGTCAATGTCACATCTTCCCCTGCCTGCCAGCTTCCCTGGCCTTCCCTTCACATTCTTCATGTCCACACACATCCATGCAAAAAGGGAAACTTTCAGCTTCTCTTGAACCCAACAAGACCTATCACCTTCTTTTTCATGTCTGCACATTTCCTCATGGTGGGTTTTGTCCCACTTTGCACCAAGTGTCTAACAGAGGAGAAGCAATAGGGTTGGCCCTGTTTGTACAGCTGCTGGGTCACAGCCCCTCCCGAGGCTTAGCTTTTGAACAATATAGATCTCTATTTCCTTTTGGTCGTCTAAGTTGGCAGCAGTTGGGGAGATTCCATTTCTAATGCTGGCAGACGCAAATGTATTTTTAAGCTTCAAGTCGTAATCAGACAAGGTCAAAGTTATTTCCCAGCTGTTGCCAGACTCATTGAAAAAATACCCAGAAATAAGTTCTCTTTGCCTGCCTGGAAACCATTGCTCTTGACAGCTCTTCGCTATCAGATATTGAACTTCCATCTGCCACTAGGTATGTGTAAGGGATTTTTTTTTAATTGTTGGTAGGCCTTTATTTAATTTATTTTATTTTATTTATATGCAGTGCTGAGAATCAAACCCAGGGCCTCACATATGCTAGGCAAGCGCTGTACCACTGAGCTACCACTCCAGCCCCATGTGTAAGAAATTGGATCTTTCACGGCCTCATTTCACCTGCCTTTTCTTTCATAAAATACAGCTGCCTCCTTCCACCCCGATAGGAAGCCCAGGGACAACATGGCCACAACCACTAGCCCAGTTATACAGGTATATCTCACAGTCAATAAATGCAGGCATCTTACGAGGGAGTTGGTTGGTGAAAAATGTACAGGGGTTATTTGCTAATTTTTAGAGTCATAAGTATACTATGAAAATAAATTTTAAAAAATAAAATCTATCTCATAGTTGGACAATGCCCAGATCTGGTCTATTTATGCCATGAAAGAACAGTTCTCATTTTAGCCTAAGAACTCTGTTAAATGCTTAAAAATCAAAGACTTCTAAGAGCTTTTGTTTATATGGACTATATCCATAATAACCTTGTTAACAATTAACACTGAGAACATTTACATTTAGATTTAATGATTAATGATAAAACAACGAAAACTTTGTTACTTATTCACATAACATTTTTATGAAAAAAATAACCATGTCATCCAAGACTAAAAGAACGGTGAGATTAGTATAATCCTTTTACATTTTCCTATATCTTCTTAATATCTGGTATAACAGAAGTCAACTGGATTCTCCTAGCTGCTTCTGCAATCTGTTGTGATATGCTATTTTAGTTGAAGTATGTGAAGAAAATCTGGCCTCACATAGTATGTAGTTTGAAAATGGAGGAGTATTTTAATGTTCTCTTCAGGTAGTTGTGTATTTTCTTAGATTTTACATCAAAAGTCAACAAACAGCAGTTTCTTAAAGGCCAGCTAAAATGTGAATATGAAACCACATCAATCAATGAACTTTTTGTACTGTTATTTAAGACCCATTGGTCTACCTTAAATATTGAATGACTCTTTCATCCATGTATGATTTTTAAATGTCATGCAATGGTTATTTGGGGAGGGGGGGATCAGTAATTGGAAAATACCAAATTATGCAGACCTTCCACATGTGAACACATTTCATTATAAAATATCTGAAAAGCAAGTTTGGTAATATCACTACCAGTCTCCTCAGAAAAGCCTATAGATATTGTAATGCTCTCAAACTCATGTTGGTAGCACATAAAAGCATTCTAATTTTTGCTCAAGAACTCAAATTTTATCATTAGCAACAAATATTGTCAGTTGTGTTCTTGAAATGACAGCTGATGCCATTGATTTTTACGAAAATGTCTGCCAACTACTCAAGTCTGAATAACTATAGTTTTGTCAGTTACTTTTTCAAGTAAAAATAGTGTTTATGATGAAAGGGAGCTAGTTCACAATTTAAACCACTGCACAAAGGCTTTTCTTCAGACAACCTGAACTCTGGGAGGTAGCAGAACTACTTTACGTGTTCCCATTTGTCCTACAGTAGGACACACATCTAAAGTAGAGATTGCATATGTATCTGATTGCATATATAGCAAATATAGGTTCTGCTTCATGAAGAACATTCTTAAGTGAAAATGGGTTATGAAAACTGTGACTATGTGGCCGTGAAGTTTGCTGCCACTATGAGCAATTTGGTGCCACTGCCTCACGTCCTATTAAGACATCAGTAATTTTCTCATGATTGCTTTTACACTGTCACTAAACATGATGCAAAATGACAGAAAACATTTTATTGTTATTATGAAAATAGTTTTGACTTTACAACTCCTGAACATGTCTTGGGGCCTCCAGAGTTCCCCAGACTGCTGTCTGACTTACACTTCCAATAACACGGAGCTGATCAGAAGCCTGGAGAGACATTTTCTTAACAAAGTGCTCCTAAGTGTTTATATAAATAACCTAAATGGAAGGAGTTTGAGCTTTTTCCTTTGAGGAAAAGGGAAAAAGTTACAGTATTAAAATCAAGATGAGCATAGAAAATTCAAGATGGAGCCAAGAGTTCTACAAAGTAAATGATTTAGAAATACCAGGAAGATCTAAGACCTCAGAATACAGCATGAAGAAAAGTAAGAGTTAGTGAGGCCTTCAGACAAAGGACATATAGTACTATGTGTGAAAGATTTCTCAATTGTCTATGTTAGGCAAGAGGTAAAGAAGATGAATCAAGAAGCCTTTTCTCATTCCCCATCCCCTTCTCCCACAACATGCAAGCTCACACACATACAGCGCACACACACACACACAAACACACATTAAAGGCTTTAGCCTGGTTGTGAGATGAACAAAGACAGTTGTTAATAAAATGTACACTACTCTGTGTGAAACTTCTTTTAGTTTTGACCTTTGAATTGGAGTGAGATTGTTCTAACAATTACAATTATACATGTTTATTTCATAATAAGAACTTTAAAGATCATATATCTGGCAAGAGCATTTAACCCATTAATAGGGAAATTGAGATATAGTTATCCAAGTTCACAACAATTATGGGAAAGAGTGAGAATTGGAAATACTATATCTCCTTACTTTTTTGTTTGTTTTTTGTTTTAAGATTTAATTTAAAAATTTTAAGTCTTTTAAATTGGCGCGTATTGTGCATCATATAGAATGATGAGTTTCATTATGGCATATTCACACATACACAAAAACACAATTTGATTAATTTTGGTCTCCTTATTCTTGAATAGTTTTATCAAATAATGCTTCCCTTCCGATGTTTACTTAGTCTAGATTTTACTCATTTTAATCTAAAGAAAGCTCTTAAAAGGCCTTTATGGTGGATCCTCAACAGTCTATACCGCCAGTCCAATCTTGCTGTTGCTCTTCATCACCACCTGGTGGCAATACATATAAATTGCATGGGAGAGCCAACACCACCAGGAAAGCCTTTGCCACTGAAAATCCCCAGTCATACCACCAAGGTCAACACTGGGTGGTCTCAAGTACTGCAAGAGCTTCATCTATGAAGGAAGAATCTGTTTATGTCAGTAAAGAACTACGGTTCTGGAGAAACAACTATCTCAATCATATATACTTTTAAATATTCATGTTGATTTTCCTAGGCTGCTCTCAATTTTATTCTTATTGTGTCAGTTTTTAACTAGGAAACCAAACCAAAATATGTCTAAAATAAAGTCTTTCATTTCACTCTTGCTGGATTTGTGAGATGTGTTTCAGAAGGCTTTGTCTGCACATTGTCTCTAGTCCTATTTTCACTGTTTCATGATTCTGAGTGGCTTAAATTGTACTGCTTAGGCTGTAACTTGAGCATTGGCAATTGCAGTGTATTAAACAGAAGAGACTCAAGCACTCAGCACAGAGCACATTATGCTAGAGAGCAAAATCAATCCATAGGCTATCTGCCCTCTCATCTAGTTAGCAGAGTGGGGATAAGAGCTCTTATCCTTAAGAGACTCAAAAGCCATTGTTATCTTTGCCAAAAAGTTCTAAAAATTTTTATCCTATTCCTGACCCCTACAGTGCATTTCACCAATTTAGAGATTAAAAATACTTCTCTTTGAGAAAAGAACTGTTCCCCAATTAAGAGAATCAACCATTCATATCCTACAGCATCTTTCCTCAGGAAACACTCAGATGATATCAAGAGTCCTCAGGAAATGATACCACCCCAAACACAAATCCCTGAAGAGCATAAAACTAGAGATGGAAGAATTTGGACAACTAAAGGGAAGTATTTTGAAACTGAGTCTGTAAGTATTAGGGCAAGAGAGGAACTGAGGAATAGAATTGTAAAGAAGATGGGGACCCTCAGGAGTATATCACAAGGAAAACTAGAGAGAAGAAAGATGCAAGACCTTCCCAAAGAATCCCTTGGAAACACATACATTTGGATCAAAATAGATGGCAAAGAGGAATCATCCACCTAGGCCAGGTATCAGACAAAGAAACTAAACCAAGAAGGCTCCTACCATTACACTTTAGATAACAGAAAATTTTCTGTGTTCCTGGAGGTTCTAAAATACATGGGAGCTTCTCAACCTCAATAGGTACTCTCAAGGAACACATGGAAAGGGACAATCCTTCACAGATCATCACATAACCTTTGGAACTGGCAGAGTGGCTTGTCAGCATCATCTTGGGTACACGGTTGGCTTTTAATCAACACTGACTGTGTTCACAGGTTAAAGATGGCCCCTGTCTATTGGCTCCCATATTGTTTACTTCGTTTCTGTTGGCTGGTAGCATTAGCTAAAAGCATACACACCCCAAATACAAATTCTTATACATACTCTTGCTTTAAATAGAGCTCACATAAACATATTTTTAGCCACTGAAAGCCTTCCTATTTTTCATGCTGTGCAAAACTTTACCCAACATCTGCTAGCCATAGATAAGACCAACCCTGTTGCTATAAAGACTGGCTCTCTCTCACCTAGGCTCCCTACCTTGTGCATAGAGTCTTTCTCTTCTACTCCCTTCTCTCCTGGAAATCCCTTATCTTCTTCACCTTCTGGGTGATGGCCATGTTGCTGAGTGAAGGATCTGCTGTGAGAGACTTCCTCTCTTACGCAATCCTTTCCAAGTACCACTCAATAAAGCTTATTGTGCAATGCTGCCATCTCATGTTCCTGTTTTCCATGATCAGCCCCCAAATCCTCAAACTCACTACATCCCACAGCCAATTTTCAACAGTCCTCCAAACTTTACCTCATAGTATTTCCAAGCCCGAGCTCTCCTATCTATGTCCTAGTCACACTGCCCAATGGCAGTCTTCATCATTGCTCATTTGACAGTGGTGATACTTGCCTAACACCTTCTTCTCTTCATGATAATATTGCTCCCCCCATGAGACACCCCCTATACTGTGTCAGGGTGACCTTTCTGTCACTCAAACCTAATGAGTACACTTGAAACACAGCTATGACTCCCTTTTAGTTATATCATCTATATCAACTCCACATCATGGCACCTAAGAGTTCTTATTTCCCATATTTCCATCTCTAGATCATTCCATTCCCTAGTTCATATTGTACTAACACATACTTCTGTAATTTCACAAATTCCAAAACTATTCTTCTTCTCACTCATTATCTAATGATTCTTATTCTTCTTTCTGTCTCAACTCAGTCACACCTCTCCAGAAGTTCTTCCCAGTGCATCAAGAGTCGGAGAAGAAAAACATCTTTATCTTGTACCCATCTTAGGTTCATTATCTGGAGACCCTATAACAAAAGGCAGATTAACAAGAGAAAAACCGTACAGTTTTATTCTGCATAAGTTTTACATGGCATTGAAGCCTTCATTAGGAAATGAAGGCCTGCAGAAACAGTTACCTGAGTATTTTTAAATAGATTTAATGAAGAATGAAGGGTCATGGGAAAATATGGTAGGGCAAAAAGAGTGGGACCTAAGGGTAATAAATTGGGAAAACCTAGCAAGGTCTGAGGATCTAGATTACTATGCCTCTGTGCTTTTGGAGATAAGGATGCTCCTCTGTTCTGGGAATGGTGGAAGAGGAGACCTCCATGAGGGTATTATAACCTGATATGCTTTAGAGGAAGGCAGGGGAAGATTGTCTTCCTTGCCCATGCTCTTTCTCATATTCCTTCAGCTTAACATATTCAATACTCGTAGGTACCATATTTTGGAGTAGTCTGTTCTGAACCCCATTACAAGCATGGGCACTGGTGCCCCTAGAGTACCTTGTGCATGATTCTGCTAGAACAGGTACCACAATGGTGGCTATATTATTTTGATGTTATTTTTTTCCTCCCATTAGACTTCACGCTTCTAAGGCAATAGCCACATCTAATTATCTCTGTATCACTGGTGCCTAGCAGTAAGGTATTCAGTAAATATCTCTTGAACAGCTAAAGAACCATTAAATAGAAATGAGAAATCTTCTATGCTTTCGCTATAATTTTGGAAATTTTCTAGTCATCAAAAATTTGGGTCACTGTACTTTGGAATGACCAAACTCAAAGTAATCCTTCCTTATTATGCAACAAATCTTTATTCCCATGATAGAAGAAATTCATTTTCTCACCCACCGGTACAAATATGCAAACACCCACTCCGAGCACCTCTTCGTTCGTTAAACTTTCTCTTACTAAATCACTATCCTTATAGATCCATTGATATATTTTTTCCTAATAATCTGTTTTCTGAATCTAAAAGGAGTATTTCGCAGATTCATTCGATTTATAATAGACAGCCTCCATTGTTTATCTCAAGTAACAAATTCAGCAAACCAGAATTTATTGCTCCAAATGCCTTGAGGATAAATCATTGTGTTGATTGCTGGGCTTTCTCTTTAAAATGGATGCAGGGGTCTGGGGTTGTGGATCAGGGGCAGAACGTTTGTCTCGCACATGTGAGGCACTGGGTTGTATCCTTAGCACCACATAAAAATAAACAAAGGTATTTAAAAAAATAATAAAATGGATGCAAAAACCATTCTGTGCTTTAGAACAGAGCCCTCTGTTGTACTTGAAGCTGTTTTCTCTGAGTTGCTGAAATGATAAATGAACATGTCTAAAAATAAACTACTCCAAGGTAACCTGAGGGACTGATCTTTAAAATACCTGATAACAAGCAAATCATCAGACATGATTAGCTTTAGCTTTGACTTGGAGTCTTGGCCTGCTCTCCTTATAAAGGGGCCAGATATTCTATGCAAGAGAATTAAGTCAAGCCAGCACTGGCCAGTGAGCCCACCTGCAGTGAGCACACAGTCTTCTTATTTGAGGATGCAGGCGATCTCACAGCCAAGGTGTTTTTGCAGCTCACAAGGGAGAAGAAATTTGAACTATCATAATAAAGGAAAGTAAGTTAAAATACATTAATAAAAACGAGGGAAGGAAAAATTTTAATGTTCAATAATAATAAAATAAAATCAGATTCCCCTAATGTAAGTCAGCAGTATGTACATTCACAAGAAGTCATCTTATTTTGATCTTCTAAAAAATAGAAGTTATTGAGGTATCTCCACATCTAAAACTCACAAAATTATGATTGAGCCTATCCAACTTCAAGGACCATCAGTCCTTGCTGAAGTTATGATGGATGGAAGAGCAAAGGGAGAAAAGGGATGTGTAGACAAGACACCCAAAGCCAATGACCTAAGCAAGTAAAGAGTCAGGATTCAAACCTGTCTCCACAGCACAAGCTCTTAACTGCTGCATGTCCTGTAGCTATTATTTCTCACCTTCCTGGCCCCACTTCCTGGCCCTTGGCCTCTTTGCAGCTTTATTGTACTTCCCTTATATTCTGTCTTTGCTGATAGCACCCACTTTATGTCATGTTTTCCTTCCAGTGTTCACTCTACAGGTGAAAAAGAATAAGACTGCTGAGAAAACACAGAGCTTCTAAAGATCCCATAAATCCACATTGTCCATGATCACCACTTTGTTCACAGAGCATATGAACAGATCTCTATGGAGCAGGTAAATGAAACCATCACAAAGGGAGACTGCAGCTGAAGAAGGCAAGGGTGAGTGGTGCATCCCAGGCAGAGGAGGAAGCATAGACAAGTGTGGGGAGGTAGGGGTGAGAAAGATTGGGTGGTGGACAAGTGACTTGATATGGATGGCACACAGTATAAAACCAGGTCAAGGAAGATGAGGCTGGAAGTGCAGTCCAATATCAGATTTCTAAGGCTGGATGACCAATCACCCCAATTTGCACAAAACTTAAGGAGTAGCCACAATGAATGTGTTACAGAGCTAAAACCAAGAAAATCCCAGCCAAAGGTCTGCTATACCATGCTTCAAAGAGGTCTGAACTGCTCTATAGGCACAAGATAAACACAAACACCTGTGCAAGTACCAGATAATTTATTACTACCATATAATACACGGTACATCAACCTTTTAAAACATGGGTTGCAATTCACTGCCGAGTTATGAAATCAAGTCAGTCACAAGCAGCGATTTTTGTTATTTAACCGATTAGAACTATTAGAAGGCACTGTATATGATAAGAGCAAATACTATTTCACAAAACTTGTTTTGGAGCTGGGGTTGTAACTCAGTGGTAGAGCATTTGCCTACCATGTGTGAGGCACTGGGTTCAATCCTCAGCACCACATACAAGTATAAAAATAAAATAAAGGTACTACAACTAAAAATATTTTAAAAGAAAACTTGTTTTGGACACATACGCATTCATATGTCATATAAACATATTTACTATTGTTAATTGAAGTTAAAAATTTGAAATTTATTAAGCGATATCTTTTCTTTTTCTTTCTTTCTTTCTTTCTTTTTTTTTTGTACTATCAATTGAACCCAGGGGTACTTAACCACTGAGCCACATCCCCAGACTTTTATTTCTCTATTTTAAGACAAGGTCTCACTAAATTGCTTAGGGTCTCGCTAATTTGCTGAGGTTAGCATTGAACTTGCAATCCTCCTGCCTCAGTCTCTCAAGCTGCTGAGATTACAGGTGTGCACCACCATGCCTGGTTGAGCTACATCATTTCTAAACTTGAGAAATTTTAAATTCTAAATGTATCTCTACCTTTTTTTCTTTCTCAGCCAACAATTTACATGTTCTGACACTCATGGATCCTGATGATATTTACAAAAGATGTCAGGGCAGACAGAGAAGACTACCACAGAGGTTCCCAGGCTCTGACTAAACTAAAGGCCAAGAAATCACTCTCTGGGTGCACATGTCGCGTGTAATTCATTCACAGAGCATTGATGGGAAAATCAACCACAGACTGACCAAAGCAAACTCAGCTCTACTTGTTTTAAATCTACCAGCAAATGAAAGTACAAAAACATGAAATAAGTCCCTGAGTACTTCAGGGCAAAAGCACTTCAAGGCAGATGCATTTTCAAAGATTAACCCACTTTTCCAGCTACTTTTATATGCCCATAAGAGTGTAGAAAATCAATACTGCCAGAAAGCTAGGACCATAGCATGTCTCCTGCAGATCATGTCAGCACAAATCCAGAATGCCACTCTAGGATTTGGGAACTGGCTATTTGTCCCATCAGCATAACCTTTATATTTCTGTTAGAAAGCAAATATCTATCTGAAAAGCTTGGCTGCAAATCCCTAGACTGGTCCATCACATAGCATTCTGTACATGAATGGATAACTCCATGGTATGAGACAGCATTCAGAACAGATTTCTCAACCACTCCTAAAAGGCTTAAACCTGTCTGATACTACGTGTATTTTTTTTAATTCAAAACTTTTTTTTTTTTTAATTTAGCTACAGTGAGTTTCAACCATCTGTCTCTCTGAGTGAAAATAGGATGTAGGCTTGTATATATTAGCTTTTAAAGAAAATGGATTTTGGCAGAAAAAATTTTAAAGTGGAAGAAGAATTATATCTCAATTTTTAAGACTATGTTAAGCAGTAACATAACATCCAAAGGAAGGAACTCTTTACATGATCAGTTCTGTCATCTTTTTCCCTTATGAGGCTGCTCCTATTCCACACCATTTCTTGAGTGAACATCACTGCAATTAGACCTTCCCACAGCTTTGCAAAGCAGCAGAATGGAGACATAAAAGCAACTTCTCTAATTTGAGTGACATTAGAGGCAGTAAAAGGTGATGAGAGTAAGGTACTCTCTAAGAATTTGGAAATAATTGAAATATGGGATGGTCATGCCAAATATCATGGAAAACCACAACAAAGCTAGGGCTGATCAAATGTAATGAAAAACTCCACAAAATTAATAAAAACTGTGCAATTAAAGGAGAAGTCTTGAATAGTAGGAGAAGGAACATGAATTTTTCAGGTTTTCTTCAGTGTGTTCAGGGAATAGGGTACCCTGGCCAACCAGTATCATCTATTTTCTGCATCCGTTAGTAGAGTCACCACAAGGCCACCATCTTGAAGCCCCAGCATGATGACTATTCCTTGTGCTCTGGTCCCATATATATCCAACAACTAAAATCCCTCAATCTGGATTAAGACAACTCCAGCTTTTCAGTAAATCAAGCCAAAAATATTGGTATCATTCCTGATTTCTTTGTCAAATCCCAAATCCAATCCATTGGTAGGTTATTTGAGCTCTCCCTTCCAGTCCTTTCCAAAAACTATTTTGTACCACACCTCATGCTATCACCCAGACAAAGCCACCATCAGCTTTCACCCACGTTATTGCAAAATCCTCCTAAAAGTTCTCTTCATATTTATCCTTGTTCCTTCTCTGTAGCCCATTCTCTACACAGCTGCTATAGTATTCACTGAAACACAAATCAAATCATGTCACTTGTTGGCATACAGCTCTCCAGTGGCTCCTATAGCAACAAAAAGACAAAGCCTTTATAATGGATTCCATGGTCCTCCACAATTCAACACCTCCAACACTATTATTTCCTTAGTTTCATCTTCAAACATGTTGGCCTTCTTGCTGCTCCTTGTAAACAGCAGTGCACACTTTCAGAGCTGTATCTATTCCTTATGGCTATTACCCATTTTCCCCTAAGTATCTGAATGATTTGTTTCTTCAAGACTTAGTTCAAACTTCATCTCACTGAGGCCTTACTTAACCACTGTACTTGAAAGAGAAAACTGCTCCCTCACTGCTCCTGCATTCCCAAGTCTTTTCCATTGTCTTATTTTTCTTCACTTTGTGTACTGCAACCTAACAATTACATATTTTTCATTGTTTGTCCCTCCTCTGAGAACTTAAGCTCCAGTGATGGCATAGATTCTGTCCACAATACATTCCCTGATGTATTGCCAGTACTGAGTATAGTGACCACTGCAGAAATAAAGTATCTGTCAAATGTACAAATTTGACTTCAAAAGTACCTGAGTAAGCTCTTCCCTCTCCTCTCAGCCATACCCTTTATAAAAGGGTCAGAGCTCTGTTGGATCCAGAATTCTCCTAGATCTGTTCCTCCACCCTCCCTCTTAACTCTTTGGCTTTAATCCAATGTTCTTGATTACCATATTATTACCATATCTATTATGCTTCCTTTTTCTGCCCATTTGAATTTATTACATAATGAGACCATCTGCTTGGTCTTCCAGTGCCCATGCCACATCTAGACTTAGCCCTTGGGATCATCCTTAATGGCTTTAGGTCAATCCTGTCCCAACCATGCCCAGCTCAGACTGGACACCAAAGGCCTAGCAATCTGAGTTCTAAAACAAGTGTATATTGACTGATAAGAAAGAGCATTGTGATCCAATGGGAAACTGAGTTTCCCCTGGCAAGTTAGTAATCCAGCTTATTATGTTGGTGGCATCATTTATAATATATACTTATATTGGGTTGTGTGTTTATTCATCACTAAGTTGCTGAAGGATTTGGACTATATAAGACTAATCTAATATACAAATCCTCAAAATGAAGATTCAGACCTTAATCCCACCGGTCTATACAGTTAGTTAACTGCTGGCCCTGACCTTGTCTGCCTCCATGGCTACAATATGACATCTCACTACAGATGAGAATGTTGATGCCCAACCAGTGTAGGTTGGTCATATTCTCAGTACACGAGCATGAATCCACACACAGGTACATACAGTCACCTAATGCCAATTTCTTTCACAGATCCAAGCACTGGTCTCTCCACAGCTCCAGTCCCTCCTGCACAGTGACTTTATGCAGGAAGAAAGTGAGGGTTAAGAAGGAGGGCAGGATGATTTGTCCTTATGTAAGAAAATACCTTGGTGTCTAAGCAAGGTCCCCCATGCTTTTAAAAGCAGGGAGATTCACATTGTTTTACAAAGCAATAAACAAAAAGTTTTACCCTCCCTTCAAATTAAATCAACTCAATTTTTTAATTTGCTAAGAGACAGGAAGCCTGAGTAGTTGTCGGCTCCTTGATGCTAACTTTATCTGTGTGTTAATTCAATTGAATGAAGGCTTACCAAGCCCTTATGAACTGTCGTTCTGGATACTGTGGGACTTACACAAATGATCAAGATAGAGTCTGTCTCAAAAAGCTTATAATAGGGTAGGATCTGAAAACACTTGCAACGTTGCAAGAGAGAATGGAATAAGTGCATGCCAACACCTAAAGCCCAGGGACAGTGTGCAGGAACTGCAGGACAGAACAGGTTTCATGGAGGAGCAGCTGCAAGAGCCAGACACTGACACAGGATATGAACCAAGAGAACATATCCTCAGGAAGGAGGGCAGTGTGAATAAAATGACAGCAGCAGCGGGCAGCAGCCTATGTTTGGGGAATAGCACAAGTCAATGGATTGGGGTCAGAGCAGCAGAAGTGCAATGGTAGAGAAACTGAAAAGAGGGTATTTGGTTCTATACTTTAGGCTACAACTGAGTGAGAGCAATTGTTTCTGGCCTTTGGCCCCACCTCACTGCAAAGAAAATTATTTATTTTTAAAACATGTAAGGGACCTGGAAAAAACAACAACAACAAGACTTTCTATGTTAAGACTATCCCAATCTACATAAATGTGTTAATCAATGCAAACAACTAGAATTCACATTTCACTTACATATCACACCTTTCCTGTATAGAATGAAGATGAGAGAAATTAAGCCTGAAAACAGATACCTTAGCATGTATAATACATTATTCACATAATACAAGCAGGGTGAGAACTCTATCCCTCAAGTAATCTCTTGCTTTTCTGTTTTTCATACTATAAAAAGAATATGGTATCTGGGGGTTTCTGGCATATGCCTTTGAAATGATACATTCATCTAACCTCTGGTTTTGGAGTGGCATATCAGATTCTGAACACTACCAGGATATGTTAAGAGTATACTGAATGAACACATAAATAAATTAATGAATTAATGAGCCTTTAACTGCATGGTGGTGTGGCCAGTTAAGAATGAAATGAGCCACAACGGTTCTTGTTTTCTTTTAATGGTCGTCACATATTATTCAACTTTCTTCAATGACATCTGCCATTTCCAACCACACCATTAACTTCCATGTACAAACAGGAATTTAATGAATGTCTGTCGAGTGAATAAATGGTACAACCTGAACAGTCTCGGGGAAAGGAAATAGACACACATCATCACATTTATTTTTCCTGGTTGGCATCCACCCCCTTGTTTATGCTGGACCCAAGTGAAAAGAGTGAGGTAAGGCTCTGTCTAGTCCATAGAATCACAGGCTCTCATAGTTGGAGAAAAATAATGTAGATATTACTTAATACTTCTCTGACTTCTCATCAGTGAGTCTCTTCAAGATGATCCTTACTGGACAAGACACACTTGCTCTCCTCCTGGCATTGGGAACTCAACTACTCAATAGCCAGCCCTGTCCAGTTTTTTAATAGCTTGTGTCAATTAATGATTCTCTATTACGTTGATATGAATTCAATGCTTCTTACTAGAAGTTTAGGTCACATTTGATACATGTCCTCGCACCTCATTTCCAAAGATGGAGTCTTAATACTTAGCCCTTCACCTTCTTGTAGCCTACATGCTCAGAACAGGATCCCCTCAAGTTCCTCCCACTTTGAATATAAGGAGTGATGAGGGAGATGGAAAGCCAAAGAAGAGCCTGAGGACACAGAATGTACACATCTACCAGAGGAGCCACCCAGCCCTCCATCGATGGTACCCAGACTCTGGCTGTCACGCCTTTGCCTGTGACATTGACTCCAAGCACATGACCTTCTAAATTTCTGGAATCAAACATGCTGATGTCTCCAGGGTTCAGCCAGGATGAATTTATACCACATTATATTTGAACTTAACATGACTTTGGAGTGATGGGGGTGGATGTAAGGAATGAGAAAGTGTGCCCTCAATAGACCAGAATACAAGATCAGAAGAAACCAGCTTGAAACTCCAGAGCACTCTAGACTAAGGTTGCCTCACCCAGGAAAAATGCTAACTTGACTTCTCACCCTTACAAGATATTTACTATGAACCAGGCATAACCTACTTGCATAAACAGAAGGGCTCCACATGATCCTGACTCAGGAAGACCAGCCTTCCAGAGTGCCAAGAATGGCTAAACCCATTTTCATTTGGGGCCTAGACACCTAAGAGGTCATTTCCCTCATTTCAGGAAGTCAAGGTATGTTGAGTCAACATATCAAAATGATCCAAGAGGAAAAAAATAGAAGCAAAAAATTAAGCGGATTTTATTCTTTCATACCTTGTCACAATACTAAGAGGTGGATACTCTTATTATCAGTCCTGCTTTACAAACAGAGACTATAAGACAAAGAAGCAAAGTGACATATCAAATCTGCATCACTAGTAAGTGGTAAACTGTCATTTGAACTCTAGTCACAGAAGTCATGTTCCTCTAATACCTTTCAATCATAATTACTTTATATTTTTTCCTGGAATCAAATTAAGTCTAAGAAAACAGAGGAGGATGAAGACTAAAGCATTAGTAAAAATGTTTTTTTCCTGGATAACACTGATGTTTTGTCAGCATGTAAATTCAAAGTGATTATTCACTTAATTCTTAATCACTTCCCTTCTTTGATTTCCCATTGTACTTTGTTAAACCTCTATCAGGCATTTATCACATAAGTGATCCTCATTTGATATGTGATACACCTGACAGCATATGACCATGTTATAAATATTAAACTTTTCTATTTTTCTCTGATTAGATAAGAGTCCTTAAAATCTACAACTTATTTATTTCCATGTGCCCACCAAGCACTCATATGGCTGGAACTCCATAAGTACTAAATGAATATTTTTTATTACAATTGAAAAGCTACCAAAGAAAGGAAGCTAATTTTTACCCCTACACATATTTTTTAAATGCATTGTTAGCAAAAACAAAACAAAACAAAAATCTAGATTTAGAAGCTCTATTTTCCAGGAACCTATTATTGCTCATGATGCTAAAATCATGCAAATGCATTTTAGATTCTAAATGAGCATTCTTTCAGGTGCTACTGGAGTTGAATGACCTGTGTGGTTATAGATCAAACAAAGTCCTTAGGGATGCTTCTTAGAAACCATGGTTATCAACAGGAACTGGCAGATCTCATGTAAATCCTTCCTCTCCAGTGATTTGTATTAATCACAAAAATTCCAGTTTCTTCCCATAGGACTATACTGAAGGATTCCTTTAAGGGTAGGCAAGGATAGGACACTGGTTTTGGCCAATGACATGTGGGTAGAGTTTGTCCTATGTCACCTCTAGGAGGGGCTTAATATCTAGTATGCAATTCGCTACAGAGATTGGGGAAGTGCAGCTCAAGATGAAGCCTCTCAGTTTGGGTCTTGGTGAATAGGATGAGCAGAGCTTCTCCCCTCACTGGCCCACATTGGCCATGTAACACAAGCAAGAAAAGTCTTTTGTTGGGCCACTGTGCTGAGGTTTGACAGTTATTATTGCATCATGATACAGCCTAACATATTCAACAGAGCCCCCACCCACAGCCCCATGGCCCAAATTCACCCCAGTGAGCCAGGATTCCCGTTACTTTCCACCTTCCTCAAGTTAATGCTGGCAACAGTCAAGTACTCTTCTTTCAACATTTCCAGACAGACATAGCTGTGGAATGTCCTGTGAGAAGAGTGTAAAGAAGAAAGCGATAACTGCCAATATTAACCACATGGTCACCACAACACATGCCACAGTTAAAGCAACTTCCACTCTCTATTTGCCACCAGAGTTTGGAGAACACTCCCTATGTTCTGCCCTGATCTACCTGCCGAGCTTTTGGGAAGGGAATCATGGTGCGCGGGTGAAGTATCTGATGCCCTGGCCCATTCTCAAAGTAAGGTTTTCCCCAACTAACCAAGATCCATAGCTCAGTCTATGCAGAAAACACCTGGGAAAGAGAACATTTGAAGAGACCACCTTTGTCCTCCCCGACAACTGCCTTGTAGCCTGACTTTTCTATTTTCTTTAAATAAAATCTATAATGTGTTGGCCTTCAAATTTTAGGCATGCTCGTTTTTTTACCTTTAAAAACAAGGGACCCTTGCCCAGTGCGACGGCACACGCCTGTAATCCCAGAGGCTCAAGAGGCTAGGAAGGAGGATCAGGAGTTCAAAGCCAGCCTCACCAAGGGCGAGACACTAAGCAACTCAGTGAGACCCTGTCTCTAAATAAAATACAAAATAGGGCTGGGGATGTGGCTCAGTGGTCCAGTGCCCCTGAGTTCAATCCCTGGTACCAAAAACAAAAGAGACGCTTGAGGGAAATGAGCACAGGAGCATAGTTGCCACCTTTAAATTCTATGGTATAAGATATGAGATTTCACCATTGCTTGATATGCCAATTACTTTTCAGCTGTATTTGATAAATATTAAAAGCTTAAAAGAGGAAGCAAGAAAATCTGTAAGCATTCAAAACCCCAAACCTGGCCCTTACACTGTCACCGGGTGGTCCATATTTGCATTGGGAGATTAAGTTTGGCACTTCAACTTAGGTAAATAGATTCTATTTTCTTTTGAGCCTGAAGGCATTCAAACAGAGAGGATCCACTTTCCAAATCAGCTGTAACCTATACCTTCTGCAAGTGAACAAAGTCACACTTTTAAAGGAAGCAGGCAGAGAAGTTTTACTGTTATTCTTCTTCTACAAAATACACTCCAATTCCCACAATCCCTTGCTATTTTGATACTAATGGGGCAGATGGTGAAACAGGAGAGGCACCGTCATTTTAAATGAGGACACCGTGTCAAAATACACATTCCCCACAGGGCCTTCTGCCCTTTCAGTCATCCAAACCCAACAACTACTGACATTCCACAAGTGGGTTCTGGGACAGAATTCCAGGCCATTCTCTGGACTCGGGCTCATTTTAACATTCGACAACATGATAAACACTTAAAAGCTTCCATATGGTACACTATAAGATCTAAAATTATGCTCTAAAGGAGAGGACTTCATTCCAATTCAGTTAGTGAAATCTTCATCTTGTCCAACAAAGAAATGGGCTCTATTTCAGGTCTGAGCAGACAATCCAGCAGGCATTCCTCTTACAGCAGAGAACTGTAGGCAAAGGACAGATGCATGTTCTCATAAACTCATTAGAGCTACTTAAAATATGCTTATTACCAGTGGCTTCTCTCTGGACTGAATAACATATAAATCTGATAATGAATCAAAATTTCCCTTGCTCCCTTCAGAAAGGAACCAAAATACTGGACGGCTCAGCTGAGAGTGTCAGATCAAAGCCAGATCAAAAGAACTAGCCTGAGGGGTTTGCAGAGCAAAACACAAGACTCAAACCGTCCTGCCTGTCATTTCTAGAACAAAAAGTTCCCAAGACTCCTCTTGCCCCAGCAGAAATGCTCCACATGATCCTGATGCAGGAAGGCAAGGCTTCCAGAAATCTAGGCATTACCAAGCCCACATCCACACTGGGGCCAGACACACAAGGGGCGCTACGCTTCAGGAAGTGACTGTTTTTACTAAACACATGAAAATGGTCCAAGGGGAAGGGATTCAGTCTTATAAGGAAAGGAAATTAAGTGGGATTTATTTGCTAATATTTCAGGTCAAACTAAAGCTTGTCAAGTATATACTGTGTATAGGACCTTGTGCTGGAAGATAAAAGGATGTTTCAGGAAACCTAGAGTCTAAAAGGTAAGGAGGTATGTATGTACATAAGGAAGTATAAACAAAGAGTCTGGTTTTTTCAAAAAGCAAACCTTTCTTTCCAAGGAGATTTATTTATTTTGAAGACCATGCCCATTCCAGAGAAGGGAGAGCTCATGCATGAAAATTGCTACTGGATAACAGAAAACATCTTTCATGCATTGAGTATGTTCATGAAGTGGACCCTGTACACTCATGTCTATAATTCTCATTATGCTCATCACAAATGGGCATTAATATCCCCATTTTACAGATGAATGAGCTGAGACTCACATAAGGCAGTGAGTAGGAGATCCCACCTGTTCTTCCTACTACTTTATGCTGCCTCTTACATAAAAGGCCAAAGAAATGGACAAACTGCACAGAAGATTTCAATGAGAAAATCAGAGAAAGGAAGGCATCTCAACCTTGGCATCATTGGTGTCTGGAGCCAGGTAGTTCACTGCTGTGGGATCTGTCCTGTACACTGTAGGATGTTCAGCCACAGCCCTGACCTCTCCCACCTAGATGACAGTAGCAGCCCCTCTGCCCAACTGTGATAAGCAAAAATGTCTCCAGGTTTTGCCAAATGTTTCCAGGATCATTGCCAAATGATTCTGGCTAAAAACCACTGATCTAAAAACACCCTAGAATGGCCCATCTCTTACTGAAAATCATTAGAGGAAAGAGCTGTCCACATAGTCACCTCTACTTGAGAGCAGGAAATGGGAGCAGCTACTCTGTGCAGTTCCTTTCCACCTACCCAACTCTAACTGGAGCCACAGAGACATAGGCAGTGGGCCTGACTGCCAGTACCTATTCCACACTAACCCCCACACAAGGCATCAGGACCAGTCAAATGTGCAGTCTTCATGGCATCTGCACACCCCTTGCCCCACAAAGTCTTTCTGAAGAGTGTACAGGAATGACAAAAGCAAATGACATTAATTTCTAGATCTGCAGCTTCTGTGTCTGGATGCTTTCCTAAAACTGATCTACTAGTAGATCATAATGGTCATCATAAATGACCCATATAGTCATTTAGAGGCGACTTTCCTACTCCATCCATTTTCACAAAAGCCCTTATTTTGTATTACTGTAAAAAGAAAACAAAAACAAAGGAAACTCCAAATCTTAATGATGTTTTACTACAGATAGAAATATTTCCCTTTGTTACAGATCTTCTTCACATGTTTTACATCAAAGTTAGTGTTGTATTTAGATATTATCTGATTGAATGAAAAGTATTGTTTCATTTATAAATGCCAAAGTTTACAATATTCTGTAAATCACATTCATGTGATTATTTAAATTTATGATGACAAACATTAGATGTCAACCTAAAACATATGGTAAGGAGGGAGTGGCAGGATTTTAAAAAATTCTTTAAGGTTCATAGGAGAGAAACAAATGCTGAAAGTAGATGAATTAAATCACCATGAAGCTCACTAGCAACTGTTGCCAAGCAGATCTGTTGATCAAGTACTATCATCCTCTACAGTCTGAGGCCCACTGCCTTTATTAAGAAGAATGCCCTCAACTCTAACACAAGTTTCTCCTCTCTGCATTTGCCATCCTGATGCCATTAGCCATTCTGTGCCCTGAGATGAACCCACAGGTTGTTCTATAAGAGTATAGCAAGAGTACAGGGGAGTGTAAAGATGTTAAGGCTTAACTAATATTTTCAGAGCAGAAGCAATTGCTTGAGACGATTTCAGGATTGATGTGAACTAAAAACAAGGCACAGGGTTCTTTAGTAAGCAGGGGGCGTCTCAGGATTTAGTACGAAGCCAGTGTTCTAGATCATGAGACAGTCACTCTATCAGGGAAGCCCCAGAAGACCCAGCAGCCTGCAAGTAAATTCCTGTTTGCAATGAATTGAGTTCTGACTTGCAGTTACCCTAGTCAGATAGTCTTGGGGCTGTTAGGTGAGGGCTGTTACATATTTGGTGTTCAGCAAGATGCCTGGAAACATGTAAGAGTCACATGAGTGGGGCTTCATCTCACATCAAGGAAAGCAGGAGGAAAGCTTATCCTCTGCCTCACTGAGAAATGTATAATTTTCTTGTTCATTTTGATAACACTTTGGCTTTTCCTATCAGCATGTGAGTATGTTCTTGAGGGACTCTCAGTGCTGCTACAATACAAAGCTACACTAAATCATACTTTTTTTGGCAACCCACATAGATAAAGAAACAATGAGTGGGAAGAGAATAAACAGACCTTGGAATCAGACTGATCTGCATTTGAAATCCAGCTCTTCTACCAACCAACTGGCCTTATGTGGCCTTGACCAAGTGGCTGAAATCCTTCCAAGCATCTCCTTGTTTGTCAGAGAGAAAAAAAATGTCTATTTTTACAGGAATGTCGGGATGATCTGATGAACTAAATATCTATAGTAAAGCTCCAGTTATGCACCGGGGTACGTGCCCCATGAATGGAAGCAGGGCGGGGGCTGCCTGCCACTTCTGGAGGCCTCATTTGGTTGCAGCATATGTTACTGTACATTATTCCTGTCACCCAGGCTGCCCATGAAAGGCCAGAAATGTCTTTATGGCCAAGAACATTTTTTTCTTAGGCATAGGATTTTGCTTTAAGTATATTTCAGCAGAGCAGCCTCGGCTCCTCTCCCCTTTCTAACCAGTGCTCATAAACCAATGGTTATTAATCTCTCTTTAGTTATAATACCCTATTATTTACCCTAAAATAACTGCACTTATGCACAAATACTTAAATTTTTGCATTAATTTTAATGGGTTAAGTGACAACTTGGAAACCATTCATGTGCCTGCTCTGTAGAGTGTGTGGACTGTAAGAAAGCTACTCCAAACAAAATTAGGGATCCTACAAACTTTGGGGCTGTTCCAGATTAGCACTTGGGCAGTGGCATCTATGTAAATTGTAAGCTTTACACTGAAATTCTGGTGCTAGGTCTCCTGAACAGAAGAAGCAAAGGCCATGAAAAATCCCCAATCAAGAGGGATGACTTTTACATTGCCCTAGGCAAGGGTTTATACATTGCAAGGAAGAAAAACAAGAGTTGAATGAACCTTAATTTTTAAAAAAATGTCAACCCTAGAATTTCATTGTCTCAGAAAAGTTCCCCAAAGAATATTTTTTCACATTTTCTAGAGGATATAGAAGCCACAACTATTTCACATGAAAGGGACCCCTGATTGAGGGAGAAACAATCTACAGAACGTTTGAAATCCACAAAGTATTACAGGCAATTAGCTAATTTCACCAAGGAGGTAAAACTCCATACAATATTTGATTTCAAAGGGACAACAGGTTAACACCAAGTTCACCTTGTCATCTGTAGTTACCAATCAGTTGGCCAAAAAAAAAAAGTGGGCTGGCTATGCTTGTAGCTTCAAGGAAATTTTGCTCACTGGGAAACTGGGCAACTAATCTGAAAGAAACAATCCTGCCCTACCTTTTTTTTGTTGTTTCCCACAGAGGACAGGAGTTGAAATAGATGGGTTCTGGTTTTAGAGTCGTCAGACAGAACTGATTTGAAGCTCACCTATGCCATATGTTAACTATGTCACTTAACACTCTCTCTCTCTCTGAGGCTCTTTACCACTGAGATAAATCCCCAACTCTTTTTATTTTTTGAGACAGGGTCTTGCTAAATTGCTTAGGGCCTTGCTAAGTTGATGAGGCTAGCCTTGAACTTGTGATCCTCCTACCTCAACCTCCCAAGGCTGGGATTAGGGGAGTGTGCCACGCGCCTGGTCCACTTAACTCTCTTAATTCAGTTTCATCATGTGTAAAATATGAATAATGTCTACTTGACAGGATTAATATAAGAACTAAAACAGATTACTTAAGAAAAGAACCTGGTTTTTAACAATTAAGCAGTGAAATTATTTTATAGTATGGAAGAGTGCTTTAAAGTTCGGTCCTGGAGTCAGGCCTTCCAGATTCAAATCCGGGCTCTACAACTTGGTAGCTGAACAAGCTTCAGAAAGTTACTTGACATTTTTGTGCTATGATTTCTTCCTCTGTAAAATAGAACTACCAACAATATTTGCCTCATAAGATGCTTGTGGAAAATAAATAAATTAAAACACATGAAAGAATTTTAAACTGAAATGCCTGGTAAAGTGTCAATACATTTTAGCTATTGTTATCAATCTTTGTTTTATATGGTGGAAAAAAGTGAGGGGAGAACAAAGGAGGGAATATACTTATGTTGCAAAGGATGTGTGTGACCTTTCCATTTGATGATAGATTCCATGACAGAAAGAAACTGGGGAGGAATATCTCATAAAGGGAGCAGGGTGAAGCTTGAAAGCATGGTCTGTGCTGAGAGAGGCAACTGGGTTTAAAGGCCTGGCGTGCCCTTGACATTTTTGGCCTACCTGGCTTTCTGAGTATACACTGAGCCTAGGAGCCCCAAGAATTGCTTGACTCAGCACTGGAGTCAAGAGAAAGACTCATTATGTAAACTCAGGAAGGGGTATTTTGGAAAGAAGTGCTGGTAAAATTTTTCATAGTGATCCCTCTTAAATATAGAGCATGACGACAGAAATTCTGAGTGACTTCCTCTTGCCATCTCAGAAGATGATCAGAAACTAAAGATTACAGATCAACAGTGTAAGAACTCTGTCCCTTTGTCCTATGGGTTGAGTTTCTCTTTTCTGACCAGGTCTCTCACAGTAATTATACCTAATGATGTAAACCTTTAATGGCCAAGCAGTCTTGAGTATGTTTTCAGCAGGAAAGGAGGAGGAAGAGCTAGGAGCAGGGAGGGACAGGCTGCAGGCCACTCCTCTCCTCTTCAAGGGGAGTGTGCATGGGAATCTACAGCATCTTGCCCAAGAGGAGAGGAAGCAGGTGTATCTCTGCCTGAGGCCTAAGGTAAGGAAGAGATGGTAGGGATATTCTATGCCAAAAACAGGGTCTAAAGCTGGGACAGGCTGGAAAAATCCTCTTTGGACCTCTACCATATTGTGGAAACATCCCAGGGATTCTTAGAGGAATGGCTCCTGGAGTACTGGCTCCCCAGATCTGACACCTGGAGAGCTGGTTCCATTGAAGAAAACATGGTGTCTTAAAGCCAGAAGTATCAGATTTCATTTCATTGAGAATCATGATCAGAACAGAGTCTAAACCCTTTGTCCACACAAAACCTTTTAAAGCAAACTTGACATTGTAAATAATCAGAGGGAGTAATACTCAGATTCTCTCAAATTCTCACTGGCGCTCTCAGGATGCAATCTTCACCGTATGTTCCCATTTCAAATTTACTAACACTGGTCAACATGCTTCTTGATGATTTCCCCATTTCACCAAAGTTAAGTGCATAGACAGTCACCCATGTCTGTGTTAACAGTAGTCAAGGATGTCCACAGAAGTTACCTGAGCCCTTCTCTTAGCCATGTTTTCTGCTAGTCTGGAATGTTTGGAAGCAATATTTCAAAACTCTAAACTGCAGTAAGTCTACAATGCACACTTGAAAGGCATTCCAGGCAAGAAAATGGCTGGCTACTTGTTCCTGCCCCTTAGGTGTGTAGAGGCCAGGATAACAAATATATTCCATCTTCTTCCTTTTTGTCGAATCTCTGATTTCCTAAGAAATTTCCTGTCCTGGTACTGGGCCTCTATTTAACCTTATTAGCCAAGGTACAAGCCATGAGACTCCTGTACACTCAGTCCCCATCAGGGCTTGCAGGATCACTGCCCTTAGGATGACGACGCACGGATTTATAAGGCCACAGCGATTTCAAGTAGGAGTGGGGGAAGGAGAGCCAAGCAGCCGGGAAGGTGTTTACCAAAATACATACCCCAATCACACTTTTTTTGCAGCAAAGAGAAATTGGCATTTTCTTGTGTGAGTGTTTAATTAAAGCCCTGCTGGAAGTGCATTCGCTCCATGCGACTTGGCGGGTAGGCATGGAAGAGCTTTGCAGACAGCTCGAAAATGTAATCAAACAGCATCTTTACCCTTCCCTGTATAGCTCCCCCCTCCCCCAGGGGCCGTCATCTGGTGGCCCACAGGGATGAGATTTCCCAGATGCTTGCTTTCTGCTCACCAGGAGAAGACTGAGGCGGAGCGCACCGGGATGCCCCTCCCAGTTTACAAGGTGGGCGACAAGGTGATGACACCATGACCCTGCCTCCTCCGCCCGCGCCTCTGGGCTCCTCTGGGGGAACTGCAGCAGGGACTTCCGCTGGGGGGCTCCAGCGGCATTTGGGCGCAGCAGAGTACACAGAAGCCTGAGGAGGGGGCCGAGGCAAGGTCCAGCGGTGGCTAAAGCGGTCGCTGCTACTGCCCCACTCTCAGTGCCCAAGGCACCCGGGCTCCAAGGTTTGGGGAGGGGCGCGGAGGCTGCGGCGCGGAGACGCGACCTCCGCTGGGGCATTACCTGGACGCGCTCTCCAGCGGCGGCACTGGGCTCTGGAGCGCGGAGGCGGCTCCCGGGCTGCGGCGGCGCAGGCGGACCGTAGGGCGGCGGGCCCGGCACGGGCAGGATGTGCTGTCTCACGCTGCGCCGGCCGCTCGGCTCGCGCTCCTCCGGGAGCGATCACTTCCTCTCTCTCCCGAGCCTGACACTGACAGCTCCCGAGCACCCAGTCTGCGGGGCTCGCCCCGCCCCCGGCCCACGCCCTCCACGCCCCGCGCCCCTCCCGCGGGAGTGCCCTCCCTCCCCCTCTCCCGCACCCGCTCAGGCGGTGAGCGGTGCACCCGCCCAGAGGCTGGTGGCGAGGAGGGGACGTGGGGGAGGTCAATTAGTCTATCCCTCTGTTGTGGGCAGGACTCACACCTGAGTTGCTGCAAACGGAAGAGCTCCAGTGTTTTGGCAGCTCCAGCCCAGCCGACTTGCCACCATTGAACAACTTTCACTGCCAGACAGCTAAACTTTAAGGTCATTTAAAGAAAGAAAGCTCAGATCCACCCGCTATTCACAGTGACTTCCCAGTCTGAGGGATCCCAGTTTTTCCCAGAAGGAAACACACACAACTTGCTTCCATGTTGTTTCTTAGAGTCCTAGCTTTTAAAAATCTGAGTAAACATTCTTGGACTCTCCCAAAGTTTGTTATAATAGCTAAGTTTTAAGACTGAGAAGTGGGACTTTGGGATGTTAATCAATAGAGTGGGCACCATTTTATAGATTAGCTTTTCTTCAAGTTTGTTGTTCATCAGGTTCCTTACATAGAATATAAGATAGTGTAGGGAAGAGACTGTCTCTTGATGGTTGCTATGTCCTCAATATGCACCCTAGTATTTTATGCATAATATTTATAAGTTTATCAATCGATAAAGACTATAGTAATTTAAATAAATATAGATCCTATTATGAATACAGTATCAATAACACTGAGTTGCTGAGTGCCCACTACCTGTACAGCATTATTCTAGAAGCTTCACATAATTTAAGAATGAGGAAAATACAGTCTGTCTTCTCACAGGGGCTAAAATCCAGTTGAATGTGGAAGGAAGAGTAAAGGCAACCTAATTAAAGACCATTGTGAATATGAATAAAATCTGAGCTGGAAAGCTATTGTTTGTTAAGATAGAAATGTAGAGGGAAGAGCATTTCCAACCATAAATAAAACTCCAGAGAATAGACAAAATTGCTTAGCAAATGGCAAGTGGGCCAATCTGTTGGAGAATGACAAATTCTTAGAAGATATGACGGGGTCTTAAGAGAGGCTGAAGGGCTGGGGTGGTGGCTCAGTGGCAGAGCGCTTACCTAGCATGTGTGACGCACTGGGTTCGATTCTCAGTACCACATATAAGTAAATAAAATAAAGTCCATTGACAACTTTAAAAAAGCTTTAAAAAAAAAAAAAAGAGAGGCTGAAGAGCAAATAATGGAGAGTGACTGAAGTCATCTGAGCAAAAAAATGATACTCAAGAAGTCATCAGAGAGTACCTATGTGAAAGGGATTGGAACAAGCAAAGGCTGAAGAGACTGGTTTGAAGATGATGATTGGGATTAGAGATCAGGCAGAAAAAGAAACATCAACTTTTGTTGTTTTTTTTTAATAGCAATTCTAGATTTACAAAAAAATAAATAAAATTAGCTGAAACTGAGAGTTCTCATATACCACCTTCCTAATGGCCTTCCTACAGTTTCCCCTATTATTAACATCCTGCAATAGTGTGATATATTTGTTAAAACTGGTGAGCCAATATTGGCATATTATTTACTCAGGTCTGTAGTTTACATTGGAGTTCACACTTTGTATTATACAGTTCTATAGATTTTGACAAATGCATAATATCATATATATACCATCACACACATTTCACCATCTTAAAATTTCTCTATGCTCCACCTCGTTATTCCTCTTTCTCTTTTCCCCTCAAAATCTGGCAACCACTGCTTTGTCTACTGTCTCTACATGTTATCCTTTTCCAGAATGTCCTATGGTTGGAATATATAGTGTAGAGCCTTTTAAGACTGACTCCTTACTCTTAGAAATGTTTACTTAAGTATCCTCCACATCTTTTTAAAATTTTTTACATGTTAATGGACCTTTATTTTATTCATTTACTTATACGCTGGCTAAGAATTGAATACAGTGCCTCACACATGCTAAGCAAGTGCTCTACCACTGCGCCACAACCCCAGCCCTCTTCAACATCTTTTGATGAATTGACAACTCATTTCTTTTTATCACTGAATAACATTTAATGAATGGATGTACTGATTTGTTCATCCATTCATCTATTGAAGGACGTGTTGGTTGCTTCTGGTTTGGGTAATTATGAGTACAACTGCTATAAACATGCATGAATAGGGACTTGTATGTATTTAAGTTTTCAACTCATTTTGGAAAATACCTATTTATGTGATTACTGGATCATATGATGAACCTAATATTTAATTTTGTAAGAAATTGCCAAACTTTCTTCCAAAGTAGCTGTATCATTTTTTTCTTTCCCACCGGCAGGGAATGAGAATTCCTATTGCTTCAAAAGTTTACCAGCATTTAGTGCTATCAGTGATTTAGATTTCAGCCATTCTGTTAGCTGTGTGGTAGCATCTCATTATTATTTGGATTTGAATCTCCTCAAAAGTACGATGCTGAGTGTCTTTTCATGTGCTTATTTTTCATTTGCATATCTTCTTTGGTAAGATATCTGCTCAGATCTTTACCCATTTTGTAGATCAATGGAGCTGTTTGTTTTATTATTGTTAAATTTGAAATACTCCTTTCATATTTTAGCTATAAATCTTTTGTCAGATTTATGTTTGCAAATATTTTCTCCATTCTTTTTCCCATGTTTTCTTCTGTTAGCGATATCTTTCACTGAGCAGACGTTTGTAACATCAATGAAGAATAACATCAATTTTTTTCTTTCATAGGTTATGTTTTTGGTGTTTTATGTGAAAAGTTATTACCAAAACCAAACCCAAGAATACATAGATTTCTTTCTGTGTTTTCTTCTAAAGGTTTTGCATTTTGCATTTAGAATTATTATCAAGTTTGAGTTAATTTTACTATGAAAAACATAATGTCTGGATTTTTTTTTTTTTTTTTTTTTGCATGTGGATGTCCATTTGTTTCAGCACTTTCTTGAAAAAGACTCTGTGAGGCATATTTTTTCCTTTGAGTTGATATTCAACTGGAATGATCTTTTAGGCATTATTATGTGGTGCTGGCCACACTCTTTGGAGTTAGAGATCAGGCAGAAAAAGAAACATCAACTATGGTTTTTCTTTTTTAACAGCAATTCTAGATTTACAAAAAAAATAAATAACAACACACCTGTAATCTGACAATCCAAGATAACCTCTATTCTGGATTAAAGAATAGTGAATTCAAGACAGTTCATCTTGCTTTATTCAACAATCTGAAAAGTTAAATCTAGTTATATTTTTATCACATAAACCTATACACAAGGCTGAAACTCTATAGTTCTGGGATGAATTATTTGTATTAAAGGTAAATACCCACTAACTTGTATGTCAGAATTTTCAAATACTGAATTTCCTAAAAATGATGGACACTTTCATACAGTGCAAAGGGACATCAGAATGAAGAGAGAAATTCTACATGAAATGACATTTCTCAACTCCATCATCAAACCTTCCCTCTTATGAGAAAGAGTGCCAAATCTGAAATGTTATGTACCTTGACCCAGTCTCAAGCATACCTTAGAGACAGACATCACTTTGAGATTAAAATAAAAGATCTTTGATAAAACTTTCATGAAGGAAATATTAAAAGCCTAATACAAGCTAAATAATGCTCATTGCAATGCACCTGTTTTGTGTCTTAAGCTAGTTGTTGCTCATATGTTGAAAGAAGTTCTCAACAAAGAGGTTAAATAACTACTGCAAAACAGACAGGGCAAATTTCTGACTTGCTAACCATTTAGAGGTTCTTTAGGGCCCTCCAGAGAGACAATGGTGTGACTGAGTTCTCCTATTCTGGAATCAGACTGTGGGTGCAAACTAAGTCTACCACTGACTGGTTTCATAACCAATGTTTGTGTCAGTTACTAGACTCCTCTAGGACTCAAGTCTTCAAGAAGTCTGAAAGAAACAATAATATTTGTCTACTGTGATATTTCAATGACCTAATCAATGTGAGGCACTTGGCACAGTCCCTAGCACATAATTAAAAACACTCAATAAATGTTAGCTAGAGTTGGCTGTTTATAACCCAGCCTACATGAAGAGTACAAAAGTAGAGCTTTGTACCCTCAAGATTCAGTGTCCAAACTGTGACATTACTTGATTTTAGGGATGACTCAGACCTTAGGGCGCTACCAGGCTTCAAGACAGAGATGCCTCTGCATCAGTGTACCTGTTGTTCATCAGTGCTGGATACAGGTGAAGCTTCACAGTTTCTGAACTGCTTTTCTAGAGCCCCACTTCACACAGGTTCACATTTAGATACTCAGAACCTTCAGCTCTTCCCAGAATCCCCTTTGGGAATTATTCCTCAATTTGTTTTATCTGGGATGGAAGAAATAAAACTGAAAATTCACCTCAGTTATCCAAAGGTTCTAAAATCAGAAAAAAATTGTGAGTCTATCAGTATCCAGCTGCTAAAAAATGTGAGACACTCACAGAAGAAAAAAAGTGATTGAAAATATGTTTTAGTTAGGATGTCATGTACTTTAAACATGCTATGAATAAACACCCATGAAGAAGTTAATTGAAACCACTGCCAATGTTATTATGTTTTTGTGTAGGATATAGTTGATGACAGTTTATTTTTTCATTATATGACTGAGGCTGGTCTGTTTGTGCCAATGCAAAACAATACAAGAGGTCCCAAAACGTTATGTTTGAAAATTTATTGAAAATCAAATAGTGGCTTATGGAGAAATCAATGATTCCAACATTTAATGAAACTCCTATTTTTTGTCTTCTGGACACTTTTCATTAATGGACATTGCTTATGCTTTTGTACTAGGTACAAGAAACTGCAATAAACAAACATCCATGTGCATGCAGAGAATTTGTCTTCGTTTTAAAAGAATGAGCTAAGCGATGTCCGTTGTGTGGTTTCAAATTTTTATGAATGCTCTTTGGAAAACTTCCAAATGTAACTACAAGTATACTGTAATGACCTATATTTGTGATAAAATTTTACTCTAATCACTAATATTCCCACCCCCTTCACTTCTGCCTCTGTGTGTCTGCCCCTCTTCCTGTTCCCTCCTCCTTACACTTGCTTGATCAATTTTTCTTTCAAGGATAATACTAAGCCAAAATGTATGTTTTTAACAATCAATAATAAAATAGAATTTATGCAGCAAAAATTAAAATCTTTAGATCTTTGAGTAATCTTTTTAAGTGCACACACTTCTGGAGAAAAAAATATCCAATGATTTGCATTATGGATCCAATGATCCATAATTTAAATATAAGTTATTTATGTTGTTTTAAATTCACTTTCTATCATCACCTTAATAGAAACATTTATTTTTCCCTGCTGTGAAATCAATCCATATACATACATTTCTTTGTGTTCTTCCTCATTACTTATTTTGAAATTTTATTTCTAGAAGTCAAATAAGCCTACTTTGCCAAAAAATAAAAATAAACCACATTTTTGTACATTGCTTCTCTAGAAACATATTTCGTAGTTTTTGTAACCACTACTCAGAAGAATTGATTCTAATAGAGGAGTGACATGCCTGTCTGGTCTAGCTCTCCCATACTCTATAGCATATGTATTTATTTCTAGCTAATTACACACACACACACACACACACACACACACACACACATTGGTACTATGTGTATGCCTTTGATATGAGTTTGAGCAATTCTTTTTGTAGTACTTCATTATTTATTATTTTTCATGTGCTAACTCTTAAAATCATTTGACTCTGAGAAGCAAAATCCAGATATTTTATATACTTCAGAATACAAATGTTATATGTTTACCACCTAATGCTCTTCCTTCTTATGTTTTTTGCATCATGGAGCTACACTTTTTAAAAATTTATTCTAATTAGGTATACATGAGAGCATAATGCATTTTGATTCATTGTACGCAAATGGAGCACAACTTTTCATTTCTCTGGTTGTAGATAATATAGAGCTTCACCATATGTGCAGTCATACATGTACCTAGAGTATTGTTGTCCATCTCATTCCACCATCTTTCCTGCCCCCATGTCCCATCCCTTTCCTTCCCTCTCCTTTGACCAAAGTTTCTATTATGGAGCTACACTTTAAGAATAATTTTAAAACCGTTTGTATCAAATAGCACAATTTTCTGATATTAATGTATAAATCAGAAATGTTATGTAGAGGTTAAGAACTCAGGCTCTGTAGTTACATACCTATGTTAAAACTAGTTCTTATGATTAACTAGCTGTGTTATTCTGTGCAAATTGCTTGAATTTTTTAAGTCTCAATATTATCATCTGTAAAATGGGAGTGATAGTGCCCATCTCTTAAGATTGTTATAAAGATGAAATGAAATAAAGCTCATAAATAACTTGATAGAATGATTGGCACCTAGTATACACTAAATGAATATTTGATATTGCTGTTAGTATGTAGGGGAACTTAGACAAAATAGAAAGTTTACCCAAATGTTAATGGTGTCTGTTCTTGGTAATTAGATTATAGATTTCTTTTGAATTTACCTTATTTTCTAACTGCTCTATGACAAATACAAATTTTGTGTTTCAACAAACCTGTTAGATACCAGGAGTCATTCCAGTAACAGTATTAAGTCACTTAAACACAATAGAAGTTCATACTATAAGCTTCTTCCTCTTGAAACTCCCTATACATACACTAAATCCCATCAGTTGACAGTGATTATAATACGGATTTCAGCCATTAGAAACAGCAAGTTGCAGATACATAAAGTGTGGCACTTCCTTGTCACAAGAAGAGTCAAGATGAGGATGGAGTCCACGTGACTGAGGATGGTTGTGCCTTCTCACTTCCTGGTGAAACCCCAAGTATTATATTTTCTTTTCTGCTCACTCTGTCCAATACATACCACTTAGGTGATGGTTGGGCCACTCTGGTTCTGTTGAAATGCAATGAGCCAGGAAGGACTCCCTCCCCAGGGGTTCTATCATGATCTACTACAGTCTCTGCCCCTGTCTTTCCTCCAGGGAGGTGCCCTTCATGCTAGTGCTGGGGTAGAGCTGCACGGGCATGGATGTTCTTGCACTTCCAGGTCCTCTTCATCCTACATTTCCTTGGTATTCAGGTGAAATTCTTTGTGGAGGATGATACAATTCACATGACTGACAAGATAATTTTTAAAAATACAGCCGAAATGTAAGTTTAATATTTTCATAAGTTTTTAGCATGAAAACCAATTGGTACATGAGGAAGCCTTTGGTGCTCTGATGCTCCCGCTTAAGAATGGGATCTTAATGTCTGCTTGGACCATTTCTCTGCCTTTTGGTTATATCTACTAAACTGAAAAATTTGTAAATTTGATGTTTTAGATTGAATGCTTTCTTATTCCAAATACTTATGTATGTACATAGGTACTCAAATGTTGCATAATGGTCTGTGGTTAATAAAAAGATGATTCATGAGCACTGAAAAAAGTGTAATATATGTCCATTTGTCATTGGGCCTTGGGGGTCACTTTTTTCTTACCTTGCATGAAATTATTTAGTAACAGTAGTGAACCAACTTTTCTTCACAGTATTTTTTAAACTCAATTTTTCCTCTTTTGGCTAGCAAATTTCTATTTAAGTCTTTTTTGAAAAGACTTTTTCTTATGAAAGTTTTCTTAACATATGAACTAACAGGAAAAGATTAAATATCATAAGCTGTTTAAAACTATTATGTCCTTCATTACTTTGACATCCCTTAATATTACTTTGTCATTTTTAAGTCAAACTTTCTTTCCTCACTAAAGGCTCACATTGATGGAGATAAATTGTTGAACAGCTCAAATAATTTCTTACTTTTCAAATATGAATAAGGTCATGCAAGACCATGTTAAATGTGATGATTAGCGTCAAGAGTCTGAAAGCCATTTTCTTCTATATTGTAAAAAATTATTCTAAATTTTTAAAATCTATACTATAAATTATTATAAATTTTAAAAATTAAACTTTTGTATTGTGAGGAAAAATATTCCAAAACATTTCAAGTCAACAAATTAATAGAATTCAAAGTTTTTTTTCAACAAACCCAAAGTGTGTATTTTATGTTTAATTCTGTGGTAGAGTAGGAGGGAGAGGAGGAGAGGAGAAGAGGAGAGGAGAGAAGAGGAAGAAAGGAAAGCAGTGGGAAGAAGTTTCAAAGAAACAGAAAACAAACAAATAGGCAGGAAGTCAGTAAACTCTGAGACTAGTCTCAGAGTAAGATAAAATTTCCCTGTCGTGTATTATTTCAATCATTTTTGAACATTGGATCAATATTAATGGTCTTATTAACAATTTTTAAATGTTCCCTTCTCTGTTGGGAAATATTTGACTTGCTTTTATTTTCAAGCATTGAGATTTATTATTAGAATAAAGGTTTGTTTTTTAATGGAATTCTGAGAAATTTATCCAGGCATAAAGGAATAATGTAGAGTTGACACATTTGCTCAACTACTAATAATGTCCTGTCCATGAATTTACTAAATACAGAGACTTAGTATCCCTTTGAATTTCATAACTCATTAAATTGCTGTACAAAATTATGGCCACCTCATTCTACTTTTTTTTTTTTTTTTTTTTTTTTTTTTTTGAGAAGGCAGGAGATTTACTAGGGATTCATCCAGGAGTTCATTACCACTGAGCTACTGTTTTAGTCAGCTTTTCAACTACAGTGACTGAAAGACCTAACAAGAACAACACAGAGGAGGAAAAGTCTATTTGGGGGTTCACAGTTTCAGAGGTCTCAGTCTATAGATGGCCAACTCCATTCCTCAGGACCTGAGGTGAGGCAAAACATCATGGTGGAAGAGTATGGCAGAGAAAAGCAGCTGTGGACATGGTACGAGGAAAGAGAGAGACAGTGCTTCTCTTACTACAAACAAAATATATACCCCAAGGCAAGCCTCCAATAATTCACTTCCTCTAGCCACAGTTTACCTGCGTGAAGTCACAACCCAGTTAATTCCTAAGGGCATTAATGCACTGATTAGGTTAAGGCTGTCATAAACCAGTCATTTCACCTCTAAACTTTCTGGCGTTTTCTCACACATGAGGTTTTGGGGGACACCTCATATCTAAATTGTAGTAGCTAGCCAGGCGTGGTGGCGCAAGCCTGTAATCCCAGCACTTTGGGAGGCTGAAACTGGATAATCGTGAGTTCAAAGCCAGCCTCAGCAACAGCGAGGTGCTAAGCAACTCAGTGAGACCCTGTCTCTAAATAAAACACAAAATAGGGCTGGGGGTGTTGCCCAGTGGTCGAGTGCTCCTAAGTTCAATCTCTGGCACTAAAATAAATAAATAAATAAATAAATAAATAAATAAATAAATAAATAATAGCAGCTACATCCCCAGCTCTTTTTAAACTTTCTATTTTGGGACAGGTCTTGCTAAGTTGCCCATGCTGGCCTTGAATTTGTACTCCTCCTTCCTCCGTCTCCCTGGTTGCTAGGATTACAGGTGTGCCCCAGCACATTCAGCTCTACAGTATCTAAAATCAAAATCAGACTCTACTTCATGAGCCTTTTTCTCCAAGTCAGATATAGATTTTTTTCTAAAAATATTCTATCAAGTACAATTTATATAAGAACATTATTTAAGGGAGGAAGAAATTGGGAAAATCAATATTTTAACTATTATTCAGATATTGTCAATTATCCTTTAAAACTTTGGTTCAAAGGTCCTATAAATGAGCACACCAGAGGAAAAGAGAGCAAGAGGTTGGTTGGTTGGTTTGTGCTAGAAATCATTCTTAGGTCTTCATGCATTCTAAGCATGTTCTCTATCACTGAGCTACATATCCAGCCCCAGAAGACATCTTTTTTTATTGATTAAAACAACATCATCAAAACAACAAATGAGGCATTTTAAGCATCTGGATATGATCCATCTACAGCTATGCCCAAGAACGGGTGTGTATTTTCTAGGAAGACAGAAACTTAGCTTGTAGCATCATTTCTACTTTTCAAGTAAATCTGTGCCAAATTATTCATTTTTATTTGCCTGCCTTAAAATTACCTGATGTTAGCACTTAAAATATTTTGTAGGTTGTTTTCTCAAATGTTGGAAAAACTAGAGGGTTTTGAATGAATACATTTTACAAATGACCATTTCACCATTATTGTCCATATAGGCTCTTCTATCATGACAGCTAACATTTAATAAATATTTGCTGTGCCAAGTTCCCAAAGATGCAAAGATGCTTCCCACTATGTGTTAGGCTCTTCCTGATGCATAAATATGTTATTATTATCATCCCATTCTATGCATTGGGAAAACTGAGGCACAGAGAGGTCAAGTAACTTTCTCAAGATCTCACAGCCTGCAAAGAATGAAGCCAGAACCCTCACACCGTTTGGTGCCAGAACTCCAGTGAGTGCTTCACCATCATCACGTAATTTAGTTTGGGGGTTTTATCTGGTCTGCTGTACCCAGGAAACAGAGAACTGGAATTTACACTCAGACTTCTCACAATTGTAATTTGGGCAAAATAGGTATTTACTTGACCTCCATTGTACTTCACCATGACTCAAGGTCCTCACTAGTAACATGGAGATATTAACAGCACCTACCTCACTGGGGAACCCTGAGAATTAAATGTGTTAGCACATCAGAAGCACTAAAAAAATGCCACATACCTAGTAAGCACTATTACTAAAGCCTATGAACTATTTATTATTTAGAATTGTGTTTTAATAGCTTTTCAGTTCCCCAGGGAACTAAAAAACATATATATATTTTTAATTCTCCATTTCTGATTTTGGAGAATGATGGGTCCAGCTGTTGGCAGTCAAGAAAGAAAACGGCACAAGAAGGTGATGGAAATACAACTACTTCAAGGGATACTGAAAGGAAGAAAAAAGAATGGATAATATTTCATGTCAGATGGAGGGTTTCTAAAATCTAACCTGAGAGTTGTCTCTATAGAAATAAAAACTGGGAGAATTAGTGGTTAAAAACCAGCACAGTCAACCCAGGACACTAAGTACAGGTGGTAGGACATAATAATACAATCACACCCTCAGATTGTCACCCCCGCTCTATTTGCCAGCTCTTTTATTTTTGCCACCTACTCCTGTCCCGGATGCAGCTGTGCTCAGGGCTATGGTTAGACAGGGTCTCTGGCCTCCCACTAACCTTGTGTATGTGCCTTTTGTAACTGTCCTCCTGTCACTCCTATTTATACCCCACCTCAAGGCACTGTACCCTCATCCTCTGCCACATGTTGCCCTTTTTAAGACTCAAGTCAGGCACCAGTGCTGAATTTATTCCCACTAATGGTGGAGTTCAAAATAGTGCCGGTTTCTATAACTCCTGAGCATGGTCAGCCTCACAAACAACTTTCATGAACTCTTGTGGCAGTGAGTGGTAAGATCAATTCTAGCAGTGAACTGCACGAGAGAAGTTATGAGTGATTAACAATGAAAAAGCCAAGGAAGTACACCCAGAATCTCTTGAATCAGTGGAAACCACACCCATTAGAAATGACTTCTTAGGATAGGGCTTCTTCTAACTTCAGTCTACATTTCTTTTTCCAGTTGTCATTTGTGTGATAAGCTTTGTTGTGGAAAAATTTGACCTTTCCTTTTAATGTTCCTAAATAAGGAGACCTTCCTTCCTGTGATGTGTGTGTGCGTGTGTGTGTGTGTGTGTGAGCATGCACGCACACATGTACATGCCCACACAAGTGCACTTGGTAAGGATGGGTAAGAAGATCATGACACCAATAATATTAAATTTTTTAGCAACTTTTCAGATCTTGGCTAGACCACCTTCTTATTGGGGATACTTTTTTTTTATCACTTTTAATAGCAATGTTGTAAAATTTGATGATTCCATGATTTGATAAGAACCAAAAGCTGGGTGAGTTCATTGTAACTAGACCTGCCTTACAAAAAATATTAAAGGGAATTCAGGCTGGGGGGGGAAAGGGAGTACATATTAGTAACATGAAAGCACAAAAGTACAAAATTCACTGTTAACAGTAAGTACATCATCATATCTGAAGCTCAGATACCATTATGGTGAGCTATAGATCATTGCTATCTTTAGGATAAAGGTTAAGTGTTAAAACTATTAAATGTAGTAATAATTATAATAATTTGTTAAAATAAACAATATGAAAAGATGTACATTGTGACATCAAAAACACAAAATGTAGAAAGGGAGAACAGAAGTGAAAAGATTTTGTGTGCAAAAGAAAATATGTAGTTATTAGCTTAAAGTAGACTATATGACAAGGAGATGTTTTAGGCAAGCAGTAAGCACTACAAGGCTAAAACCTACAATAGATGCACAAAAGATACAAAGTAAGGAATTAAGTCATACTACTATGGAGAATCATTTAATAATAAAGAAAAATAGCAACAAGAAAATAATTCACAAAGGAGCAGTAGCAGTTCTTACATTATCAGTAACTGCCTTGAATGTAAATAGATTAAATTCTCTAATCAAAAGATATGCTGCCTATCAGAGACTCTCATCACCTTTAAGGAAATATATAAATTAAAAGTGGAGGAACAGAAAAAGGTATTCCATGTATATGGGAAGCAAAAGGGAACAGAGATAGCTGTACTTGTATCAGATAAAATAGTTTAGTCAAAAGCTATGAAGAGAGACATTATATATCAACATATACCACATAACAACACTTTAGTCAGTGACAGATCATATATATGCTGAAGGTCCCATAAGATTATAATAAAGTTGAAAGATTCCTATCACCTGTTGAGGTAGGAGCCATTGTTACATTGTAGCATGACACATTACTCATGTGTTTATGGCAGTGTTAGTGTAAACAAACATACTACATTGCCAGCCATAAAAAAGTATAACATATACAATTATGGACAGAACATAATGCCTGTTAAAGATAATAATTGACTATGTTACTGGTTTATATATTTTCTATACTATACTTTTTATTGTTATCTTATGTATACTTCTACTTATAAAAATATAGTTACTACAAATTAGCATGTCATGTCATAAAAACATCTGCCTCATACAACTTGTATTAACCATGTCTCTTTACTGCATCAAGTAGCTCAACTATACATCCAGGTTTATGCAAGCATACTCTATGATGTTTACACAATGACAAAATCACCTAGTGATGGATTTCTCAGGATGTATCACCATTGTTAATGACACGTGATTACAAGATACAGTAGTCAATTCATCAAGAGGATATAACAATTATAAATATAGATGCACTCAACATTAGAGCACCTAAAAATAAAGCAAATATTGATACTTCTGAAGGGAGAGATAGTTTGCAATACAATAATAGAAAGAGACTTCAATAGCCCACTTTCAACAATGGACAGATCACACAGACAGAAAATCAGTAACACTGAGCATAAATTATATGTCTCATCAAATGGACATAACAGACATACAGAACATTCCATCCAAGAGCAAAATACTCTTCTCAAGTTTGCACAGAACATTCTGCAGGATAGATCATATTTTAGGCCACAAAACCACTATTAATAAATATAAGAAGGTTGAAATCATATCAATACCTTTTCTAACCAAAATAGTATGAAACTAGGAATCAATAGTTGGAAAACGTTAGAAAATTTACAAATATATGGAAATTAAATAACATGCTCCTGAAAAACCAATAAGTCAAAGGAGAAATTAAAATATCCTGAGACAAATGAAAATGGAAACACAACATACTAAACATAATGGAATACAGCAAAACAATTCCAAGAGGGAAGTTTATAGCAATGAATATTTACAACAAAAAAGAAGAAAGATCTAAAATAAGCAATGTAATAGCATATTTCAGGAATTATAAAAAGAAGACCAAACTAGGCTCAAATACACTAGAAGAAAATAAATAACAAATATTAAGTCCAAAGTAAATGAAATAGAAACCAGAAAAACAATAAGGGCTTGTATATTTGAAAATATAAATAAAATTGACAAATCTTTACTTAGATCAAGAAAAAAGAGAATATTCAAATTAAGAAAATCAGAAGTTTAAAAGGAGACATTAAAATTGATCTACAGAAATACAAAGGATTATAAGAGGGGGTTTCAGGATGGTGGAATAGAGAATTTTACTTTTTTGGCTGTTCATGGCCTGAAACCAAGAAAGTAGACCAGTAGCTTCTCAGCAAGGTATGTGAAAAAAAAAGGGGGGAAGAGGGGGGTTTTTACTAGAATTTAAAGCTGGACATTCAAAGCAGATAAGAGAGAGAGAGAGAATTAAAGGAACCTGAATTTTTAGGAGGACTGAGGCATGTCTGGGTACAGAGAATTTAGAGATCAAAGACATTACCCAACTAAACTGAAAGAATCGGCTGCACAATAGCCTTGTATGGGAAAGAAGCAGCATCTCTCCTGGCAGCATGCGTATGACAGAGGAAGGAACTATTTTACAGCTGTGGTGCAGGGGCCAGAACCTGGTGGAAATGATTCCTGGCAAACCTGAGTTTGGCCCAAAATACAGGTCTGACAAACCCACACTGTGTGAAATAGAGTGTACCTAAGTGACAAGGAGAAAATCAAACATAAAGAGAAGTTACACTGGGGACAACTGTTCATGGAACCCCATCTAGCTCTTTGACTCCCCCTCCAATCCAGCTGCTTACAGAACTGGTTGGGAGATACAAACCTGGATGGAAATTCCAAAGGGTGGGAAGGGGAGAGATTGATTTTGGAGATGGAATCCAAAAGCAGGAAACATGGGGTCTGCAGGTGATGTAGTGGATTAAGAATTGTCTCCCCTACCACACAAGTGGAACCCAGGGAAGATCCCTAGGGTGCAGCCTTCCAGTGTTGACGAGCAATTGCTGGACCCTTGAGGTATATCTATTTAAAATCTTCAGACCAATTGGCATTCGATGAAGAGCCTGGAGCCCACCAGAACCTAAAACCTGCCTCCAGGAATTCTGCCTACAGGATTACTTCTCTCACTCCAGCAATCCAGAGTGTGGAGTATCATGCTCCAGATGACCCCACTTACACTGCTGAAAAGAGAAGATGAAAATCTTCACTAAACTCCAATGGAAACAATTCTTTAACTTTTCATTGTGATCCCCCACCTTTCCTCTATTTAATTGTGACCACAATGATTCATGGATATTTATACATACTCATAATTGTTTTTTTCTCATTTCCAACATTTTTGAAGTCAGTTATTTTTCATGGATCAGTTTTTGGAGGAATAAGATGTTTGGTTAGTATATTCCAGTCTTGTTTTGTTTTCTTTTATTTTTATTTTTAATTTTTTAAAAATATTTACTTTATATATTTTCTCTCACCTGTTTCCCTTAATTCTTTCACTCTTTTCTTCAGCTAACAGCCAATCTCTATTGTTCTATTTTTCACTCTTCCTTTAATTTTTTTACTTCTATCTATTCTCCTCTTTCCTCATAATCATCATATTCTCTATCAGTTCTGTTCTGTTCCTGTTCACCATTCAAAATTGTAAATCCTTTTGCAAACTTACTGTTTTTTGTTGTAGACAATAACTGATCATATCATTTTTGTTTATTGTGACAACATTGTAGATGTCATAGCAGAAATTATTTGGTTTAGTGCTATATATTGTTTGCATCAATTGTTATTATTTATCTACCACTAAATGGTGAGGTACTGGAAACATATAGGAACACTCTAAGTCCACAGGGTAGAAACTCTACTGCCTCAGATTTATACTGTTACATGGGTAGACACACAAATGATATGAAAAAAGCAAGGGAACAAATAACAGAATCCATCAATACCACAGTGGAAGAAATGTCAAAGAAGGAATTTAGACATAGTTAAACTGATCTGCAAGATAAAGGATGACATAAGGAGTGCAAACTGAGAATATATGAAGTGAAAGATGACTTCAATAAAGAGATAGCGATTCTGAAAAAAAATCAAGAAGAAATTCTCAAAATGAAGGAATCAACAAACCAAATTAAAAATTCAATTGAAAGCACCACCAATAGACTACATCACATGGATGACAGAGTTTCAGGCAATGAAGACACAATATAAAATCTTGAAAACAAAGTTGACTGTGGAAAAAAGATATTAAGAGACCATGAACAGAACTTCTAAGAAATATGGAATAACCTGAAAAGACCAAATTTAAGACTTATGGGGCTAGATGAAATCTTGGAGATACAAACCAAAGGAATGCATGATCTTTTCAATGAAATAATCAGAATATTTCCCAAACCTAGAGAATGAAATGGAAAAGTAAATACAGGAGACTTACAGGACCCCAAATATACAAAATTAAAACAGACCAACACCAATGCACATTATTGTGAAAATGCCTAACATACAAAAAATGTATAGAATTTTAAAGACTGCCAGAGAAAAATGACAGAGGAAAACCAATCCAGACCTCAACTGATTTCTCAACTCATGCTCTCAAAGCTAGTAGGTCTTGGAATAATATACACCAAGCTCTGAAAGAATATGGATGCCAGCTAAAAATACTATATCCAGCAAAATTAAGCTTCAGAATTAATGAGGAAATAAAAACCTTCCATGATAAACAAAAGTTAAAAGAATTAACAATTAGAAAGGCTGCGCTACAAAATATACTCAATAAGATATTTCATGAAGAAGAAATGAAAAATAAAAGTTAAAATCAGAAAAGGGACACTAAAAATAGTCAATCAAAGGAGAAACAAATTCAAATAAAAAAACAAATAAATCAAAATGACAGGGAATAAAAAGCATATTTCAATAATAACAATAAATCTAAAGGCCTAAACTCATTAATCAAAAGACATAGACTAGCAGATTGAATTAAAAAGCAAGACCCACCAATATGTTGTCTCTAAGAGATTCGTCTTATAGGCAAAGACATCCACAGATTGAGGGTTAAAGGATGGGAAAAAAACATATCATTCACATGAAGAACATTTCATACTGCTTAAGGAAATTATATATCAATAAGACACAAGAATCATACAATGATTGCTCAAACAATGGAGCATCTATGTACATAAAACAAACCCTACTTAATTTCAAGAATCCAATTGGCCATAACACAATAATATTGAGTGACTTTAACACACCTCTCTCATTACTGCATAGATCCTTCAAATAAAAACTAAATAAATAAGCTACAGAACTAAAACATACAATTAATAATTTAGACTTAACAATCATATATAGAATATTTCATTCATCGATGTCTGAACACACTTTCTTCTCAGCAGCATGTGGATCCATCTCTAAAATAGACCATATCTTAGGCCACAAAGCAACTCTTAGAAAATACAAAAAAATAGAGATAATACTTTGAATCCTATCAGATCATAATGGAATGAAACTAGAAATCAATGATAAAATAAAAAATAGAAGCTACTATAACACCTAAAGACTAAATAATATGCTATTGAGTGGTGAATGGATAGCAGAAGAAATCAGGGATGAAATTTAAAAAAATATATAGAGGTAAATGAGAATAGCGATACAACATTTCAAAATCTCTGGGACACTACAAAGGGTAGTGCTAAAAGGAAATTTCATTGCATTGAACTCATTATTAAAATAATATAAAGTCAAAAAGTAAATAACCTAATATTATATCTCAAAGCCCTATGAAAAAAAGAACAAATCAACGCCAAAAGCAGTAGAAGAGAGGAAATAATTAAAATCAGAGCTGAAATCAATGAAATTAAAATAAAAGAAACAATCTAAAAACAAAAAAAATTGGATCTTTGATTAAAAACAAATAAAATTGACAAACTCTTAGCCATGCTAACAAAGAGAGAGAGAAAACTCAAATTATTAAAATTTGTGATGAAAAAAAAAATCATAAGACACTACTGAAATACAATAACCAGAAACTATTTTGAAAATTTATATTCTAATAAAATAGAAAATCTTGAATACATCAACAATTTCTAGAGACATATAACCTACCCAAAATGAATCAGGAGGACATAGAAAATTGAAACAGATCAATTTCAAGCAATGAAACTGAAGACACCATCAAAAGCCTACCACCAACAACAAAGCCCAGAACCAGATGCATTCTCAGCTGAGTTCTACTAGACCTTCAAAGAAGAACTAGCACCAATCCTCCTCAAATTATTCCATGAAATAGAAAAGTAGGGAACACTTCCAAACTCATTCTATGAAGCTAGTATCACACTCATATCAATGCCAGACACATCAAGGAAAGAAAACTTCAGACCAATATCCCTGATGAACATTTATGCAAGAATTTTTAATAAAATACTGGCAAATTGCATATAAAAACATATTAAAGAGATAGTGTACCATGATCAAGTGGGGTTCATCTCAGGGATGCAAGGTGGGTTCAACATATGGAAATCAATAAATGTAATTTACCACATTAATAAACTTAAAGACAAGAATCACATGATTATCTCAATAGATGCAGCAAAAGCACTTGATGAAATATAGCATTCATTCATGTTCAAAACACTAGAAATACTAGGTATAGTAGAAACCTACCTCAAGATTGTAAAAGCTATATATGCTAAACCCAAGGACAAGATTGTTCTAAATGGAGATAAACAGGAAGAATTCCTTCTAAAAATTGGAACAAGATAGGGATGCCTTCTTTCACCACTTCTATTCAACATAGTCCTTGAAACTATAGCCAGAGAAATTAGACAGAATAAAGAAATTAAAGGGATATGAACAGGAAAAGAACTTAAAGTATCCCTATTTACCAAAAACATGATTCTTATATTTAGAAGACCCAAACAACTCCACTAGAAATCTTCATGAAGTAATAAATGAAGTCAGAAAAGTAGCAGGTTATAAAATTACCACACATAAATCAATTGCATTCCTATACAGTAGTGATGAATCAGCTGAAAGAAAAATTAGGAAAACTACCCCATCCACAATAGCCCTCCAAAAATAAAATATGTGGGAATCAATTTAACAAAAGAGGTGGAAGACCTCTGCAATGAATACTACAGAACTGTAAAGAAAGAAATCGAAGAAGACCTTAGATAATGGAAAGATCTCCCACGTGATTGGAGAGGCAGAATTAATATTTTCAAAATGAACATGCTACCAACAGTGCTATATAGATGTAATGCAATTCCTATTAAGGTTCTGATGATATTCTTCATATAAATAGAAAAAGCAGTCATGAAATTCATTTGGACAAAGAAGAGGACCAGAATAGCCAAAGCAATACTCAGTGAGAAAACTGAAGCAGGGGGCATCATAATACCAGATCTTAAAATATACTAAAGAGCTATAGTAACAAAAACAGCATGATATTGGCACCAAAACAGACATGAAGACCAGTGGTACAGGATAGAAGACACAGAGACAGACCCACATAAATACAGTTATCTCATACTAGACAAAGGTGCCATAAATATACATTGGAGAGAAGACAGACTTTTTAACAAACAGTGATGGAAAAACTGGGAAGCTGTAACAAAATTAAATTAAACTCCTATCTCTCACTCTGCACAAAACTCAATTCAAAGTGGATCAAGGACCTGGGCATCATACCAGAACCCTGCACTTACTAGAAGAAAAAATATGCCCAACTTTCCATCATGTTGGCTTAGGAACCAAATTCCTCAACCAGAATCCTAAAGCACAAGAATAAATTCAAGAATCAATAAATGGGATGGTATCAAACTAAATATCTTCTTCACAACAAAGGAAATAATCAAGAACGTGAAGAGATCTAGCCATTAGAGAAATGCAAATCAAAACTACCCTCAGATTTCATCTCACCCCAGTCAGAATGGCAGCTATCCAAAATACCAGCAACAATAAGTGCTGGCGAGGATGTGGAGAAAAAGGTACACTTAAACATTGCTGGTGGGATTGCAAATTGGTGCAACCAATCTGGAAAGCAGTATGGAGACTGCTTAAAAAACT